>VZRJ01003545.1:579459-766867 GCA_013397565.1 Ptilonorhynchus violaceus
CAGCGCCGGCCGTCCTGCGGCACTGCCGCCTCATGGCAAGACTTGATTTAAAAGAAGAAAAAAAAATCCTTCTCCGAAGCAGCTATTGCAATGACTTTCTTGGAAACCTTCCACTCCCTCGGTTTTTTACCCCCCACCCCGCGATTTTTTACCCTGCTTGTTCCCGAGGGGATTTGGGCCAAATACATCACTTGAGGGGGAAAGTGGTACCCTGGGTGCAGACCCGGATGGGTGAACAGGGACGGGCGCTGCTTTCCCCGGGGAGACCCCCCCACGACCGCCGCCACCGCGGGGAGAGCATCACCCTTGCAACCCCCCCAGCCAGCTCTGGCGGCTGCCTTTTGTCCGGTAGCTGGAACGGGGTGTGCGAGGGGGGGGACACACAACACGCGACGACGCAGGAAAATCCGTAGCAGGTGATGAGAAGTGCCGCGCTGGCTGGGGAGGGGCGAGCGTATCTCCCCTTGCCCTGCCGTAATGCACATCAGATGTTTCATCAGANCTCCCCGAGCAAGGGTCTCCTCGGCGGGACGTGACACCGCGCCGCAGGACCATGGCTCCACGGCTACGCACCAGCAGGCACGTCCTGACACCCCCTCGCAGCCCCCGACAGCCCCGCTCGCCCCCGGCCTTCCCCGGTTTTGTCTCGGGCCCGAGGGGTTGTGTGCTGAGCCGCGCGAAGTTTTATTTTAATTTTTTTTTTTTTATCCTTCTAGAGGGTTTGACATCGAAACGTCTTTTTTAAGGTTGAAATTCTTAACGGTAGTGCCAAGCTCGTGTGGAAATTCCCTTTTATCAACATGCTGCTGCCTTCGGAACTGCAACTTGCAGCTTTCCTCTAAGGAGCTCTGCCTGTGCCAGTGCAGATGTCTGCAAAGCCCCTGTGCCCCTGGGATGGGCTCTGCCCTTTTTGACAGCAGGGCTATTAAAGGAATAGGTTTTTCTTCTTCGTTTCTACCTCACCCGGAGTGCCTGGCCCTTCTTTTGCCCTTGTTCTCTTACTATTTATACTGCTGAAGAGTTTTGCTGTTTAATTGCCTTTGCTAGGTCTAACTTAGCTCGAGTGTTCAAAGACCGGGGGCTGAATGAACTCGGGCAGGGAAATTTAAGGGATGGCAATTTTTTTCTGTTGCAGGAGGTAACAGCCAGTGTACTGCTCCTAACAAGCAAGTCTGTATTATATATATAATATATATTTTTCCTGGTGCCTTACAAATGATGCTTTCTCCTGATGCCTTTTCCCTGCTGCTTTTGGTCTGATGCCCTCCTGCAGCCATTCCTCATCAATCTTCCTGCCTCTTTTTAAAGTTACAATTTTTGGACAGGTTTTGCCCTTTTGACTTTGAATTTTGTGCATCCTCCATGCGCCAGACCCCGTGTTCCTCCCTCTGGTTGACTTCTCCAGTCAGGTCTCATCATTTCCCAGAGTGTGTCCTTCAAACCGTGCAGCCCCGGCTGCCCGAGTGGGCTGGTCCTCCCTTTCAGCCCATATTGTATTAATCGCTCCAATCAAGGTTATTTTAACATCTTTTCCGTACCAAACCCGTGCCTAAAATAGCCCCTCCTCGTGTCACTTTGGGGAAGAAATCTGCCGGCTGTCAGCACGTTGAGCATTTCCCATCTCCTCCTGCTCAGCGCGCAGAGCTGGGCGGCGGGTGGCACTCAGAGCTGCGGGATTTTTCCCTGCTTTTCTCTCTCGAGGTCACTCGTCAGGGTGCTCCTGGGATCAGAGGATCTGGTTGGTCCCTTCCAGCCCTTCCTTAGCCGGGCAGGAAGCCGTGCCTGCACGTTAAAGGTGAGTGCTGTGAGGGAGAACGCGCGTGATCCACAAGTCATGCTCCAGCAAATCTGGCGTCTCTTGGAGCGTGGTGTAACTCGCTCCCTGGCAGCACGATCCACTGCCAGTTGGAGTGCTAGGTAATTTTATAGGATGGTTACCAATTCCAGTGATTTAGGGGCTGGTTTCCAGGACGCTTGGGATGCCTGAATCCCGAGGCACTGAGGCACTGAGCCTCCAGCACAGGGAGTTTTTGTGGACTCAGGAGCCTGACTGCAGGATGGTGTCCTGTTGTGAGGCGTTCAGTGACAGTAACACTTTGGAGAGGATCACAGCTCCTTCCAGGAGTTTTGAACACCTGTTGGCTTTCAGGAGTACACTCTGAGCTGCCTTTAGCTAACATACATAGGTTTTCATTTTAAGAGTGTTTCATAATTCGATTAAGACTTCATACGACCAAGCAGTGGCGCGAGCATTTTGCAACTGCCTTGCAATGGGAAGCATTTAATTGTTTGGCGTCTTTAGGGAGATGAGCTGCCCTCATGACTATTAAGAGGGCTGTGTCCCTGCAAGGCCGTTGCAGGCAGGTGAAGGCTGAGGAATGCTGTGCAAGAGGCTCCAGCGCACGGGGAGAGAGCGAGCACGCCCAGTTCTGAAGGACGGAGAGGCCGATGACTTCAAAAGGGAAGAGGATGCTGCGGGGAAGGTGTGCCAAGGTCTGCGTTCTGGGTTTTCTATCTGTGACTAAACACATTTCACAGCAGAGTTGCAGTAAGCTGTGCTGTGCAGCCCCAGCAGCGCAGTGGGATTTCATCAGACTTGAGAAAATAAGCAAGACAGGGGAATTTATTGTTGCCTCTTCTCCTGGGTAATTTTCCCACCTCGGGGCTTAGTGCAAGGTGCTGACTTGCAAATGACACATCATTACGAAGCCAGCCCAGAGCTGCAAAGCCTTGCTGGGAAAGTGGTCAGGAGAGCGGAGGAAGCTGCCTCTTGGACTTGGTTCCTCCTGGTGTGGGACCTGCTCTGGGAACATGTTGATTTAATTCCCACAAGTTGGTTCTTGGATGGTGCGAATAAAGCTGCTGACAGTGACTGAAATGGGATTCGACACTGGAGAACCTGTTAGGCTCAGTAAATGTAGGTCTGTTGGGAAGCTTCAAAGGGTTGTATTTTAAGCCACTTTTCCCCTCTCATCGTCGATTTAGTGTTTTTGAGTCTCTGGTAACTAGTTTTTATGAGGAATGAGCAGAAGTTGACAATAAAGTCACAGGGAATGAAATGCATGAAAAGTCAGAGTTAATTATATTAAAAATTATACAGACATGCTCTTCCTGATTGCTTGTATAAAAATCATGTATTTGAGAAGTGTTCTTAATGAGTTATGCACCAGGTTTAAAGCTGATCTGGCTTCTTTGATAAAATATGAACTATTTGAAAGGTTTCGAAGAGTCAGAAATGCTGCCGAATATTTCAGTATTTAGAGCAGCAGGAAACCACTCAGAGATATTTTTAAAACAGGTATTTACTCAAGTAATTGGTTACTTTTAATGTGGAGTAAGAAAACCTGGTGCAGCTATATTGGACTTGACATAAAAGACAGGTATGTAATTTGTGAGCAAAACAGGGTGGAATGTACACATTGTACCTGGGGAGGTATTTCAAGAAAGACAACTCCTTGAGACAAAAAGCCAAAACAACTGACACGCTGGGTTACATGCCAGAATTGCTTATTCCTCAGTTAATCAGCTGTGTAATGAGTGTCCAGCAACAATCCCTTCTGCCCAGGTAGTTGAAGTTTCAAACTTCATGAGCTTTGTGGCCGTCGTAAAATGGATTACATGGAAGTTGGACGAAAAACACATGTTTCTGAGAACATTTTGGTTCAAATGAAAAAAAAAAAAGTGGCAGCGTCGGTGCCAACAATTTACTACAGAATATCTGAACCAGATGCTGTTAAACTATAATTCCAAACAATTTGCCAGAATTATGTATTTACTTTATTCTTTAAGTCGAACTAAAGATATGCGTGTTTTCTATTACTTGTGGATCTAAACAAAAATGTGATGTGATTATAACTAATACAAGGCAGATAATGCCCAACAGTCAGGATTTCTGTGACTACTGCACAAGTTCAAGAAAACTGGAAGTTCTGTTGGTAATTATGTGTGACAAGGTCATCAAAATGGGGCTGTTCAGATTGAGACATATCAGACTGCAGTCTGCTTAGTCACCACATAAGAGCTTTGGCCAAAATACATCCATTTCTCTCTTTTTCTCACAGTAGTACATTTTTTTCCCCCCCTGAGAGAACGGGGAAGAGATCTGCAAGACATGGAGAGTTACATTCTGAGCTAAAATAATCCATGGAAGGGACTCCTGTTAGGAGGTGCTTGTAGGCAATCTCCACCTTGCTGGTTCTTATCTGGATGAGCTCGTCCGTGATGGTTGAAATGACAGACTCTGATGTCAGAATTAACACCTTGAAAGGACAGAGTGAGTTTTAGCAGGAGTTTTTATGACATTACATGTCATGCAGGTTATAAAGGCTTCTAGCTGGCACTCCCACAAGCTGAAACAATCTTTACCTACTGTCAAGAGGCTCTCAGAAAACCTCAAATAATTTCCTCGAGTGAAGTGGCTACCTCAGGCAGCTGCAGCCTGACACAGAGAGGTGCTGAACATCCTGTAACACCCGTATTCCCAGCTCAACTCAAATCACCAGGGAGAAAAATACATCAGAAGTCGGAGAGTTTCAAGAAGCAGCCTTGATTCAGAGAATTGTTCAGCAAAGTCACCAAAACCGAATCCCCCTGAGTGCTGTAAAGAAAAGAAGGATCTGCAAAAGATTTGCAGCGGAGTGTCTGGTTTCATCCAGACGGCGGCCTGCTGGGACACAGCAAACTCCATCTCCCAGCCCAGGGCTGCAGCGTGGGATCCCGCTTGGAGGAGCATGGAAACTCCTCACGGCTCTTCTGCAGAAATCCTGGTTGATTTTGGGAAAGAAGAGAGCAAAGAAGAGTTCTCTGGGTCCCCCACTTGAAGATTAGGGTGCGTAAAGCACCCTCTTTGTTTGATGCGGTTCAAGGTTACCACGTGCCCTGTTATGGGCAGGATCAACCAGAGTTGTGCTGGGTTCCACCTGCAGCACAAGATGGTTTTGAGTTTTTGAACCCCCCGAATCCTGAAGCAGGAGCTGCAGCAGAGATCAGAATTAGCACTGTGACATTGATGCCAAAGCCCAGTGCAAATAATTTCATTGAGCGTCCCGGCTGACATATTTATCAGACACACCCAGTGTGTGTGTTTATGATGCAGTTATGTGAGGCAGAAGTTAAAGATGGGCAAGATTTGCTAATTCCAGATTCTTCCAATGTTATGGTCCCTCCGTTCCTCCTCCACCTCACCTCCTGAAGGAGCCACAAGTGATGCTTGCAGTCAAAGTGGATGTTGACAACATTTTTTTTGCTCTGGAAAAAAACTACCTTGGCATTCCCGGCCTTCCAATTCATACTAAGCCTACCAGCTTGTGGCCAGAACAGAAGAAAAATGCTACAGCCCATTGTGGTAGGACTATCAGAAAGCCAGGTCAGGTAACGGGACTGTAATTCCGTGGGGCTCGCCAAGAAGGAAACGAGCCAATGTAATTATAGTGGTAATTATAGCACCGGAGTCACCGCCCACAGAGCACGACTGCAGAGAGCAGTGATTCCACAATCAGAGGCCAAACAATAGAATGCTCTGGAGCTGCCCTGCCTGCCAGTCCTGGCTCTCAGCTGGGTTGACCTGGGATCCACAGCGGATCTGCCACTCCTGGGAGTGGCCGTGCAGAAGCCAAGGGCTGATGCTGAAATGAAGGGTCAGATTTTGTTTACCTGTTGAACCCAACAAATCCAATGCAATTCTGCAGGGCTGGTGAGAGCAATGAGAGGGAAAATCATCTCTGCAGTCCAGTTTTGGGCTCTCATTGACCTTTTGTAACCACATTTCACTTTGTACGTGTAGATGGTCTTCCCGCTGCTTTGGGACTTCTCAGTGGGATCATACAAGAGCTAACCCATAGTTCCAACTGTTCCTATGGTCCCACAACTGCTTGGTGGGACCTCTCTTTTCACTGCTATGGGATCTGGGCAGATGCTTTGACACACAGCACAGCCTGTGAACCATGTTGGCTTAGAGAAATTGCATCCGTGACCTACATGACAGTTTATGGGTTTGCATTCTTCCTGTGGATAATGAGTACTGTGAGTTGAAATTCTCATTAAAAACCCCCATGCTTTTCAGTAAAGAGTTAATTGTCAAGCCCACGCAGTTGAGGCTAAAAAGATTCCCCAAATCTTAACAGTTGTGAGCCGGACTTAGAAAAACCTGGGGCCAGTGTAGCGAGCAGAGACACAGAGCCATGGTCCTGCTCCAGCTACCAGTACTGGAACAGGACACTTGTAAAATACAAATTAAAGTCCTGCTGCTGTCATGGAACCTACTGATCCACTGGGACCACTTGGATGCAGGAACCCCTCTCTTCGCAGGGCTAATGCTGACATCTCTTTTCGAGTTAATTTAGTTTTTACCCATCACACTGTAACTTGCAGTAACTCCCACCACGATGTGCACCGTGCCCGCATCGCCCCGACCTGTGTTTATTCTGAGAGCCATTTACTGCATTTTTACGATGATTAGTCAAGATTAGATTTTGCTTGTGGTGGAAGCCTTTTATTTTGCGGGGCTGTGGTGACGGGAGCCCTGTGCTGGTGTTTGTGCCTCGCCATGCGCTCGTTCCGGGGAAGTTGTGCCCGGCATATCCGCAAATGTTCCCGCTTTCAGCGGGATCCGACGCCAAGGCAAACACATTCCTTGAAGAGATAGGTAATTGCTTAAGACTTGGTCTAATGTTAGAGCAGGACCAATAGACTGTTTGAACCAGTTTAGTATTCATAATAATACGTGGTTCAGAGCTGACTAAAAGGCTATAATTCTTTTGAGGGGTTCCACTGACATAATAAACCACCAGAGCTCAGCTCGTCAGCAGAAAGCAGAGATTGGATTATAGCTGGGCTCATCAGCATGGGACCGTACATGGCAGTTTCTCATGTCTGCAAAGGGATTATTTCAGAAGGTTTTTTTCTCCTTACTCTAAATTACTTTATAACCCAAAATGGAAGAATTACTGGATGCTGTTTTCTGTGCGAAAACCCCTCAGGGATAATATTGACTGTTTTCTCTGTCCCAGTGTAATCAGATTTTAATCTGCAAATGTGTCCATGAGTGCAATTCAATTTTTTCACCCTCAAAATAAGCTGTGGTGCTGCAGTGCAGCTCTAACTGCACGTCTGACTGGTGCATGGATGGCCCCTCATTAAATTGTTCTCCCATTTCCTTAAAAGTTTTACCCACCTATGGCCCAAGACTGGACCCCATATTTACTGAAATATATTCTGCATATGAGTTTGGTGGGTCCTTTCCTGGGGCTGTTTCAGCTACACCCATTTTCATAGTCAGCAGTGGGTTCCATGTGCCAAGTATGCTTTGATTTTTGGTTGATGTCATATTGCATTTAAAAGTAGCTAGGGACCGTTTCAAAATAGAGATCTGTTTATATAAATATTTATATGTAATTTTCTGATAGCCTCGGGAAACCAAGTCAATGACTGAGGAAATAAATAGGCATGGAAAAAATCATAAGGGTATTGTTTATGAATATAGACAGATGATAATAACAAGCAGAACGAATTCACTGGAGAGAGAGAACTGACATGATGGATGCTAGCTTAATACCATGTACTAAACTTTCAGTACATCTTGTCTCAGAATTCATATTTCTTGAAAATCCGCAGGAATAAATTAGCGTGTGGGTAAGAGGTTCAGACAGAGCTGACTTGAGGGTGGAATGTGCAGAATGAGACCACAGACAGGGTGTCCACGGTCTTCTGCTGCCTCCTGGGACTCCTCTCTGCCTTTTCCAATCTCTATGTTTAGTCAAGTGTCTGTTCTGATAGCTGGTGGCACTTTGGCTGAGGTGAATGCTGCGCTTTTGTGTCTTCTTCCAGCAGCAGCTTTGCTGGGTGCCCTGAGAGCCTCTGCCGAGGTCCATCTGTGTCCGTAATGTCCCCAGCAGGACGGTTGGGGTGGCTCTCCCCAGTGGTGAGGTGTTTCATCCCAAGTGGAAAACGGGCTTGGATGTGGATCAGACCCCGCTCCGGGGGCACAGAGCAGCCTGGAGGGGGACGCAGCTCCCCATGGTGAGGGGCTGGTGACAGGGCTCCCTGTCAATCTGTGTCACCCTTGGGTTGGGGAATGTGATGGAGAATGGGCACAGCAGCCTGGACGCTGCCAGAGTCTTTTGGGGAAACTTTGCAGGGCACAGGCTTGAGCCCAGTACAAATTGCACCGAGGCCAACCTCGGCTTGGATGGCACTGGGATTGGATTGCCAGGAGGCTTTTCAATAATAACAGCAACTGTCCGAACCAGTGACACAGTAATACTCATTTATATGATTTATGGGAACACTGTATGTAATGATTCCAGCATATACAAGCAGGACTGAACTCCTTTTTAGCCTCCTGAATAGAGGCAGTTGTGTAATACCCACAGGAGCTTAGTACTTGTAGGAATATCCGGCACTGCCTGTGGCTGGACGAGCTGTTTACATCCATCATTTCTACTGACCCCATTAGGAGTTTTTGAAAGCAGCAAAGAAATTTCCCTGGTGTTGAACCTCGGGGAGCGGGTAGCCTGCTGTCTACCTGAGGTTCCCGTATTCTTCTGGCCACTTGTGTGGCGTGGTCAGTCACGGGGATGCTGTTTGTGTTCGGGTGTGGATTATCAGTGAGCATAGAGCTGGTATTGTCTTGGCTGGGCCCATCGTTGTGGGCAGACTGGCTGACTACAGTGGCTTGAGTCCTGAGATCATACCAGCAATTCTTCCTCCACAGCCAGTCTCCCATTATAGGCTGCTGGAACACACTGGGGTATTTCCAAATTCTTTTTTGCATCTGTCTAGGAGGGTTATGGAGTTCCCTCAGCGTTTGCCTCTCTTTCAATGAACGTGTGTGGCGGGCTGGATGTACCAAGCAGGACCAAATCTTTGGGTTTGTATTTGCCCAAAAATAGGCTGTTTAATTCCCACATTGCTGGGTAGGACTTGGTAGGTATGGGAACTGTGGGGTGCCCCTTCCAGAGCTCTCCTTACACAGGGAACCCTTGGAGATGTGTGGATACACACATGTCTGTGTCCATACACATTCCTGCCCGTGTGCCTGGAAAGCAGAGCTCAGCACAGATGTCCTCAGCTGGCTACAGAGGAGTGAGAAGAGATTCAAAGTGGTCTTGTGACACTGTTACGCAAGAACAAGTCAGGGTAATAGTAATATTCTATCAACAGCCCTAAAAAAAGAGAGCAGGATATGGATTGGTGATTTGAGATCAGCTTTGTTTTGAAATCCTTCGAATTCAGATACAGGAGAAAGGATTTGTTTTAGGCAATTTTGACTGTCTAGAATGCATTGAATGTTCCTTTTTCCAGTCAAAAAAAAATCTCTGTTAATTAGTTGACATAATAGTTCTGTGCCTCTTCTGTGAAGTTTTGAACAGACCTGTACAATTTTCTGGAGCCTACAAACAGCTCCATCGACTTACTGTGCCAAAGTGTGTCTCCTGAAATAATCAGATGAATAAATCTCCTGCCAGAAGGGTATGATTTCTCTCAAATTGATGTCTAGCCCCTGCAAATTTCATCTTTTGTCTCATTAAAGTGATTTGCAGTCTATTACTCTCCTACCAAAAGTTCCCTCTGTCTTTTAAGGACAAGAACAACATAACCTAAGTGAGGATGTTTTCATTTCTCAAATCTCAGGTTAGATTGTGTTTCATTCTCTGACGTATCTCTTGGACATTTATGGGTTTAAATGACACTCAGTAGAGTAGGGTGTCATTGTTTTACTTTGATATTTGGGTACTGTTTTAGTCTGATGGCACCATACCTAAACTATGAGCATATTTCACTTGGTGTCCTCTCCTGGGTGTCTGCTACAGGGGTAACAGTGGATTTGTTTGTGAATGAAGGTTTGAATAGACAATCCTTGTGCCAAAATGTCTCCTGGCATTTCTTCCTGCTGCAGTTGGGTCTGCTGAGGGCAGTTCAGGCAGTTACCTCTGGCTGTGCTCCAGGACATGATTTTCTCTTTCCTTGCCATCCGAGCAGTGCGATGATGACAGAGCTTCTGGAGAGCTCGCTCTGGTTTTAGTGCAGGCTCATTTTGGATGAGGGCTGGGTCCCAAATTCTGCACTTCTGGAGAAGGGATTGGCCTTTCATGAGGGCCACATTGCATCCTTTCTCTTCCTTCTGCTGTTAGCTCTGCCAGCCTTTACCTCACTGAGCTATTTCAGAGCCAGCCTCTTCTCTGGTGACACCTGACCTCTGTCCCTGTGACGTGACTTTCCACCAGACACTACTTGATTATGTCATTCTTCTGCAGATTATGGTCTTTGGACCAGCCTGAACTGGTCCAGCAGGAGCAGCTGATTCCCACCAGTCTGTAGGAATGGCACAAACAGGAGGAGGATCATGAATGGGTTTCATGAATAGGATTCACCACAGATTTAGTCAGAGTCCACGTGGGGAGCCGTTTGTCACCCTGGAGGAACAGTGGGGACACTGTGAGTTGTCCCCAGAGTCTGCACTTGTTCTTATTCCCACCCACTGGAAATGTCCAGGAAAAAACTCAGCCCAATTAACAGCGAGATGAACCTCCTCCAAACCAGCAGCTTTCTCAGTTAGTTTATAGTTCCCAGTGGTAAAACAACAGGTAGCTGAAGTGGAGGTCACTCAGAGCCCCAAGGCCCTGCAGACAGTGATCATTTTATTTACATATCTGTATAATTTATTATTATACAGACATGAACTTCGCTAAAAGCTGGATTTCTCCTGATGTGGCTGATAATTATAGCTTATTTCTTGCCGTTCCCATGTACTTGAGCCGTGCACGTTTTCCATGGGTCAGAGTTATTCCTGATCAGCAGTGTGGTTTCCAGGCTGTCACTGTCCTACCTTTGATGGCAGCTGAGTGGCCAGCGTTTGGCCTGGGCCTTGGGGACAGTTGGGGATGGTGACTCTGCTGCTTCAGCAACTTCTGCTTTCCCCCGTGTGGTTTCCCTACACTTGGGCAATGCTGTCTCTGGTGACCTTTGCCTCTGCCTAGCAATGGGATCTGGCCTCAAACCCCTGTGGGCAATGGGGTGGGACACCCACCACAAGCTTGCGCTTGGGCCTCCTCCAGTTTTCAGCCAGCTCACTAACAATCCTTTTTGGAAGGGCTTTATCCTACAGAGATGATAGGAATGGAAATTGCACACAGATGGGAATTAACAGCTGGTGCTTCAACAAGACCCCTGGTTCTGCTTCCCTGGGGGAATCTGGCTAATTCACATGCATTCTGTACCTTTATTTCCCTCACCAGTGCAGATTTTGAAGTTCCTTTGGTCAGTTGTTTGTGACCTGGCTTTTCACAAAAGCTTTTTTTTTAGCGGAGCCCTGGTATGAACAGGCATCTTTTCCCATTACGAGTTTTGCATTCTGCTCAGTGCAAGCTGCTTCCCAAATCCATTGCTGGGCTCAAGTGCTCCACCAGGACGTACCAAACCAGTCTCCTCACTGCACGTTGCGTGCCAGGTCCATCTCCTCCCTCTGTCTGGCATTTCCAGCCCTTCTCATTGTAGCTGTCTGCAAAACTCCAGTCCGTGCAGGGAACAGAGGAAAAATATATTTTACTAATAGCCATTGCTAAGGCATTTTGGTATGAAGACCTAAAATCCTTCATGAATATTGCAGTGGCTTCTCGACAGGCCTCCAGTCCTCACAGCCCCCATCTGCTGTGCTTTTTCAGACTTCAGTTCATCTGCTCCCTCCTGCACGTCTTCACCAGTGGAATAACTTTTTCCTAGCTGAAAGCCTCTGCCAGCTGTGCTAATACTTGCTTATAAACTTGCTTACAGAGATTTCACAATTCCAGCAGGCAGGACTTTACTCTTAGCCCCTGCTTAAAGTGCAGGCTGAAATCCTGAACTTGGCCCTTTCTGAGGAGTCATTTCTTTCCCTCTGCGGAAACACTGCAGGGAATGCTCATTCCCCAGTTCCCCATGTAAATCAGGCAATCTTCTATGAATTGCAGCTAAAAAAAAAAAATTAGCTTGTGTTCTTTGCAGTGAAATACAAAGAATTTCCTCACAACACATTTCCACCTGATTTGAAGAGGTTATTTTTGTAGCGATTTAAATGTTGGGGCTAAGTATATTTTGTTGGGCAAAGTGTGATGATGGGTGCTGGTGTTATTTGGCTGATTTTGATGGATCAGCACCCCAGAGCAGCCATTTACCTGCTTATCATGTTTTTCCACCATTTTCCTTTGAAGACTGAGACAGGACATGGGCAACCTCCTTTGGGCAGTGCTTTGCACGGGTTGTATTTGTATTCCCAGGGCAACTCTGAATCATGGAATGGTTTGGGTTGGAAGGAACCTTAAATCTCATCCAGTCGCACCCCCTGCCATGGGCAGGGACACCTTCCACTATCCCAGGTTGCTCCAAGCCCCGTCCAACCTGGCCTTGGACACTTCCAGGGATGGGGCAGCCACAGCTTCTCTGCGCACCCTGTGCCAGGGCCTCCCCACCCTCACAGGGAAGAATTTCTTCCCAATATCCCACCTAACCCTACTCTCTGTCAGTATGAAGCCATTTCCCCTTGTCCTGTCACTCCAGGCCCCTGTGAATCATCTCTCTCCATCTTTCCTGTGGGCTCCCTTCAGGTGCTGGAAGGCCACGATTAGGTCAGCCCAAAGCTTCTCTTCTCCAGGCCGAGCAATCCCAGCCCTCAGCCTTTCCTCCCGGGAGATGAGTGAAGCGCTGGTAGGACCTGCACGAGGCCCAGATGCAGAACCGTGTCGGGAACAGATGCAGCACAGCCGAGGGCAGCGTGCCGGAGCGGGGGAGCACGTCCCCGCTCCCCCCCGCTGCTCGGACCGTCCATCACGTCCAGCCAGCGCAGGCAGGACGTGCCACGGCCTCCCTGGCTCTGGTGCAGCCCCTGTGAGAGCAGCGGGGCCACGGGAAGCACAAACCCGGCTGCCCACCTGCTGCTCCACCTGCACCGCTCCCGCCTCTGCCAAGCGCTCCGGAGGGGGACGGAGAGCAGGAAACTCCCCGCGGGGCTGCCGCGGAGCAGCCTCGTCCTGCAGCTTCTGCAGATGTGCTAAACCATGAAATCACGGAGAGCAGCAGATTTGAGGGGGTTAGGGATGGGGAAGAATAGAGAGGAGGGGAGAGAGAGGCTTCATTCAGCTTCTATGCCACCTATTGCCTGTTCTGTCTCTGCCTCTGCAGCCTTGGGTTAATATTTTTCCATATTAATAGGAAAATGTACAGGTTTGTTTCTGCTGTTATAGCCTTGACTGTAAAAAAGTGGAAAATCATCTTGGATTCAGACTCTTTTGTCTCTGTGAGCTTATTTCCAGGATCAGGTTCTCTTGCCCACTTGTTCTTTTGGATCTTCAACCCGGCAGGAATCGGTGCCTTAATGATTAAGATCAATCTTTCCCTCTTTTTCGTTACTTTTTAGCTTTTTGTTTTAAAGTGGGAGTTCTGGTATTTCTGTGCACCATTTGCACAAGGGTTTTGTTGTTTTAAGCTTGGTTTGCCAGGCGAGGTGGTGTTTATTGCTGTATTGTGACTGTAAAGGAACATTATGTTTCCATCCGTGATGTTCCTTCCCCAGAGCAGATCAATCTCAGTGAACTCTTACTCAGCAAATTATGGGAGTTTTACTAAACATTTGCTCAGAAAATACATTCTGTGGTTAGATACACTGGCTGATATGACCACACTGCAACACAGACATGTACAGTCAGAGCTGACCTGGGATTTAGGGTTGTGGGGTTGATGTAGAGCAAAGGCTTCTTGCCTGCTTTATTTAAAAAAAAATTGGGTCAAGCATTGGGGCAAAAATAAAATCACGCTTAAAAAAGTATATGAAATTTAAGAAGAAAAGGCAAAAGTCATTTAGATTTCAGTTCTGTGAGGTTTGACGACGTCCTTTTGAGCACCCTATGCCAAAAAACCAAACCCCTGCGATTCTCAGGCTGTCTAAAAAAGCAGGAGACAGAGAGCCAGTCCTTCCTGAGGCTCTGCCAAAGCCTCAAGTGGAGGCAGACGCTGATGTCAGAAGAGAGCTGCTGGGATTGTCTTGTTTGCTACGTGATTGACAATCCGTGTGACACCATCCCTGTGCCCAGCACGGCTCTGCTGGAGTTTTCCACTGGCTTTGGTGAGAACTGGCCGAAGTCCTGCATTTGTCTGATGTGTTAATGTGTTAACTGTGTCAAAAACTTTTGTGACACCCTTGCCTATTGTGCAGCTGATGATCTATGGGATGATAACTGTATCTGAGGAGGACAGACGACCACAGGAATTTCTCTCAGTGTCTGCTGCATTGTTATTAAAGACAGAACTATCTATGGCCCTGACAGTGCAACTGCATTATAACAACAGTAGATTTTCCAGGGAGTTAAATTTTGGATGGCCAATTAATCACCAAACCAGTGAAGTGTTGTTTGACTGAATGGAGAACATTTTGCCTTTGACTGGCTGGATATTATTTTTAAGTGTCACATAATTTGCTGTTATTATTTTCAGTCAAGAATGAAAAACAAGTCTCTGGGTTGGGTCCAAGCTTTAGATAAAAACATCAGAGCAGAAAGTAAGCAAGGAAAGCCCAACATATTCTCTGTCTGACATTGCTATCATCAAGGGGTTTATTGTTAAGGGTTGTGTGTGTATAACTGGATGGCTTAAACATTTAATTTGCAGTTATAATATTTAATGGATATTACATAAAAGTAGAACTTCTGTGTTTTCAACAGCTACACTCCCTAAAAGCCTTGTAGCAACCATGGCTGAACCCCAAGGTCCTTTCTTGACTCTGCCTCCTGATCACATTGAGCTCCAGTGGATTTAAGTGGGAGTTTTGCTTGAGGAAAAGGGTGAAACCTGGGATTCGGAGCAGGATGTTCTGTGAAAGGACATTCACCCATAACCTATATTGCCTTGACTTGGCAGTATTGTTTTATCTTGTATATCTGACACTCTCCCTTTCACTGCTTACGTAAGAAAATAGTTTGTACTGTCAACAGCTCTGTTTAACCTTTAATAATAAAATTAGTAACTAAAACCAAGAGGCCCAAGTCCTGAGGCCCATATTTGGGTAAAGTTTCCACTGAAGCCAGTGGTAATTTGGCCAGGGACAGGTCTGGAAAAGCCCTGAATTTTGAACTCACCATTTACCCCAGCAAGCTTTTTCAGTAGCCTCTGTTTCTGCTCTACAAAGAGCAACTGGGACTACAGTGGCAGGGAGAGGAAACATTAGAGGAACCTTTCTGTACTTTCCATTTAATGACTTTATTGGACGAGACATCTGATGATACCAGGTTTTTCTAATTCCCATTTTTATAAGCGATCTAATGCGCGGAAACGTCAGTTCTGGGCATATGTTCCCGTCCCTGGAGTCTTGTTCAGACATTAGAGGAACATTTTCTGACTCAAAAGATAAACACTTCTGCTCGGGTTCAGGGACGGAAATTGTTTTCATCGCAGCAGGTGTTGCCCATTAGTTCTACCAGAACTGAAACCCTAAGCTGGGCTTTAAGCGAGATGCATAATCAAGCTCTTACATCATTGTGAGATGTACCGTACTTGAACCTTTTGCTTGCTGAGACTGTATTTCCTCCAAGAAACATCCTGTTTTGCAATCCCCCAAATTCCCCATGTGCCATACAGCATTAGGGATTTCATCACCTCCTGGGCACACAGGCTGTGCTTTCTGCACAAGACCCGTAGGGAGGGAGAGACAGAGAGCCAGACGAGTCAGAGGTTTCCATATTTCCTGATGGGACCATGTGATCCATGAAAGATGGCTTTATTTTCATTCCCCCCCTCCTTCACCTCACGCTGTTTCCATTCTAGACCTGAGTCTGCCTCGCAGGCTGCTGGAGGCTGCTGATTGCATCATGTCGAGGAAAGGATCTTGCTCTCCTCAGCCCTGTTCAGTTGTTCCAGGTCCCATCTTGCTTTTAACGGCCTTGGCTGCTTTATTTCTGCCCTTCACCGTGTCATATTTGAGAACAGAATCTATTTCTTAGCAGTTTTTCATTTCGCACTGTCATTGTAAATCTTCATTTATCACTTTAGGACCTCATTCGATTCATCTAAATTCACTGGGAATTGTTCCTCTGGGTTGAAATAGAGGTTGGCCAGACCTCAGCAGGCTCTGACTGCCCTGAGAGGCTCCACCTGGGCACCCACCTCTGCTGGCAGGTCCCGAGCTGCGTTTAAGCTCAGCCCCTGGGGATGTGGGGCTGTTGTGCTCAGCGCTGTGTCCACACCTTCTGGCTCGGTTTGGATTTGCCTGGCTCTCTGGAGCGTGGCTGGAACTGGATGCAGCCACAGGATCCGCTGCCCTCTTGCCCAGGTATGGAGTGGATGTCTCCTCTAGCTGGTGATGCTGCCCTGCTCTCCTTGCCCGTCCCTTGCAAAGCTCCTTTCCGTGTCTCCTCCGTGGCTGTGGGAAGCAGGGTCTGGCCTTCAGGTGCTGCAAACCCTTTCAAGAGCGATTTGCCCTAAGGACTGCCCACTTGTTATAGTCTGTACAGCTGAGATTTGAAACTTTTTTGCAGCTCTGCTGCACTTTCATAGGTTGTGCCACAACTGCAGTGCTCATTGATGAACTTTCCACTTTTCTAATTACTTTTCAATTAGATTGGTCTATCTAATATAGAGAGGAAAATGGGTGGGATTTTTTTTCCTAAGCAGTTTTGCTTCCTTGTGTGTTTGGTTTCTTCCTTATAACAAAAGAAAGGTATAATCATGGAATCATTAAGGTTGGAAAAGACCTCCAGCATCAAGTCCAACCCATGCACTGAGTGCCACATCCAGTCCTTCCTTGGACACCTCCAGGGATGGGCACTCCAAACCTCCCTGGGCAGCCCCTGCCAATGCCTGATCACCCTTTCCATGGAGAAATTCCTGCTGATGTCCAAACTGCCCTTCCCCTGGCACAGCCTGAGGCCGTTCCCTCTCCTCCTGTCCCTGTTCCCTGGGAGCAGAGCCCAAACCCCTCTGACTGCCCCCTCCTGTCAGGGAGTTGTGGAGAGCCAGAAGGTCCCCCTGAGCCCCCCCAGCTCCCTCAGCTGCTCCAGACCCTTCCCTGGCCACGCTCCAGCCCCTCACTGTCCATCTTGCGCTGAGGGGACAGAACTGGACACAGCACTCGAGGTGTGACCTCAGCAGCGCCCAGCACAGGGGGACAATCTCTGCCCTGGTGCTGCTGTCACTCTATTTTTGGTACAGAACAATCATTACAGGCACTGATTCCCTGGGTTATCGCTGCTCAATCCCCTATAAAAGTGCAGTTAAAATGGCCCTGACTCTGCAGAGCACGAGGCAAAGCCTGAAAGAAAAGATTATCCCAGGAGTTTCTTGGTGAAGCTCATCCGGGCTGGAATCATCTCTCAGAGCTAAAACGCCTCCTGACCCAGCAGATGCGTTGAGGGTGGAGAGAAGCAAAGAAAGAGAGATCTTAGCATGCCCATCCCAAACGAGCATCCCCTCAGCATCCCAGCAGCTGTCCCGTGCCGCAGGATGGATCCCGGGAGCAGCTGGAGCCCGGAGCAGCACTTTTCCCTCATCCCACTAGAGGGTGGGTGCCGGTTGGACAAGCCAGGCTTTGGCTGGAGCTGTGCCCGCTTGGCAGGGGCACGGCGGGAGCGAGGCATTAATTTATCACCTAACGAGGGTGGCGGGGCTGCCAGCGCTGGCAGTTGGTACCTCGCGGAATATTCGGCTCGGCCATGGATGCGAGAGTTTTCCCTCTGTGCTTCAGTCTCCGTAATCAGGAGATGCTCTGAGTGTTAATAATATATAAATTGAGCGAGCCAAATGTTGTTTTTTTTTATTTTTAGTAGCTAAACCTAAAAGTGTCTATAGTTTGTTTCTAAATTAATTTGAGAGTTTTTCATGTTGGCATGTTCTGCCAGGCTCACAGGAACAGCATTTAAAAAGTAGTTGTTTCAGAGGTGGAAAAAAAATAAAAGAAGCGATAGTTCAGATCGTATTTTCTTTGGGTTTAATATTTGCAAAATCAGTTGTTTTGTGACAAAAAGACATACAAGTAAAACAGTGCTCTGGTCACCATCTCCACTTTGGAAATGAAGCATGGTTTGTACTTTATAACAAATTTCAGTTTAGAAAAGATATAATTCATTGTATAGCCATCAGTATCATCTCATCAGCTTCCCTGAACTCTACTTCAGATACAAGATATTATTTCAGGTTTTTAATTTTTTTTTTTTCACCAGATCTATTTGTTTGCATTGTAGAAACGGAGAATGCAATCTTTGTTTAGGATTGAACTAAACAATATTGTAGCTGAACTATATAAATCATGTCCAAGACAAGATGGAATCAAGGTAGAAAAGAACAAAAGTTTATAAAGTTTGGAGGGAGAGAATTTATCTAAAAATAAATTAAATGCACCAACATTAATTTGGTGTTGAATAGACAAGGAAAGGGATTAGAGCTCTGAGAAACAGGGAAAAGTTCAGAAAATGATCCTATGAAACCACTTCTGCGAGAAAAGATATTAATGTAGGTAAGAACAATATTTTTGGCACAAAAGTGAATTTACTTGTGAAGTCAAAGACTCGATCTTAAGAAGAGGTTGTTCAGTTCTATTAATCAAACTAAAATGAAGAAGAAGAAAGGACAGTGCTCTGACTTTGACATATGTTGCTTTATGCCAGCCCCTGACAGCCTTTCCTCTCTGGGATAACACATTGCACACTCACATGGAACAGTGGAGTTTCTCCCTGGGTCAAGGGCGAAGTGTTGCACAACCCGCCCAGGTGCCTCGCAGGCGGCGCGGATCCATCTTTAATCTTCCCTTCCAACATCGATGTTGGCCCCTGCTGGAGACAGGAGACGAGGGGAAGATGGATCACTGAGGCTGTTCTGGCGTGATAGTTCCTCTGTTCTGTTCCATCGAGAGGGTTGTGATCAACAAAAGCACTGCCAGCGTAGGTCACTTGCCAGTTTATGAGCAATGGGATTGTTTCGCTGGTTTGTGCAGCCCTGCTTGTTTTTGCTGTTGTTGAAATGTGACATTGGCTGACAGCTCTGTGGGATCTCGCATATGGAGGCTCTGCTCCGCGGGGATGGGAGAAACCGGACAAATTGTGGAGGGTTTTCACATATGGGGCCAATTCATGCCTGATGAACCCCTGTGGAAGATGCTGGCGCTGCACCAGCCGAGAGGCTGACCCGTCATATCCACTGATTCATTGTGGTGCTGCTTGTCATGATTAAAACACTCGAAATTTTCCCCCTAATGGGGGACCATGCTGAGTTTCAGCATGTACTGCTCTGCTGCCCGCCTGTTTCTGTTGTTGTTACATCTTCTGGGGTTGTTTGTGTTTGTTTAAAAGGAGAACAGTGAACTAAGCTGGTGGCTGAAGCGGCAAATGTGGCTTAGTTGGATTATAAAGACATTTGACATTCTTTGTCACCTTCTTAAGTGTGTGACGTGAATGGGTATGAGAACAGGCAATGTGGATAAAGAGGAATCAGATGACAGAAATGAGACCGGAGTGGTGGAAAGCAGAGGAGATGGGAAAAACCACGGGGATTTGTTCGAGGATGGTCCCAATCCAGCCTGTGTCCGAGTGGCTGGGAAGAAGGGATACAGCAGGGATATGTGTGTCTGGGGAAGGTGGTACCCTGAGAAGATGGCCAGGGATGGAGGGGAAAGGAACGCAGTGGGATTTGTAGAACTGGGAAAGGAATTCCCAGATGTTTCAGTTGAATTGAGAGATCTGTGTGTGAGCAAGGGAAACTTCCCCAGTCTGCAGTGCTGGATCCGTGCGTTGTGCACGATCAAATGTGGCCTGGTGGATTTAATGGACAATATTTGCAGCATTTTAGAGAAGCTGATGAGGGCATGGATGAGAAGATACAACTGTTGTGCTGTTTTCCCCAACAATTTATGGCCATGGTTTAGAAAGCAAAGGAGTGAAGATGTCAGGATGAGTGATTTAGTAAAACCAAGCTCGAGTCTATTGTTACAAACAGGCTCTCAGGGCATGATGTGGGGCTTGCTTGCACTGTGTTGTGGAGCAGAGGACTGGAAGAGGAAAAGTAAAATTCCATGAAAATATAAATGTGAAGCTTGAAAAGAGTAGCAGGGCCATAAGCCCCCAGTGAGAAACATTATTTAGATGCGATGCCTCTGGTTAAGATGCTTCAGGATGGGCTGAAAGGGTGAATAATCATTTGGCAACTGAAAAAAGAATTGTGTGGATTTTTTTTTTTTCCTAAGGTGGCAGTAATGCAGCCAACTAGGAATATCAGTGGAGGCAGCCTGGGAAGAGATGTGGGCAGTGGAAGGAGAGGGTGGCTCAGGGTGGTGGAGAGAACTGGAGACACCTTCCTTTGCAGGCAGTGGGGGCATGCAAAGTCATGAGTCCCATCCCTCATCTCACTGTGTTTATGCACTTATTCTGGTTGTTCTCTGTCCTGCAAACTTTGGGTTGTGGGGGCAACAGATCCCAAAAAGGGATGAGGAATTGAGTGTTGGTCCTGGGCTGTGACTGTCCCTAAGCTGCCACCATCTCGTGCTTGGCTTGGAGCTGTCTTCTCCTAATCTTTTCTAACTAGACAGGGAAAAACATGAGG
Source organism: Ptilonorhynchus violaceus (assembly GCA_013397565.1). Classification (NCBI taxonomy): domain Eukaryota; kingdom Metazoa; phylum Chordata; class Aves; order Passeriformes; family Ptilonorhynchidae; genus Ptilonorhynchus; species Ptilonorhynchus violaceus. The sequence goes on from VZRJ01003545.1 coordinate 600,007, forward strand.
ATAAGTTAAGCAGATCAAAAAATCTGTCCAGTAAAACACCACGACAATAAGAGCATTCACTCTTTTGTGCAGAAGTGCTTAAATTTTAGCAAACTGTCCTCAGTAGCAGTTGCTCTCTCCATAGGTTTAAGCTCACGTGTAAATTTTGCATCATAGAATCACAGAGGGGTTTGTGTTGAAAGGGACCTTAAAGAAAACTTAGTTCCACCCCCCTGCCATGGGCAGGGACACCTTCCACTATCCCAGGTTGCTCCAATCCCCGTCCAACCTTGTTTGAGGTAGAAGCTGGTGAGGTTTGAGCTTGGAATCCAAAAAGGAGACATGAGGATGAGCCAGGGATGACACTCAGATGGTGTCAGTGATGTTTGTAGAGGCACCATGGGAGAAGTGAAGAGCTAGGCAAGCAGATAGGTGGGCACCTGGAGGGCACAGTGGTGAGGCGGAGGTAAAAGGAAGATGCAGAGATGAAAATAGGCTAAAATTTAGAGTAAGGTTTAAAGTTAAAGGATGCTAGAGACAGGAGGTGGAAGGTGATGGATATTGAGCTGTTCAGTATTAACAACCTCCTCTCCTGAGTTCTACCAACTCTTTTATGTTTTATTTTGTGATCCAGAGTCTTAGGCCCTGTTTCCCACTCCTTTCACTGAGCACAGCCTTTCCCAGGCACACAGGGATGGGAATTACTTGGACTGGAGCACTCCAGCCCCCAAACAAGCAGAAAATGCAGTTCCCCACCAGCTCTACCAGTGCTGCTCCAAAGGCCAAAGTTATTCCTATAAAGCCACTGATGTTACACTGAGGGATGGATTTTGCCACTGTATTTGAGGCTCTGTGCACTCCATGTGCAAGCTGGGCATCTTAAAAACGAGAAATAAAATAAAAAAAGATGTGTTATTGCCTTCCACATCTTGCTTGTGTAATCTGCCTGCAGAATGTCCAAGCCATCTTCTCTCAATCTGGAGGTAGTTTTGGTTTCACATGGATGGTTTTTGACGGGCCACCTCCGTCAGCCACTATGTGTTGGAGCTGTAAAAACAAGAAAAATAATAATTTTGCTCCCTGAAAGCCAAATCAAACCACAGTACAGATCTGACAGCTGTCCAGGCAACTGAAAACAATCAGTCATAAAATGCCTTTAAATCAACAAATAGAGAACCAAAGAAATATCAAGTGAGATTAATCACTGTCAATTGTTCCAAGATTTTATAACAAAGGGGCAGGAGGAGGAATTAGTCTTGCAGACTTTACACCCTCCCCTCCTTTTTTTTTTTTTTTTCAAAGGGCAACAGTTATCCAAGTCAGTAAAAATGAGGTAATTATATTGCAAAATTCTTTGGATGAGAAGGAGACTTAGTTCTAAAATCTGAAGCTACACTTACCCACAGCAGAAAATTGCTGGAAATCGGGTGAATAGCAGCTTGCATGTTTATTTTTCCTAGAAGAAAACAATTGAGTCTTCAGAACTCGTTTGGAAGTGACTGAAAACAGATGGCAGTGGAGATGATTTGCAACCCAGAAGCATCAGGGTGGTTATGGATTCCTGGGGGCTCCTGTCGTGTTTGTCTGCCTTGGGCTTAAACAAACCCAAACTGGACTAGGAAGCAAAAGGGGCTTCTCAGGAGTTCTCAGTCACTGGTCCCTCATACTGAGAGAGTGGGAATGCAGCTTTGTTCTTCCTTCTGCTGTGATCATTAGTTGGTTTGGTGTGTGCTAGGGGCCAGGCAGAGCTGACACCACCTTCCCCAAAACCTGAAAAATTTATATTCAAATTCTATACCAGGAGGAAAAAGGTGTGCAGAACTTTCAGACAGAGTCTTGATAAAGAGAGCTCCCCTCAGTGTTGTTCGTGGGGTTGTTCAGTGGCAGATCTTCCTGGTAACTCTACCAGAGTGAATTTGTCCTGCAGTAACTCCAGGTTTAAGTGATTGTAGTGCAGGACTGCACCAATAATGGGAAAAACAAATCTCCCTGCAATCTGTGTGCAGAAGCTCTGAGTGGATCCTCTGTGCCAGTGGAGGGAAATAAGGAAGATGCTATGGAGATTGGTTTTCTTTATCAGCACAAAGCTGGGTGTTCAGTGTTGAATAAAGCTCCTTTTCCTATGATGCTTTTTCAGTGTTAATACACCAAGAATTTGAAGTCTCTTTCCAAGCCAACAAGTAAAGGCATTAAATGGCAATTATGCTGTGTCTCTTCTTGCCAGAACACCCAAACCAGGCTTACTATTTTCCTATTAGCCATGGAGAACAGAGATATAATTACTCTTTTTCTGTATCCTCTATATATATACTGTACAAGACGTGGATGTTCAATTTATTTTATGCTTTAGTCTTCATAATTTCTGTATTTGTGTGAGTTGCTGCATGATTTTTACTGTTCTGTCAATAGCATTGTCAGAACCAGGTACTGCTTCAATTCATTGTGCAGCCTGAGGACACCCATGGCAATACTCTGCCTGATCCACAAAAGTATTTAAGTAAATGTTTAATGATTTCAGATTGTCTGGGTTAACAGTGTCCTGTGCTTAAAGGTGAGCTCACACACCCCTGCTTTGGTGGATCAGGGAGCAGGTGCACGTTTTCACACTGCTTTTTTTTTTTCCCCACAAATTTAAATGATGCTGTGGGGACATTCCAGAGCAAACTCCCATTTTCAGGTCAGACCTGTAGAATTGCAAACTGCCCAGGGTCTGAAGGTGGAGCTGTCCCTTCTTTTGTCACTCTTCTCATCCTTGTTTCAGCCATGAAGACGGCCCAGGTCGACCGCCCATGCTGCAGGCGCTGGGGCAGCTCGGGCGTCCGAGGTTTGCTGATACAAGGTTAATTAGTGTAAAGTTTGACCCCTTGCCCCCCACTTTCCCTCTCTGAAGTCACAACTAAGCCCTTGTGCCTTTTTATTTACCTTGCATCTTCTCTCTCTTTGTTCTCCTCTCCCCAGGAGCCCGGTTTTCTCTTCACGGCTTCAGTCCCTCTCCCTTTTTCCCTCTCTTGTTGTCACACTGAGCCTCTGGAGCTCTTTTCACTGAAGAAAGGCCCGAGTGAAAAGTCCCCACAGCCCAGCTCTCACATAATCTGATCTGAGCTTAATCCAATTTGTCTTGGCAGGGAGTTTTATGGCTGGGATGGGCAGCCTCAGAAACCAAACCTGGGCTGGCTGCACTGGGACATCCTCCTGCCTCCCTGCCTCGCAGCTGGCTCGGTGCTGCCCAGGGAGGTGTTGTAGGTTAAGGTTTATAAGTGAACTAAAAATGGATGGGTGGCCTGTGGAGAGAGGGCCTTGCATCAGTCTCCAGCAGAGGAAGAAGCTGGGGCTGGGCAGTTAAAACCAGTGCCATGTGTGACTTCAAGGGCACGGAGGGAGTGGCTGGTTCCTGTGCAAGTTGTCCTTGGGGGCTTCTTGCCAGCTCCACTCTTGCTGGAGCCACCTCTAAAAGTTATCTTGCAGCCCCTGAACGGGCTGGCTGCTTCTCCCTGCCCTCCCCTGAGAGGGTGGAGGGATGTGACTGCTGGTGGCATCAGCTGGAAGCGTTGATGGATTCCTTAGATGGATTTATGGAAGAGCCTTTCTACAGAGCATTTCAATAAATCAGCTGCCGAAGTAGCTCCCGGTTACTGCCATTCCCATTTCTGCCCCTCACACACAGTGATGGGGATGAGCAGAGCACTGAGTCCGTGTGACAAAATTGCAGGCTTTTGGGAATTTTGGTCAGAGCGGACACTGAAGAGGTAGAGGAGGTGGTATAAAACAGCAAGTTGCTGCCTCCTGGTAGTGCCAGAAACCACAGCTTTTCCCAAGACTTTTGACCCTCTAGAGAGCCCAGACTCGTGGTGGTGGTGGAAATGTGTGTCCATAGTGCAGCTGGGGCCCATCTCTGAACAAAGAGTTCTTCAGGTGCTTGCTAATTTAGCACATGGCCAGGTGCTCGGGATGTGAGGAGTATTTTACTCATGTTTACAAAGGCATGAAATAGTGTTCCTCGTGTTAATGGTCCATTTAATAAAGGCCTTCTAGCTAGGCCATTTCAAGGCATTAATTGAACTTCTTGGGTGCTCAAGGCCATTAACCTCTGACTGCAGCCCACACCAGAGGCAAACCAATCACTCCAAGTCCTCCCCAGCCTCATTGCTCAAGCGCGGCGCAGGAATGCGGCGCACGGTGGATAAATCATTCACCACGATATCATCAGAGCTGCTGGGCTGCCATTTGATCCTGCTGGGGTACAGAATGTTACAAACCGTGGCAATTAGCATTTGCAGGCACTGGGAAACCTGCTTGAGTGATATACATGTGTTTTTAGAAAAGAAAAAAAAGGGAGGAGAGAGAGAACAGAACGGGGAGCTGCGTGTTGGCAGGGATCTGCACCCTTCCCCCGGGCAGGTGCCTTACCTGTGTGGTAGTTTGCTCTTATCTCTGCTGATCTGGACCATCTGCCAGGTCTTTTCCATCCCTGTGCTGCAGGCGTGGGGTTTGTTTGTGCCATAATGGTGCCTTATAACGGAGAGCACTGGGATGTAGCTGTGCACATATCCAGAGAACCTGGAAGTATCCAGAAAAAACACTGGAGACAGTTTGGAGCTGTGTATTAGAAAGTTTATTTTCTCTTGTGCTTTCCTTGCTGTCTGGGGTAGTTCCCTGGGGGATGCTAGTTCTGAATATTTTTAGCAGTGACTTTAAGCTGCAAATCGAAGTTGGTTTGCTCAGACCAAAGCTCTCAGTCCTGGCTGAGGTAAAACTCACCCTGACTCTTATGGGAGCTGCCTGAGATGAGTGCTCAAGATTTCCTTGCTGGTACTTCCTGCACTGCTGTAATGAGCTCTGGTCTGTGACAGCACCAGAAAAACAAATAAAAAATTGCATTGACAACTCATCCTTTCCACAGAGTTAAACCCACCAACCAAAAAGACCCTCCCAAACCTTGTTTTCCCACTCCCATTGGTCTCCTAATTGCTTTTCGAAGAAGGGAGGCTTCCTCTCCTTCCCATCTGGTCCCCTGGGCACCCCCTTTTCCTTGGCTCTCCTGCTGGCTGAGTGCTGAGCTATCTGCTCATCTGAACCAGCAGGAGCTGTTTGGAGCTTCTCAGACCTCCAGTGTTGCTTGCATCCCAACACAATTTTGGTCTTCCAGTGTGGAAACACAAGCAGAGACTATTCTGGGAAGGAAAGGGCTGTGCCTGTCCAAAGCCAGAGGCAAGGACAAGCCCTCAGCATTGATCCCTGCTGATTCCAAGAAGCAGCTTTGGACTATTCTTGTGTGAAAAGCTGTCTCTGCTGCCCTGGGGCTGACAGGGATCTGGAGGGGGCTAGGAGTGTGGTAGCCCCCAATTACCAGTCCTGGTTCCCAACGAGAGGGACTTTGGTACCAAAGACAATAAGGGCAGGATATTCCGTGCGTCTGTGTCAACGTGACCTTGGAGGAACAGGACTGGAGGGTGGAGTTTCCAAAGTGTGTGGCAAGTGGCTCCAGCCCTGAAGGCATCCAAAACCCTCCAGTGTGCTTATGAGCAAAATGAGGAGGAATGTGTAGCTACTGGCTTGGTTCTAGAACACTGCAGTCCCTAAGTCTAGCCTAAACTCCTTGCCAGAGCAATGAAAGAGCAGAGATGAGTTTGAGGGAGTGCAAAAGAACATGAGCTCACCCTGGAGGTCTTAAGCTGCCAAGGTTTTCCTGAAAAGGGAGCCGACTCCATGCAGACAGAATACAAGGACTCAAATGTCCCCAATAGGAAAGTTTCTATTAAAAAACCCCAATCCAGACATGTGCTTTTTTATTAATGAGAAAATTCTTCTGTTGTTTATGAGATCAACTCTTTAAGGGGGGCAATGGGAGGAGAAGAAGAAAAGAAGCTGTTTGTTAGCAAAATGAAATCCAGACAAATATTTATAGCTACTTTCAAGTGGCTTGTTCTAACATGAGTCGACCATCCTTAATACCTTCCCTTTAGCACCATTAAGCATCTCACTGGCACTCAGAACAAATTTATGAATGTCTTATAAAAGTCAACAAGCCGCGGGAAAAAAATAAATAAAAAAGAGCCTTATGCAAACAGTGCTTCATTGCAAGAACTCAAACAAAGAAGGTCATATTCATCACTGGCTCACGGAGAGGGAAAGCCAAGGAGACGGATGGATGATGACACAAGACCTGGCTGGCTTTAAATCCCCACCTAACAGGAGTTTCTGGAGGTGCTGCCAGGGTGGCCACGCTCTTTGCAGGCCACATCTCCCACGTTGCAGGAATCGCCGTGCTCCATCGGAGCTCTCGTGTGGCTGCAGGGATGGGGGAGAGCTGCAGGAGCCCGACCTGCACAGTCCCTCGGGGAGCTGAATTCCTGTCCAGAGCAGTGTGCTGGGCCGTGGGTTTAATGAAATTGGGTGGAGGTAACTTACACTGTTGGAGCCTGCCCATCAAATAGGGGGAAAGGTGTTGGCGTGGGGGAACTGAGGGGAAATCAGGTGGTCAAATGTGATTTGAGTGTGACCTAAAGTAACATTCCCACTGGATTAGGGTGTAATGTCAATTTTCTCAGCAACTTTTAAGAGTTGCTAGAAAAGGTTTTGGTAGTGATAGGTGCTGTGATATACAAAATGGCAATTCATCAGGAAATTGATGCAGTTAATGAGTTTTCTCATCAAGTCTAGAAATCTCCAAAGCCAGAAGGGAGATTTCAGCATGAAAATGCCATTCTTTCCCTGACATGGTGAAGGAGGGGGGACATCTGCATGGGGGGGTCTGGAGGTTAAAGCTGGGCTGAGCAGGGGCTGTAGGAGGAAGAAGGTTCAGTTCAGAGCATCCCCAGTCTGTACTGGGGAGACATTTGGGACTGGGCTCAGGTATGGGGCACGGGGGGAGCCTGGCTTTAGGGAAATGTTAAATCAGTGAAGAGATGGGGACTGTGGAAGGAATATGCCTTGGAGGATGAGAGATGGGGAAAAGGTGAGTCTGCACAGTGGATTGATAATCCTGGGTTAATCCTGGGACTGGAGGGTTTTTTTGTACATAACTGGGTTTTTGGTTAAGCAGCCATTCCAATGAGAAAACTGCTTTCTTGTGGCACCTGCCTCGTTTCTGATGAATCACTGAATTGTTCTTTCAGCTCTCAAACCTGCACTCTGTTTTCCCTTTCCCCAGCTTTTGGAAATCTGATCAGACTTGAAACAGAGGGGGTTTGTATTCTTTTCTTCCCACGTGTGTGCACACGGCTCCCACCCCTGACACACCACCAGCAAACACAGAAATTCACTGATTTCACTGAAATCAGAGTCATGTCCCACGAGGTGCTCGGTGCTACAGGAGGGAGCTCATCTCTTCAGCCTCCAGAGCCGTGAAATTCTTTGAAACTGGATAAATGCAGATCACAATGAGCACTGAATTGCTCTTCTCTCCTGTCGTTGTTGTCATGCAAGGGATGTTGAGGAGCACTGCTCCTCATTATAAGTTAGAAAGTTGCTGTTCCTTAATAGGGTTTAGTGCTGCCTTCAAGTCAAAACCTCAGTGGGAGTGGGGGACAATTTGCTTGTGTCTGTTCTGGCTCATGGAGGGTGATAACCCAGCGGGAAGGAAGCTGTTGCAGGATATTTGTCATTTTTACCTCAATTTAACTCATTTTCAAGCCAAACTGGAAGATCTATGCTCATGAGAGAGCCTGCAGCTTCAAGTGAAGGGGAGTGGGAAAAGCAACCCTCAAACTTTTCATAATTCACAGAGAAGACCTAAAGGAACAAAAAAATCAAGTGAGGGACGATGAATGAGCCTCATGGCTTTGAACAGTTTATTTTTAGGGTTAAAGTCTGCCTGCTGCAGAGTTAGACTTTCTCCTGCTCTGAAACCATGCAGAAGTTAAACAGTTCAAGAGCATTTGCTGCTGGAAATTGTTCTCCAGAACCCCAGTGCTTCTGGCTGCCTGTGCTTTCTCCCTCATGCCTGTCTTTTCCTTCAATATTTAAGGTAATTTTCCGCCTTATGGCATGACACAAACTGATAACGAACCCCTCAGTCGTTTCTTTAACCACTCGTTTTCTCTCAAACCTTTTGTCTCACCGAATTATCGAGTCAGCTGTAACGACCTTGATGGAAACAAATGCTTTTAGAACTCGTGTGAGGATCAAAGGCAAAAGAACGTGAAACGGGGGCTGGGATCTGGAAAGGATCCAGGTGAGGTTGGCATCAGCCTTCCATCTTTTTTTCGTTCGTTTTTGTCATGTGGAGCCCAGAGTAAATTTGCTCCGTTCAAAAGTGAAGAAAAGTGGCTCTCAGGCAGCAGCACAGTGCTTGCAGCACTGGCATTTATGAGAATTAATCTGCTTTGTTGCCTGCTTTAGCATGATCATCGTCAATATAAATCATGAATGATGTGGAACAAAGCCACTGTTATATTCTGATGGCTCTTTTGCTTGGATTCTCCGGACTGGAATTCTAGCTGGGAAAAGTAGTAGATAGCACTTAACAGCAGGCTAAGGTCTTTGAGTAAGTGTGGTTTTTCTGTAGAAACTCAGATTTCTTTAAGAAATGGAGAAAGTGAGAGTTCAACATCACTAGGCGGTGTTTATGATTTTTTAAATTCTTTTTTTACTATGACCAGCTTTGAAACAAAAGGATCAGCTGTTTATCATTTCTAAAGGAAGCGGCCAACGCTGCATTTAATAGTAAAGTCAGAACTTTGCTGCACTGCTCAGAAGAAATGAGGGGTGAGTTGTGCTGGCAGGAGCAGTTTTGCTTCCCAGTTTTTCTGACTGCTGGCACTGGAATTGAGAGGAGGCTTTGTCATCTATTAAAGCTGACATTTAGCTTTGCTTAAGGTGACTTCAAAGTCTAAAAACAAATGCTCTGGAAATTTTCTCTGCTGCTGTGTGAACTGCAGGGAAATAGAAGCCCTTTTCAGAAGTGGCCTCTGATATTTTTTTTTTTTTTTTTTTTTGGTGGCCCTTCCCTTTTAAATGCTTCATCTCAAATCCTCGAGCTGAGCTTGGGAGCATCCACAGCTTTCCTTGGCTTTAGCAGGAAAAGAAAGGTGAAATCTGTGCAAACCAGGCCTGCTTTGTCCTTTAGGTTGGACATTCAGGGCAAGGGACACATTTCAGCACCTGTGTGACATCCTTGCCCGTGTTAGGAGGGCACTCAGAGCTGAAACCACTGCAATAACCCAGATTCCCAGGTCTCCTCTATTTTATCTTGCAGCCTGCTCTTCCCTCTTGGTGGGTGGGAGGAACAGAAGGCTCTCTGGGGTCAAGGACAAGAGTGGTTTTCTCTTTAAAAACGTTCCCCACATCCCCCTTGATGTTGAAATTAATAAAATCCTCGCTGTAGCTGTCACATCACCTTTATAGGTTTCTTAGGTTTCCAGTGAGTAACTGTCTATAAATGTTAAATAGCTAAGAAGTTAATTTTCCAGGCTTTAAACAGGAGATAGGTTTTTATGGAAGCCCGATTCTCCAGCAGCTGTAAGTTCCTAACAGCAACAAAGAAACAAAAATTTGCTTTTTTTCCAGCCACACAATCTTTAAAATATTAACAGGGTTTTTAAAACTTTATTTGTACTAGTAGTCATTTTTCCAGCTGTTGAGCTGATCAATACTTTCATTTTTCTTCACTCCCCAGCCCATCAGACATTTTATTTTAGTTTTTAACAAGAAGGAAGCTGCGTTGACTTCTTGGTCTTACTCCTAAAAATATATTTCTGAGTGCAATTAAAGGAGTCTTGTCACCAGTTCCTGGATTGCACAGAAGTCCTCTCTGATACTGCAGGGCAACATTTTTGCAGGCATAAATATGGGAAAGAGACTGCAGCCATTGTGACATAGCACTGAAATACTTCATATTTATTTGTACATGCCAGCCCAGTGCTGACATCAGTGGCACCAGTGTAGATCTAAATCTTCTTGGGACCTTGCAGTCCTGCACTGTGGCACAACCCCGGGACAGAAAAACTCCCAGTAACTTTCCACTTGCCTCCTGGAGACCCTCTGCTCACAAAAAAACCCCCAACTTTTCCTTTGAGAAGTGGAGGTTTTTTATCGTTTCTTTTGCTCTCGTTGGGACAGGTGATGTCGGTGGGCTGGAGGGAGCCCAGAGCAGGGGGAAAGGATGTTCCCACGACTCTCCAACTCGTGTTAGACCCACTGCAAAGGACAGCTCTGCTCCACGTGGTTGTTGAGGGATACAGGGTCAGACAGGGAAGTTTCCTTTACATCCTTCTGGTGCAGGAAGACGCCTGGGGCTGGAGTGTGGGGAAAATCTGGAGACTGGCCAGGGTGCTGAGAGCTGGCGGTGGAGGGGAATTGCGCATTTCCTGTGCTTCAAAAGCATCAAATCCTTTGAAACTGAACCTTTGCATGGATGTGCCCTATGGAATGGTTGGTGAGACCTTGGTGTTGCCAGAGGAATTGGAAGGGATGTAAAGAAGTGAGGGAAGACTCGAGGTGGTGGCTGAGTACAGACATTGTCTCGTGTTCTCCAGAGCTTGCCTGCAGCTCTGACTCTCCTGTCATCTGCTTGTGGACATTGGACAGATCTGCCCGGATTTGTTGTACAAAAACACTCAGCAAAGAGCATCGATTCAGTCACTCAGAAGAGCTCACAATCAACTGAGAGGATCACAAGGGGCAGAGGAGGAAACCACTGTCTGCACCTCTGCTGGTAATTTTGGTCCTCTCAAGTTTCTAAGAGGAGGTGCACGGGGAAAGTTGCACAATCTGGGACTTGAATGGAAAATGAAGAGGATTCACAGAATCAGATAATTCTCCCAAGGGAAAAATAAACTCCCAGGGAAGTGAGTGGCCGGGTATTTTGGGCACAGCAAGTGAGGATCTCACAGACCTGGCTGTGTGTGGCCCTTTTTGCTCTGCTGTGCAGCTCAGGGTTCGGAACATCTGTCACTCGTGGCCAGGGGCTTTGTGGAGTGGAACAAGGTGCCTTTATCCCTCCGCTGGGAAGTAGCTGGGTGCAGTTGGGTTTGGTGGGTTGCACTAATGATTCCTGTCTCCATCTCAGCCTTTTTGCTGATAAAGTGTCTTTTAGCTGGTGTGAGGGGATGAAGCAAAGCCCTGAGTCCACCACAGCCCGGTGCCACAAGCCCCAGTGCCACCCAGTCCTGCCCGTGCACTTCAGCCCTCGGTTATTGCACAGCAGGTTTAAAAATAAGTTGACATTCACTGATCTGTATCTGGGTTACCTTTCTCCTTCCATCTCCATTAAGCTGGCAGTGGGTTCTTGGGCAGCATTCCCATATTCCTGGGAGGAGGTTATCCTTCATACCTGCTGATGTTAAATGCTTGGGGACCACAGTCCTGCACATCCTCACTGTCCTCTAAAGGCTGGTGTGGGGTGAGATCCTGCTCTCCTTTGTTTAGTTGTTCTAAAGACTGGGCCTTTTGCTTGGACTGGTGCCCAAGTAGTTTTACAAGTCCAGGCTTTCACTCTGCCCTTGAGAGCTGCGAGAGGTTTTTCTCAGGAGTTTGTTTATCTCTCCTTGGCCTGGCTTTTGGGGCAGAGAAGTGTGCAAAAAAAATCTAAATGATTCTGATATACCTGATAATTTGTTATTATTTGTAAATGAAAAATTAGGCTCTCACTTTGGCCTAATGTCCAAGATGCTGCTGAATTTTGGGTTTTCCACATCCATCAACTTCCAAATGTATTTTCAGGAAGAAATGCGTTACTATTTTATTTATAAAAGATTTTTGTTGTCTTCCCCTTTTACCTTAAATGCCAGAATTAGAATATTTTATGTCATGCAGTTGGAAAGAGAATTTATTGTGTCCAGTGTCCTTTTGAGGAGGGACATAACCAGATAACAGACACAGTTGCCTGTAGAATTGCACTGTACACAGGGCAAACATGGTTTTACTGCTACACCACATTTGTATTTCAGCTGTTACCTGCAAAATGCAGCTTATTCCCATTTGAGATGGAGTTCAGTTGGTTTGTGTTCTGTGTTAGGGTCGGAAACTGGGGTGTCCTTTGAACTTGAGGCTTGGAGGTGAAGGAGGATAAATACAGGAGTAAATTGTGTCCTGGTTATGTAGAATTATTCCAGCATCTTTTGTGCACCTGGTTCTGTGACAAGTCTTGGGGTGGTACAATGTAAACTGGAAATCTGTGATGAACCCAAATAGAAATTTCATAGGTGGAAATAAGCAACAAAAGCTTTTTCCTCATTTCTTTTTTTTTAAATATTTAGGGCCCATTCAAGGCACAAAAAGTGCATGAATTACACCTCTGCTGAGTGCCCAAAATGTAGCAAAAGCAGTTTATATGGGTGCTAAGGTAACTTAGATTTCCATAACTAACACAATTTACTGTGAATTTCCCAGTGTCAGAAATGAAAGGATGAGTGAGGACACGGACAAAGGAGCCACATTACTCCTGCTTTAAAAAAGAGGACAAATTAAACAAGTTGGAGCCCTGTCTCTTCCCTTACCTCTGCCTGTTTCTTTTCTGCTGCGCTGGTTCTCGTGGCAATGGAGCGATTCCAGCCCCGTGCCCATCACCTTCCTGCTAATTCTGCCTATTGAAGGTCCTGGTGCTGGGGATGTGCTTTGTGGGGTGTCAGTTCAGTGGGTTTCTGCAGCCTTGTCAAAATGAGGATACCGTCCATACCACCACTGTAACAGGGCACAGTGGTTTTGGTTAAAGGAGTTTCTTTCATTTCTCCAACAATTTGCTCGATTTGTCTGTGTGAAGTTTTCTAAACCTCCACAATGACTGTGGCCATATATATCGGAGAATTTAAGCAGAGTTTTTGCAGTGAATTGCAAACTTTGGTGCTTGAGCCTGTGGGAAGGAACACAGAGCCGTGCTGTGTCATCCCAGCAGAATTCCTCCAGCTCGGGTCTGATTTGGGTCGGAGCAACCGTGTAAGGAGAAATCCGTAGCACAGGAAGAATACTAGATTATACCTTCCCAGCCTGCAGTAGTCTGCAGCTGAGAAACTTTTTGAACCAGAGATTTGTTCTTCTTTTTCCCTCTGAGATCAGTGGCAGCTGTGGGCGCTCAGTAATCTCTGAAGCCCAGACTACTATATTTAAGCGCCTAAATATAGACATAGAAGCCTATGAGCCCATGGCTACCATTGAAGTGGACTGGAAACTTCCCATTTGCCTTTGTGGGGATTGGATCAGGCCCTATTTCAGGTAACCAGCTTGGAAAAAAAAAATAAAATTGGATTAAGTGGCTTGTGCAAGATGGTTGAACAAATGGGACAAATGGCTGGCAAGGCTCGGGAGCTCTGGATGCCATTCCTGCTCTCTGACTGCCAAATTAAATCTGTTCCTGTATAGAAAGAGCTCGTGCTGGTGAGCCTGTTGTAGAGGTGGAAAGGCATCTTAATTGCATCTTCCCAGAGAACAGAGCTGCAGGGGTATTTCTCGCTGCTCTTCGCAGCAATGTCTGGAGAGCAGGAGCTCACAGGATGCTGTAGCCTGACTTCTGCCTGCTCAACAAAGGGATTGAGACACAACCTCCATCTGTTGGTCCAGAAAGAATTCACTGTTTTCAGTCCTTCTGTTCATCCTCAAGTGTACACGTGTATGTGGGTACGTAATTTAGCACCTCTGTTTCAAATAAAGGCATTCAGAGAGGGGGAAGGCAGAGAATCAGGGTTTGCTGTAACGCTAAGCAGGTATAATTTGGGGATTTCTCCTGTTCAGGCTGCACCTCCTAAACTGGTGGCAGGGAGAGGAGCCAGCCTGGCAGGGAGCTGCGCCTCCAGCATGTGCCAAGGCCAGATCCCTTTCCCTTTGAAGGCAGGGAGAGTTAAACCATTGACTTCTCTGCAGTTGGGTTAAGCCTGTAAATAGTTCCTAACACTTGCATATTATTAGTTGCTCTCATGGCCAGATCTAAGCATACTTGATCTCTGGAGGAATTTGACTTTGCATACAGCCAGGCATTCCTCATTTCTCATTAGTTGGGTAAACACGTGTGCAGAGAAGTTGGGTTTGTCCTCCCGACGCAGTCGCTTCTTCCTGAGAGGGTGATGAATGTTCCTGTGGAAACTGTGAAATGCAACATTTCTGAAGAGAAATCTATAGTTTGTCTCTCAATGAGCTGTGGCTGTGACAGCTGAGCAGGGGAGGCTCAGGCCATGCATAGGTTGAAGTCTTTTGTGATGTGGGGCCTTTGGCATGTGCTCTGCATGTCACAGAAGATAAGGACAGCAAGTGGGTGGTTCAACAGCTGGGATGGGAATCCAGGGGAATGGCAGGGAGCTGTCATCTGATGGATGTAGCAAAGGGCAGAGGAGAGGCTTTGGAGTACTGTCTGTAATTGTGTGTGATTCGCTTTTTACTATATTCGACTTGCATGGAGTTATAGCATGGTTTGGGTTGGAAGGGATCCTAAATTCCATCCAGTTCCAACTCCCTGCCAAGGGCAGGTACACCTTCCACTATTCCAGGTTGCTCCAAGACCCATCCAACCTGGCCTTGGACAGGCAACCTGTGCCAGGGCCCCACCATCCTCACAGGGAAGAATTCCTTCCTAATATTTAACCTATTTGCCCCCTCTGTCAATGTGAACCCATTCCCCCTCGTCCTGTCACTCCATTTCCTGATGCAGAATCCCTCTCCAGCTTCCTTGTAGTCCCTTCAGATGCTGGAAGGGGCTGTGAGGTCTCCACACAATCTTCTCTTCTCCAGGCTGAGCAGCCCAAATTTTCTCAGCCTGTCTTCATAAACTCCATCTCTTGTTTTTCTTCATCTTCTGTTCCTCAGTACCATTTTATGCTTGTGCTTCCACAATCATGCACAGAGATTCCCTATGGATTTCTGCTGAGGAAAAGCAATCAGCAGGTGCATTGGCACATCACACAAGTGAGTGGGCTGCCATGGCAGTGCTGGAGTAGCAGCCAAAAGGTGGGAAGCTGGACACACACAAAAGGAGAATGTCAGGGTCGGAGGTGCTTGTGCTCTCCCTTCCTCAGTCGTCATGGGAATGATCAGAAGATTTTGGGACTGGGAGTGGGAGTGGGAGATGGCTCAATGCACTGGCACAGCCACCCTCCTGTGACATGACAGGAGCATGGCTCAGATAAGACTGGAGACCTTCTTAGTGCTGCTGTGAGTGCCTGAAGTTGGGATTTATTACTTATTGAGTGCCTAAAATTGGGATTTATTACTTGTGAAGTGCCTGTTTTGATCTCCATTTCAGCATGACCAAGCTGCTGCGTCCCAGTCAATGCAATGCACTTGTGGTTCATGCTCCTCTGCTGAGAGCTGAATGAGTTGCATCTTGTCTGATATCTCTGGGCAAATTCCACGCAGAAGGCATTGGGCAGCCACACCCAGGGCCAGAATCTGCTCGAAAACACCAGGGGTTGGTTTTTTCCCAATGCTCTACATGCAAATGCAAAACACACAAAGCAATCCATTTCAATCTGCAGTTTCCCAGAACAAGGGTTTGGACCTGGATGTGTGGGTACGAAACGAGCCTAAAATTAGACTTACCTAACCTTCAATTAAGCTCAATATCTCAGCATCCGTGGGAATGATCCCCAGGCCTGGAGTTATTGCCTGCTGTGAGCTGGGCTGTTTCCCTGTCTGAGGGTAGTGCTGTATTGTTCTCTTAAGGGCTGTGTGAGTCACATCTTATATGAGTCGTTTTATCACTCTAATTAGTCTACATATTGAGGGGAGGGGGAAAAAAAAAAAAGAAGGGTATACAAAAGGATAAAGGCAAAACATATTAGGAGCCCCTGTAAAATTGTGAAGCTCTCCATATGATTTTTTAGTTGAGGAATAAAACATCTCTAACTTCTTTCATTTAGGCTTCGACAGAAATGTCTCTGCCATATGTCAGTGGTGTAATCTACGTAATGAACAAAGCTTCACAGATGGACTGGCTGATGCAAGGGACATTCTTTAATATTGACAATTATTGAGCTTTTGCTTCCTATGTTGCATAACTTATAAAAGTGCTGTAGTTCAGGGAGGTGAGATTTTTTTTCCAGAATAATCAGTGGCACAAAGTAGCTGGAGGGAAAGAAGGCAGGCATGAAAAAGGAGAGGGCCCCAACCAAAACCATCTTTAGAGTGTGTGGGCCCTTTAAAAAAACCAATAAACAAACAAACCCCACTCTGATTTCCTGCTTTACTTTTTGACCAATGTCATCAAATTAATGGGTTTTTTCTCCCCGCAGTTCATGCAATGATACAGCTCTTCTCACTGTCTTGGAACTTGTTTGTGCCCTTGGCTTCTGAAGTTTTTAAAACTTGTTTTAGGTTTTATTACAAATGCTTTTTTTAAACTAAAGGCCTTTTAGGAATGCAGGAAAATATTTGTTTTGAAGTCCAGCTTTCACCTTCGTTGCTTTCCTTGGCCAAAGCTCACCACTTATTCAAATTCACAAAGTTCTAGGACTTCAGATTTTATTTCCGTAACCCTACTCGGTAGGTTAGAGATCAAATCCCTTCTGGATCCTCTCTGTCTTTCTCCAAAGGTGCTTGGTGGTGACATGGTTTTAAACTCTGCTTCAATCTCCTCTCCCAGTTATTGCTGGACCAGAGAGGTGAAGTCAGAGAGGTTGAATTTACTGTGACCGTGTGTCCAGGGCTTGGAAGAGCTCTGTGGAAAACAAAAGTCTAGTTTGTATGAAAGAGGACCTTTTCTTTTGCTGTTTTATTGAGATGTGTCATCCCAGCCAAGAACCTGGAAGACATTAAGGTTGATGTGATTGTCACAAACATTGAGGTTTTATTTTTTATTTTTTTTATGAACCGGCTACGCTTTAAGAGAGTAAGAGGTGGAACTGCAACCCACAAGTAGGTACGAAGGTGACATTTTGGTTATCCAGGAACAACAGTAACATGCAAGAGTTCTCAGTTCTACGTGTGTGGGGAGAACATAAAATTTTATGTAGTGATGGTTTCCAATATAACGAAAGATATCTCACTCTTGGCGTGAAACTCAGACATCCACCCATCCAAAGCCTTTGCCTAAGGCCTCCCCAAACTCACACTCTGCTCCTTTGTTCTCCACAGTTGCCTCATTCCTGGGTCTTCCCATTTATTCTGTCTCCCAGGGCATGTCCAGCTGAAGGTGTGACTGCTCCCCTCGCGCCCCTGCACCAGCAGAGCTGTGACAGCACCGGCAGCTCTTCAGTTGCCCAATATCTTCACAATATTTGTATGGAGAACGTGTTTCCCTTGCCCAAGGATTGCACATGTCCTCATGGAGAGGTGTTTTCCTTGATTCAGACCAGCTCCAAGCTCAAAATTCCCATAATGGTTCCCCTCTCTTTCCCCAGACCGATTTCAGGTGTTGTCCGTGATCACCTCTCCCCTCCTGCCCGCTCTCTTGGACTGTGACCTCTGGATGCCTCTTTCTCTATTTCAGGCATATTGTCCTGGTGTTTTTTGGCCCAGAGCCTGCAGCCTCTGCTTTGCTGGCTGGAACAGCTCAGGGACTCACAGGCACCTGGGGGTTGAGCTGGAAATCAAGTCCACGTATCTTGAATCCCAATAAAATGCTCTGCCTGCTGTTGCTTCCTTCCCTCTCGTAGAAGATCTTCCAGAAGTACAGCATTCTGCTGAAGCTGTAGTTGAAACCCAACTTGACAAACCTGGGTGCCAGAAGTGGGATGAATCTATTTATTTTTGATCATATTAAGGAGGGCCACTTTTGGAAAGTGATGTCTGTCCTCAGCTTCCAGAGTTTCACCCGCCTGGTCCCCCTCTATTTTGAAGTAAATTTGAAGCCAAACTGTGGTCTCTACCACAGAATATCTTCATCTATCTATCTCTATCTATACATATGCATCTATATATATACATTCCTTAACTTGGAAAAATATGTCATCGATGTCAAATGCAATCCCATTCTTCAGGCAGCGTTTATGATTTGATCAATTTGAGGTTTCCTTGGGGAAGGGAAGAGAATGGTCCCATCTCAGATAATCCACGGCAGAAGGAGGGAAGTGAGCTCCTGATTTATTGTTATTGGCTGGGTGTAACATGATGCAACTGCTGCACAATAGAAAATGTGGTTGCATTTGTAGGCTGAGTGGTTCCTGGTTGAATATCCATTCAGTTTTGTCCTTTTCTGCTCATTCGTCATTGCTACGCAGGCCATCATTTCCTTCAGCATATTTTAAATCCAGGCTAGCAACTGATTTGCTGAGAGATGTCAATGCTTGGGATTTTGTTGACCTTTCTGCGCTCACTAATACATAATAATATCCAGATAATATAAATGAACTGAAATTTAGAGAATACACATAGTGTTATTTTCTCCTTGACTGGAAGAGCATGTAGCACTTCCAAATTAACAAGGATCCTCCATCTAAGAATTGAGACTCCACAACCTCTCAGGGCAACTTGTTCCTTTGTCCAAACCACTCTCAGCATAAAGCAACTTTTCCTTGTGTTTAAATGAAGTTTCCTGTATTTCACTGTGCCCATTGCTCCCTGTGCCTTCCCTGGGTAACACTGGGGAGATTCTGATTTTGTCTTCTTTCCCCTCCCTGTCAGGTATTTACCCACTAAGCTGTATTCCTGCAGTTATGCAATTTCCCGAGGTCTTCACTGTTCATTTAAAAATAGGATTTTTTGCTTTCTCAGTCAGAGGGCCGTTTAGCATTTTCTCCTCTAGGCACAGGAACCAGGAGGATTGTGGCATTTGGATTAGGGATGATCTCCAGCCCTGTGCTCTCCCCTGCAGGACTCG
This sequence comes from Ptilonorhynchus violaceus, assembly GCA_013397565.1. Classification (NCBI taxonomy): domain Eukaryota; kingdom Metazoa; phylum Chordata; class Aves; order Passeriformes; family Ptilonorhynchidae; genus Ptilonorhynchus; species Ptilonorhynchus violaceus. The sequence continues at coordinate 618,665 of VZRJ01003545.1, forward strand.
CTGCCTCCCGCTCCGCTCTGCGTGGGGATAAGCACACCTATGGCTCCCTGGTGTTACCACTCCAGAATGTTTAGCAAACAGCTTTTGTTCTCCTTGGACACGTGTACCCCATCCCTGGCACGAGGGAATGTCACCTGGGAGCTCGTGCTGGGACAAACCTCCCACCTTTTTGTCTTCCCCAGGTTTTCTGCCTTATTATAACCCAGCGAGGGACAGAGGAAATGTTGGCTTCCCTGGCCGCTCAGGGCAGTGGCAACTGTTAAAAAAAAAAAAAAAGTAGAAAAAAAAAATTAGTCCTAATTAAGGAGTTGTCCTCATGATTTGTGGTTTTGTATACTGGAAAGCAGGCCAAGGCTGTCTGATTTCATTTCTGTAAAAGAATGTAACTCCAGTTCCTTGCCAGTTTATACCATTCCCCATGCCGGGCAGTAGATAATTTCTCATGGTCCCAAAGCTTTCAACAATACTCTATTATGTTTCATGACTCATAAATGGGCTGGTGCCCATGGAAAGCCATGTGGCTCTGTGCAGGCAGCACAGCTCCCCGCAGTAGGTTTGAACCGATTTCATAGCCTCCAGACCTAGCATGGTTTATTATTTTTATGACTTGCTCACTGTTCTCATTGTTGCTAAGACCATATTGCATCAGGAGCAGGAATAAAATTCGAGGCCCTGATGCATTTCTGTGCAAAATGAAAAGCACAATATGTGGGGGCTGCAATTGGATGCAGAAGAAAACAAGACCGAACAACAGGCTGAGCTCAAGTCAGATCTAACAGCTCCTTGAGATAAGCAGCTCCTATGAACTGGAGACAGCTGATAGATAAGATAGTATCTTCCCTGACAGTGCTCTGGTGATTATTCTTGGCTTACCTGTGCACTCAGGGCTCTGCTGATGAACGTTGCCCACCTTCTCTCTATTAAATCAGAATAAACTCAAGGGTTAGAAGGACGTGATAAATAATCCCGAGCCTGCTCCTGCAGCAGAGCTGAACCAAAGCAGCCAACTGTGACTTGCAGAATTCCTTGCTGCTCCCAGCCTGCTGAGTGTGTGCAAACACGAGTGAAGCCACAGCCCAGACCTCCACACCTGAGCAAAGGCTGGGAGATTTTAGCGGTGTGTTTATCCCGCTTTTATGAGTGACCGTGGAAAAAACTGCTGGTTGGCTTCTGTCCCCAGGATTTTTTAATCCTATTGTGATTTCCTGGGGTTTTGATTCCGTTGGCGTGATCTCAGCAGCCTTGTGATATGGGGAGGGCTGTTCCAGAGGGGCTGGTGTGGAATGGGAGCCAAAAGGGGATCAGTGGAGGAGCGTTGAATGGAGTGGTTTTGTCTGCTGTTGTAAAGCTGTTTTGTAATACTCAGATAACTTATTGAAACTGCTGCCAGGTACTCTTGCAAGCATATGACTGTGGAAATAGCTGCTTGAGTAATAAGAACAATAGAATTTGAAAAAATATGATTTATATTATTATTTTTTTTTTTTAAATTTAGGTTGGGCAATAAAAACAAACAAGTCAGTGTTGCTTTATTTGCCTAGTTAGATTTGTTTTCAGATTCTTATATTCCAGGCTAAGACAACATTTAGGTTGTAATAATACAGGCTGAGGAGTTGTTTTTTTTTTTTTTAAATAAAATAATCCCTTTCCTTCACATATTTGTTCAGTTTCTAATGGAATCATTTATTCTGTATTTGATACTTGAATTTTACAAAAATTGCTCTCAGATGTAGCCTCAAAAGAACACACACAAAATATTTCAAAATGGCACCTTCTTATTGTAGTTGCTCTTTGTTACATAATTTCCCATTTGCTCTTTCCTTCTTCTCATTTAGCCAGTTAGGGAGTTTTTAACGTACGTATTTATTTGAGAGGGCTGAATATATTTGGTCTAGTGAAAGAAAAGTATGTTCCATAAACAGATCTGTTCCTTCAGCAGAGCTTCATCTGTTTAGCAATTTTTTTCGGAAGGAATCTCAGCAGTACCATTGGAAATGGGCACGGCTGCCCGAAACAATCACCGGGCATTCGCACAGGGAGCAGGGCTTGGAGTCAGGAAGCTTTTGGAAGCAAAGCCTGTGCGGATCTGTTGTGATGCCTAAAGAATTCATTTAGTGTGCCGTGCTTAATGATTCTAACGAGCAGATGTGCTAATCCTGCTGCCATCCCCACCACCTTCCTCGCCCCTTTTCCCCCCTGAACCAGGCAAGCAAATAAAACCCCGGCAGCAGCCAGGATCCCAGCCGGGGTTAGGCAGGCCTGGCTGGCAGCAGGAGCGTGTGTTCAGCACCCTGGGCAAGAAGCAGAGCCGAGGTGGGATCCAGGTTTCCCACAGCCTGGCCCACGCTTGTGGCTCCCGTGGGTTTCCCACGAGCTCCAACAGGGAAAATTCCCCGCCGTGGACCCAGCTCGGGGACTGCAAAGGGAGGATGCGGCGCTGTAATTAAAAGTGCCTTCCTATTAGTCCGTGTAGCCGGAGCCACAGGACCTGGGTTCGTGCTCCGATGCCGAGGGAGGCAGGAGCGGTAATTAATTAGCTGGATGAGCTTTTCCATCGCGCAGAAGCCGGTCCCATGACCCAAGACAGCTTTCGTTGCGAGGCAAAGGGAAGATTTATTTATTAAAGCTTAAGGCAAAGGTACAGCTAGATAGGTAAAGGTTTTGGAAACAACCTAAAATCCTTGTAGTGGGGAGCAGCCCGGGGAACTGTTTACCCAATTTTCATGAAGAATGCCCTCCTTCCATCCCACCTCTGACCAACTCCAGACAGTCACCTGCCTAGACATGCTCCTTGGGGATTTTTCCCTCAATTCAAATGCAAATGCTATGCTGATCACTTGCTCCGGAGGTTGGAAGCTGCTCTGGAGCAGCTCCACGAATGTTTTTCCCCAGCAGCAGAGGCAATTTAGTTTTGCCCCCACGTTTGGCCACTTGCTCTTGGCACTGTCCCACGCAGTTCATTGCCCCTCAGTGGTGCTGAGGCAGCTCTTTGTGGAGACATGAAATCATCCAAAATTAAAATACCCAACCTGACTGCTACTCAGAAGAATTTGCCCTGACCCAGTTTATCTCAGAGTCCCACAACCAGTTGCATCAGCACGTGGAAACAGGAGGAAAATCAAGGTGTAGGGATGGGAACAGGAGACCTGGGTCAGGCAGGAAAGAAGGAACTCCTCAAACTTGATTTTTTTCCTGGAAAAGAGGTTGTGGTTGTACAGTATCAGACCTGTGCATCCAGAGGTAGTAAATTGATGTAAATCAGGATTGGGAACGAGGTTGCCTTCCTGCTGAAAACAAGATGCAGAATCCATACAGGATGAAGAAACTGAACGTGGCACTCAGTGCTCTGGTCTGGTTGACAAGGCATGGATCAGTCACAGGTTGGACTTGATCTTGGAGGCCTTTTCCAACCTCAGTGATCCTGTGACTCTCTGTTTTGCCACTTTATTTCAATCTATGCTGGTAGCAGGAGGATGGGGAACACTTGCCCTGGCAGGGGGTTAGAGTGGAGCAGGCAGGTGGTATTTGCCCTGGCTTAAACCTGCTGGCACAAAGTTGCTGTGTTGAAATGTTTTGAACAAAGATGGACTGACTGACACGTGGGCTGTCTCTTGCCCATGTGGCTGTGGTGTTTTTAGCCAGGATCCTGGTGCTTTGCTAAACCACGGCCTGGATGTGTCGCTGCTTTTCCCTCCTCATGGCTCTTTGCAGGAAGCTGCTGAGCTCCTGAGTGAGAGATTTCCTTCCTGCCTTCGTGGTCCCCACGTGTCCTTAGCACAGTCAGGGCTGTTCTGTGCCTCCTGTGTCACCAAAACCATAGTTCAGAGCACGAACACTTCACACCCTCCCTTGGCTCCTCAGGGAGGCTGCACGAGTTCTTTAGATTTGCCACCACAGCGGCGATGAGGCTGTAAACAAAGTGCTGTCCTGGACATGAGCTTTTGGGATAAATCCGCTGTTTCCTGCCGTCAGGATTTGGGATTCCTGGGGAAGAGCAAGCCATCTCCCCAAAGGCTGAGGGAGGTGAAAGACGTGTCTGGTGTTCGCATCACCGAGGTGAAGTCCAGAGGCACGAGGCGGATGGAAAATGGGAGTAATGTGGAATTAATGCTGCTGACCGGTAACTTGTGTATTCATTTATCCAAAACACAGGCTTTGCAACCTCTTCTTTGATAATCCTTCCAGAAAGTCTGGTTGCTTCTGATGTTTCCCTTTGCGCCGCAGTTCCTGGCCTGGCTTCTGGCTGGCAGATGTGGCCAGGAGCTGCCTCTTGGCAAGACAGGCAGGTTTGGTTTTTTGATGTCCATCAGGACCAGAGCCTCTCCCGTGAGGCTGCAGCTGAGGAGATGCAGAGCTGAGGGGGCCAGACAGCGGCTGTTAGGGAGCAATTACTGTCAGAGATGAGATTTGCTGCTGTAATGAGTTAATTCCTGAACAAAATTAGTTAGAGCCTAGTTAAACCAGCGTGCTGTGTCTGAGGAGTGGTGTGAGCCCAAGCCTTTGGATTTGCATTGAAAATGGATTTTTTTTCCTGACAAAGTGAACTGCTGGCTGAGTGCAAGGTATGGTGTTATTGAATAAATGTTGAAATCTGTGAAAGCACAGGGCCAGATATTGAAGTAGTGTGGGGTGCACAACTGGAGGGTTGTTTTCAAGCACGAGGGCTGTAAGCCTGAGCATCTGAGGAGATCTGTGCAAAAGGCTAATTAGCTGCATTTTCTGGAGAGGTACCTGGGGTATATCCACAGTGCCAGTGCTTGAATAGGCAAGTCTGGGGTGTGAAGAGCATTAGGCCTGGCAAAGTGTTTTTAATGATGAGATTTGGACATGCAAGTCAACACACAATTACTTTTGTTTCCCTTTTTCGCTACCTTTTTTTTTTTTAAATGATTAGCTAAAGGTACCCAGAGGATGCTTTGTTCTCCTATAGCTCCCTTTCCCTCATTCAAACAAACTTAGTGTGCTTTCCTGGACAGCAACCAAGTTTATATTTGTGCCAGCACCCCAAGCTTGTGCTGACTTGTTCCATTGTGGCAAAAACTGCTAATGAGTGCAAATGTGTTCCTGGAAAACCCTTGATGCTGGAGAGGCATCTCCGACTGGAATGATGCTCCTGGCTATGAAATAGCTGAACACCTGTTCCTCGTTCGGTGCAAAAACCCCAAAAAAACCAACAAAACCAGAAGACCCTCAGGAGCTCTGCTCCCTTTTTAATTTCTGAGTGCCCCCTGTCTGCAAGGCCTGCTGTTCAGACTCAAGTTTTTATTTTTTTATGCCAATGGCTCAAAAATTGCCACATTCTTTTGTCCTCTTGGAAACAAACCCTCTTCTCACGTGCGAAGAGACGTCGTGATACAACAGATGGAATCGAGGGTTGACCACCAAGGAACAATTCCTTCAAAACCCAGAAGGAGGTGGGAGGAGAAGTGATGTTTGGAAAGATGTTTGGCTTGCTGACATGAGGGGATTTTATGTTTTAATGCTGACCTGTAATCACCTGAGTCCTGCCTAATCAAAACTAAGATCTGGGTTATATTTATTGCTGAGGTATATTTGTTATTTGCTTGTAGCAGGATTTTTCTGCAGTTTGTCATCACAGCTGCCACCAATGGAGCTGCACTGGTGGATGTATTCATACACAGAGGCTGTGGCTGCTCCATCCCTGGAAGTGTCCAAGGCCAGGTTGGATGGGGGTTGGAGCAACCTGGGATAGTGGAAGATGTCCCTGCCCATGGCAGGGGGTTGGAATGAGATGGTCTTTAAGGTCCCTTCCAACCCTTTTATGGGGGTGTGCTCTTTTTTATGGGAGCAGATCTGGGAAGGAAGAGAATGGGTACAGGGGGAAAAGTATCCCTGAATAGCTTTATCATCATCTTAAAAAAACAAAACAACACCAAAAAAACCCACCCAAAAACCACCCCCACCAAAAATCCCAACAAAAAACCCCCTGATCAACAACTGCAAAATCTCCAGTCGAATAAACAATCACTCCACCTAGAGAGTCAGGTTTTCAGCTTGCACAAACTGGTCTCAGTTGTACACACACAGATTCACAGCTGGCCCTTCCTTTCTGCATTTATTTTGCCATCTGTGTGGTGTTTTTAAATTTTTTTTAACAATACATGAGTTGCATCACCTTCAGCTTTGAAGGTTTTGCTGATAACCAAAATGCACTTTCATCTCTGTCGGAGTCTTGAAGGAGATGAAGATTAAGGGCTCTCCTGAGCACCAGAATGATTTGGCAGCTCTGGTCCATCTCAGGGATCCCAAACTCCTCCAGGGCTGGGAACAAACAGTTCTTGACTGTTTTCAAAATCTCTCTCTACCAGGCACTTCATCATTTTGACTTTATGATACATGTGTTCACAGAAATATATAGAACCATTTTAATAGCTTCAAGCTGTTCTAGGTTGATCTACCCTAGTGTAGGTACTGGCAAAATCTGAACTTTTTACTTCATGAGTGTTGTTCAAGAGACCTGGATGGGTCAGAGGACTGGAAATGGAAAATAGGGATTTTTTTTCCTTGGGTTCTGGTGTGAATTTGAATACCAGGCAGTCTGAATATTGCTCTTTTAAGGTGTTTCTGTTCAATTTCCAGGGAGCTGAAGGATCGTGTTGATGATCTGCCTTGACCTTTTTCAGCTGTGTGGAGTGGGATATAGGATTTTGCTTCTCCCATTCTGTCTTAGAAACTGTTGATCAGAACGGTATTAAACAGCAATGAAAAAAACAAGGCAAAAAGGAAAAGAGGGAGCAGCTGCTCACAGCGATTAATAAAATCCCTGGACAAACTTCGCAAACAGACCACAATTTCTGTGGGAAACCTGATTGTTGCAGCTACCTCTGAGGGAGATTTTTGGGAGTGGCACTCGAGCACAAATAGTCAATATTTGTACATTGCAGCTTTAAACTGTTCTCAGTGGAAGAATAATTATCTAATAGTTAACACACTCCAGCTTGGAAGTGGGAAGTCAAATACTTTTTGCCTGCTGTTACCTTAGTTACCCTGTCTGTACATTGGGGATAAAATGAGAACGCCCTCCAACAGACCTGGGGAGCTGTTGCAAGTGTTAATAAATGTTTGCACAGCTCTTGAAAGTTCTCTGATTAAAAGTAATTATGAACGTGTGAAGTGTTAAAGTCTTTTTGTAGACTTGGCTGCGGTGAAAGTGACTGGAATAGAAGAAGCTGGGTCCTGATTTTGAGAAACTCTTGCAAGCAGAATTAGAAAGAGAATGGTTTTATGTTGAACTGCAACAATGAAAGATTTTATATATTTAAAGAAAGGCAGGTCCTGTGATATTGACAATATTTGAGGAGTTTTTCCATTTTGGCAAGCCAAACCACCCTATTTCTTGGTAGAAATGCTGAGAAATAGACTCTTATCTTCTATTTAAGATGTGCTTTTGATATTATTACCCATTACAGACCATCAGAAGTACAGACAGATGTCTCCCATAGCAGCTATTCAAGAGATTTACAGGGAGAAGAAGAGTTCACAATCAGTTCACATAATCTCAGAATTAGACCCAGAACACCCTTTGCCTGCCCTGTTTGTCTCTTTTTAAAAAAATTGTATTTGAAAAATTCCAAGCTGGGCAGTGACTGTTACCTCACCGTGGATGTTCAGTGTCCAGAGAGCCTCACTCTTGGCTTTTTGATGGTGCTGTGTTAAAAATGTGATAATAGCATAATAGCAAAGCTCCCAGTGTTAATAGTAAGGCAAGAAAAGTGGATGTTTCTGGACTATAATTGGCTTTTATCCTGCTCTGCAGTAGCCAGTGGCAACAGGGACTCCAGGCCAAGTCGTAGCATCAGTCACACCCAGGCAGCCCCAGACTGTCAGGGACAGTAGACTGGGTGATGTAGCTCTAATATCACCAAACTGGAAAAAACCAAAGCCAAGCAGTTGATTTTTATATATTTTTTTTCTTTTTTTTTTTTTTTTTTTATGGAGGGCCTAGATTTCATAAATCCTTAGCAGGCTGTTTGGAAAAGGCCAAGCCAAGTCCCAAACTCGGGAGGATGGGTGTGGGCAGGGATGTTGAGGGAACAAAGTGGCCTGTCTGAGCCGGCCAGGCAGACTCCTGCAATTACACCCGAGAGCGGAGCTACCCAGGGCAGTGAAAAATGAAGAGTATTTCTGTCACCCAGGGCTTGGGGCACAAATCAAAGAGAGGAAGCTCAACTTAGCAGGACATGCGAGAAACCCCAAAGGCTGGCATGCTCCAAGAAGTTCAAATATACCCTGTCCTGACTGCTGGGAAGGGAAGCAAACATCTTGGGTGGTTCGCCTGTCGTGCCAGGGCTGCCAACCAAAGCCAGGGCTACTCCCTGCCACGTGGAGAGGCAAATTATCAGGGGGAAAAAATCTGTAATCGATGTGTTTTGGGAGGGCTTTTTAGCCGGGTTGATGGTGATAGGAGTGCTGTTGTCAAACTGGAGGGGACCTTAGGAAGCCAAATCCTAAGGGATTTGGGACATAGGGCTAAATACAGAGGAGCCTTGGGCAACTCAGCCTTAACTCCTGCTGGCAAAAATAGACCCTAAAAAAGGGGGTGTTACCCCTATTCCTCTGCTGTGACACAGGGGGTCCTTTCAAATCATAAGAGTGTTCTAGAAACACTATGAGAGCTTTCCAGGGCTTTCCAAACGAACCTCAGGAATTTCACCTTTCTGCAGCAGCCTCCTGGTAATCGCCTTGAACTGGTTCAGTTCTGAAAGACAAAAGCAATTAGTGACGTCTTTGTCTAAATATCATCCAGATCAGGTTAATGACGTGTAAAAAAGCCCATTAAAAGCTGTCTAAGGTTTTCTTGTACACATAATTTCATTGATTTACAAAACCAGTTCATTCTTCTTGAACAATTGTGAACATTCTTAAATATATGGAGGATGACTTATAAGTTGTATTTCTGTCGGCTCCTTACAGCAGCCAATCTTGAGGCTCAGTTGAAAAATAAGGCACAGGAAGACTGAATTGAGTAATGAGATTCTAGATGGATTTATTTAAAAAATACCTTTATTTAATTAGAAAAGTTTATAAAGTACAGAAGCATAAATGTTGATTATACATCAATGCATCATCTCTAGGAAATACCCAAGATATACCACAAAGGAGGATGAGAAAGAATAAATCCAAGACTTGCTGGTCTATGGAATTATCCTCTGAGGAAAGTGGAGAACTTCCCCATGATATTAAAATGAAATGGAAAAAAAAAAAAGAAAAAAAAATGCTATGCCATAACTCAGTGGAATAATGCAGTGAGAGAGCTAAGTCAGTGATTCCCAAGATATCCGTGGATAGTTTCCATCATGAACAACTTTAGCCACTAAAGCAACTTTTGAGCTTGGATGAAGGGTGAAATTTTGAAACCCTGAGCGTGTGGGGGTGTGATTCACCTGACCAAATACAGAGATCTCCATCTGTGCTCGTCTAGACTGCCTTTCCAGTCAGCACAGAGCAAACAGGCATTTCTAGGGCATGATTTGCCTTTTCCTAAAATAGTCATCTGGGATATGTCAGGCAACTGCTTGGAGACAGAAGTCCAAAGATGACTTAGCAGTATGGAAATCTGTGAGCCAGAAAATCGTGTCCTGCAATTCAGAACTCGCTCGTGAAAGCCGAGATATTTTTTTTCTCCCCCCCCCAAGCCCTACGTGGAGAGCCATAAACCACGAGGTTTCAGAGCCACAACCTGACCTGAACCACAACCCCTGGCCGAGGACTCCATCCGAGGGAAGCTGTTCCCTGGGCTGCGATGGGACCCGCGGTGCGGCCGGCCCATCTCAAACCCTTGGGAAAAACCACCTCCCGAAGGATAATTGGCTTTCCAGCGATCGCTTTGCAGCTGGTTTTTAATCCCTGTCTTCCCACGGAAAGTGTTATCCCGGCAATCACGGAGGAGCCTGTCGGAATCAGCCAGAGGAGGGCACTTTTGAGCTTTGGGAGACCTCTGGGCCAGTGGGGCCGGAGGTGCCGCGTGTCCCATCACTTTTATTTGCGGGTCGCATCCATGAAATCCTCCAGCAGAAGGCTGGGCTCGGAGTCTGCGCCCCGGCACGGGGTGTGGTGGCTCCCGTCCCTTCCAGACCCTGCCCTCTTGGTTGCCGCTGTGGTCCTGTCTGGCAGGAGGTGGCAAAGAGCCAATGGTTTGTCTGTGGGCGATGAGAGAATCCCGGGATCATTGAGGTTGGAAAAGACCTCCAAGCCCATCGAGTCCAAGCTGTGCCCGATGCCCACCTTGTCCCCAGCCCAGAGCACCGAGTGCCACGTCCAGGCCTTCCTTGGACACCTCCAGGGATGGGCACTCCAAACCTCCCTGGGCAGTTCCAATGCCTGACCACCCTTTCCATGAGGAAATTCCTGCTGATGTCCAACCTGACCCTCCCCTGGCACAGCCTGAGGCCGTTCCCTCTCCTCCTGTCCCTGTTCCCTGGGAGCAGAGCCCGATCCCCCCTGGCTGCCCCCTCCTGTCAGGAGCTGTGCAGAGCCAGAAGGTCCCCCCTGAGCCTCCTTTTCTCCAGGCTGTTGTCCTTTCCCAGCTCCCTCAGCTGCTCCTGGTGCTCCAGCCCCTTCTCCAGCTCCGTTCCCTTCCCTGCCCTGGCCCTGCTGGCCACACTATTTTTGGTACAGACCAGGATGTCATTTGCTTCTTGCCCACACTGGCGGATCTGTGCTGCAGAGTTTGGCTGGGGATGAAGGTGCTGGTGCCTCACTTCCAGACTCTGGAAGCCGGGAGCTTTCTCTGCAGGAGATGTCTGGGCCAGCCCAGGTCCTGAGATGCTTCTCTGCTGTTGAGCTAAGCAGGACACAAGCTGGGGGGCTGCCACACCAAACTGCTTCAGTGGTACCCCCCTGGTGTCAGATGTATGGCCTGGGCCAGTTATGGCTCTGCTGGGTGATGTCCAGGTGTGTCTGGGATGCTTCCTTGTCACTCAGCCCCAGAGCCAGAGAGCAGATCCTGGCCTTTATTGAGTACCCATATAGTGGCTGCCTTGATATCCACTGACTTGTATTGCTTTGGAAGTGTGGGACCTGCCATTCCAAGAGTGGCTTCCCTTGGGACGCTCTTCCCTCGAAAAGGTCAGGCCTCAGTGTTGCATAGCAGCGAAGCTGGAGATGTGCTCAGCAGCCATCCCTGCAGAGAAGTATTTTCAGGGAAAGTATTTAAAACACGAGCAGCAGGGGGTGGGGTGGAAATCGCAGGGAAAGGAAAATCCGTAGGTTTTGTGCATATGTTGGCTTTAAAGAGTGGGGGACCCCTGCTGAGCTTCTTGGCACCGCGAGCCAGGCCAGTGAGGACATCAGCAGATGGGTTCATTACCAAGGCGTTTTCATTATCACCCCTCGGGGCCAGCCCCTCGCCGTCCTCCTGGTGGGAGCATGGGAAGGAACACAGTGTTCCCGATCCAGGGAGGGATGAGAACACAGGGGGGAAGTGCTTGTTTCTGGGACAAAAAAAGCCACGGTGGCTGATCGCACCACGCAAGTTCACGTGAGAAGCTGCTGGTCCTAAAGCCCCCCTCCCTCAGCCTGAACACGTAAATTCAAATGCAGCATTAAGAACCACCACAGTGCCGGTGGCAATCTGGTTTATCTCAGATGAGGCTCCCCTGGCATGACCCTATCAGTGCTTTAATTCCAGTGGAGCTCACTGGAACTTGTACAAAGACAACACGAGCAGGCAGAACTTCAGCAAACCAAGCAAATCTTGGATAATCCAACACGAAGGAATTCCCTACTGAAAATGGACTAACGCCTCGAATTTGTTCTCACTTATCTTGTCATGGTGATCTGTGAAGAGAAGTGGTAATTTTTCCACACTCAGGCTCCTTTAAAAACCATATTTTCAGGCAGAAAGGCATGGAGTTAAACTGATAGCGCTTCAGTTCTTCCCCAGGGAATTGCTGTGCTTTGTGCAGGCTCTTATCTTTCCCAAAAGTTGTGAATTGCAAACAAATACATGAGTGTAAGGCTTTGCTTGCCTGGCTCAGGCTGTAATGGTGGCATTGGTGCAAAAGATGGGTTTCTTCAGCCGGTGTTGTTCCCACTTTTTTCCTCCAAGTGAGTGTGCACCCCTGGGTTTTTGGAGTAATTGGCTCCCAAACTGGAGTGGAGGACGTTCCATAGGTGGGTTCTGGACCTGGTAACAACTTTGAGCCGGGACTTAGTGGAGTGGTCAACCCTTTTCTGCCTGACACAACCTCGTAAGCTGTGGAGAACTCGTGTGCTGGCCTTGGAAGCGCGTGGGGTGGAATTTCTGTCACCTCTTTCCCAATTATCATTGTTTACGCATGAAGCCACCTGTTTTCTTGGGACCTTGCCATGGAGAAAATAAGTGTTTTTCCACGTTCCCAAGAGAAGGAGAAGACAGATTAAAAAAAAAAAAAAAGGCAAGCATTTTAACATTTATGAAGAAAAAGCAAATATGTATTGCAACAGACCTGGAAGGGTCAGACTGGACTGAATGTTCCTAAACCTTTATGGTAATTTGCTCCAGCAATTTCCATCATAATTAAGAAGCTGATAGCGAAGCCATTATTGCAATGAGTCAGGCTTGCAAGATCTGCTTCCACAGCACCCGTAGCTGCAGGCTGCCCAGAGCCTGCATTTCAATGTTATTAGTTTAGAAGTGGTTACCAGAAATATCTCTGCTAAATGCAAAGTTTAGAGCAATCCAGATAGACGAAGCTGATAATAAACCCCAGCTGTGGGGAAATGAGGAGGTTTTATGCACACCTTGTCTCTGCATCCACCTTTGCCCCCAGGAATACGACAGAATAATCATAAGGGATTTTTTTTTTTTAGGATGCTGTGTCCTGACTGTTTCCCTCTTGCTGGCTCTGCTGTTCCTCTGGTGTGGATGTGAGAAAGCAAATCAGTGTCCAGCTTAGTGAAGGCAGATGTAGCAAAGATCAGCTTTTTATTGTGCTTATCTGTCCAAACAATGTTGTGTATCTCCTGCCTGTGTTGACTGCCATGAGAACTGTTGGATATTGAGTGGTTCTAAAAAGCAAATTGTTGAGGTGCCAGAATAGGAATGTGGATTTTAGATGTTTTCCCTTTGAGTGTCTTGGAGCTGTTATCAGCCAGGGGGTTGTACAAAGAAATTTAGCCCTGGAATTGTTCCTGTAAATTTGCTGGTCATCCTTTGTGCTCCCAAGATAAGAAGACTGAGGGTATTTTTTGTTTGTTTGTTTGTTTGGGTTTTTTAAGTGAGAGAATAGGAAATACTGAATAACGGGGAATCTGGTTCAACTGTCAGCTCCCTCCCCGCCCCACAGACTGAGTTATTGGTAAGAAGGATGGTAATTACCCTGTGAACCCCCCACTGCAGTGAGTGTTCAGGAACAGCAGGATAACAGGGAGCGAGGACACGTCTGGAATTTGGATAGTGCTCAATATGTGCAACATTGGATGTTCCAGCCTTCCTTCTCTGCAAGACACTGCTTTGATTCCTCCTCCTCCTCGGGACAGGTGTTTGCCAGATTTGGTGTGTGATGTGCCCCACATGGAGCAGGGAATCTCCCGGCCCTTTTTCCCAGAGTGTTCACCAAGGAAAGGCTGAAGGAGCAGCATTGATGCCTTCCAAAGCCACAGGCTGTGTTCCACCCATCTTGCTACCATGTGAGGGCCTGGCTTTCTGCTGGGTCATTTTATATTATCTTCAAAAATGTTTAATCTTTTCAATTCATATTGAAAAGGGACGAAAAATGACTCAAGTGAAGGCCAATCCTCTGCTCCTAATACTTGGGATCTACCCCCAGATGCTTCTTTTAGTACCAGCCAGGTGCTGTAGGAAGTACTCATGGTTATGAATTGAGTCACATTTCAAAAAGAAACTTTGATAGACCAGCGTGGAACACTCTGCACGTATCTGTGGGTGAGATGCCTTTGAAGGGTCCCGTTCTTGGGGCACCTCCAAGAGCTGCTTTCTGTTTTGAACCCTATCCCTGATGTGGAGGGCACATTCACCCTAAAAGGTGACCCGGAATCTCTTCCTGCAGCCCCAGCGAGGGAAGCACATCGTGGCATTTCCCGCCCCGCGCTCCCATCCGGCGCTGCAGATTTCCCTCCCGCACGGCAGGATTTGCAGTCCCGGCACGTGCTGCCCGTGGGAGTGCTCCCTGCAGCACATTCATCCCTCCTGGCACACACAGCCTCAAATATCTTTTTTGGATGGCTGGGGAAGAGCACAGAAGTGTAATCACTTGCTCTGAGAGCGAGTGCAAGATATTATAAAAAGCTTTCGCTGTATGACTCAGGAACAAGAATTACTGCGTGCTGTCTAGTAAGAATTCTAAAGCTCTTCTAACTGAGGTTTTTTTATTCCATTTTATGACTTATTAAAAGCCAAGGTTGACCTATTAGCTTGCATTATGACTAAGGTATCAGCCACAGAATTATGCAGTAATACAGTTTAATATTAGTCTTGAAGTTGAGCCCAAGCAAAGTCGACAGTACAATCTGAGCTAATGGTGAGTATAGAATAGGAAGGAGTAGTTTAAGGACACTTGCTTCCATAGCTTTAGGTTGGTTTCCAGGGACATGGATGAACTGTAAATCTCAATTTCCCTTCCTTTGGGAACAGAAATTCTAAGTGAAAATAAAATGTCCCAATAATGGTGAAAGCCTTTCATGCAAGAATATCAGAGAATTCACAACCAGACTTGTGCTTCTGATAAATTTTTCAGGTTTGCTCAGCTGATCTGAAAATTCAGGTCTTGATTTTGAAATAAGCAGGCAGGATAAAAAAATCCAAACTAACTCCAGAATCGAAATCAGTACAAATAAAAGATGCTTAACTCACATAATTTTTTTCTTCTTTTTTCTTTTTTTTTTTTTCCCCTTTTGGGATGTGTATTTTTCAATGGAAAAAAATTTGCTGGAATTAATAGAGAATCATAGAATGGTTTGGGTTGGAAATGACCTTAAAGATCATCCAATTCCACCATGGCAGTGACACCTTCCACTATCCCAGGGTGCTCCGAGCCTCATCCAACCTGGCCTTGGACACTTCCAGGGATCCAGGGGCAGCCACAGTTTCTCTGGGCAACCTGTGCCAGGGCCTCCCCACCCTCACAGGGAAAAATTTCTCCCTAATATCCCATCTAACCCTGCTCTCCGTCAGTTTGAAGCCATTCCCCCTTGTCCTGTCACTCCAGGCTCTTGTAAAGTCTCTCTCCATCTTTCCCGTAGCTCCTTCAGGCAGTGGAAGCTATTTACATCCAGCCAAGCTGCTACTGCCTGTTTTATTTTCCTCCCCCTGAAAGATTTTGCCAATTCTATTCCCAAACAGTGGCAGAGACCCCTCACCCTCGTGGGCAGGAGCTGGGCAGCTCTTGGGAGAGCACTTTGCCGGCTCCAAGGGCTGGATAATCTCAGTCGACCAAGACTCCTAAGTGAGGAGCGTGGGGAGCTGTTGAGATTTGGAGGCTTGACCCCAGGAGGGGCGGGTTGGAGCAGGGCTGTGGCTGCTGCCGGGGAGCAAGGGGAGGTCTGGCTCCCAGGAGCTGCCGCAGGAACAAAAAGTTCCTCCCGTTCCCTGGCGTGGGTTGAGCTCCGGCCGGCGGTGAGCTCCTGACCCAGCACAGGATGTCTGTGGGACGGGAGGGAGGTTTTTTTGGAAAAGAACTTCGAGCGGTGCTGCGGGAAAAAAGTTCCGCAAACAACCGCGTTTAATCTCGGCTTCTGCTCAGATGTGGGGCGCTCGTGGTTTGCAAAGTTTGTTCAGGGAGGGGTCAGCAGGGTAACTCCATCCTGGTGGACACTGGAGATGTCTCACTGCTTCACAGAAAAAAAGATTTGAGCGGGGCAGGACATCTCTGTGCTGCCAGGGGAGCGAACTCCGAGCGCTGCCTGGCCTCAGCCTGTGGTGGCTTCAGTTACAATAAATGTGTGTATTTTATGCTCCCAGTAATTACCTCATTAGGGGCACTTTGAAAGCAGATAGCGCTTGATCTTTTGGTTGAAAAGTTGTCCAAAATGCGGAAACTAAAAGAAGAGAGGAAGGAATTTTTTAGAGCTCACATCTTTAATAATGCGTGGACTGAGAAAACAGACCTTGGTTCAATAGGTTCTGACTCTCCTTTATATTTATACCACTTAAAGCAGGATTAGAGAAGTACAACTAAGAAATTCTGTGCATACAAACTTTTGGAGTTCCATTTTTTCCCTTTCTCTTGCCATACAATATATAAAATATTTATGAAAAGCCTGTGAAGATATTAGGACCCCTTTGCTTAAAATTATTACTGTAAAAACAATAGGGCTGCCCCATCTGCAAATTCCCAACCTGGACATACTATTTGTGAGACATAATTACACATTATAAAGAGAATTGTTGGGATTAGGGTTGGGTAAGAAATTGTGGTAGTCACTGTTGAAATTCTTGGGGTGAGAAATGTTCTGAGAAGGAAAGGACCAAGGAACAGCAGAGAAGATAAAAGCAGTGAGGAGATGGGACTGGGTGGCATGAGAGTTGTGGGAAACCAAGAGGAATGAGGGAAGGGTTATTTAAATATTCTTTCATTTAAAAGAGACCCCAAGAAAACAAACAAATAAACAAAAAAGGTTTCTAGGTGGGCCAGCTCCGTCTGCAGCTCCAGGGATCTGCAGGCTCGTGGGTGACTCCAGGAGAAGACACACTCCTTGCTTTCCTTGGAATGGGGGGGGAGACAAACGATGAGAGAGAAAAATCCACACAGACTGATAGGAAAAAGAAGGCAACCCTCAGCATGGAAGAGCTGTGCTGGGAAAAATGTGAACAACTCATGAGGATGTTGCTCTTATTTGTTCCAGTACTTAGTATTCTAGACAAAGAGGGCTGTTCTCTGAATTTCTTCCTATGACCTTATTGTGTATTTGGATATATTTGCTGGTGACCTGGAGTTTTGGATGGGCATTGGCTGGAAAATTTTTCTTTACAGAGATTGTTTTCTTGTTTCATAATAGGAGAAGTTTAACCCTTCTAGGAAAGGACAACTGGGGCCTTGTTTCTGTGACATTGCCAACAATAACAGTTACTGTTTTCTTGCCCAAACATTCTTTCGACACGAATGACATTTTGTACAGAATATATTTTTTCCAGAAATATTTAAATTGTTTTCTAAATGCAGTGGAAGTTTTGATATTGATGTAGCGATTGTGGTATCAGGCCCTTGAGGGGAAAAAAGCAATATATTCTCCTTAGATTTTCTATTAATCTTCTTGGTCTCATTATCTTAATTTCAGTGCATCTTTCCTGTGCAAGGATGGAGTTGCTGCTCTGTCCTCAGAACCTCTGGTGGCCCTCCCTCATTTTGACATGTGAGCACAACTACAGTTACTTTCTTTGGCACATTTATACAAATAATTTAAGCAAATCCCTCTGTGCTGGTGGCAAAGAGAGACAAGGACACCTCTTGTGACAGAAACAGGTGATGAAATGGCAGATGCCAGGTCACTGTTCCTATCATAAACAATTCTGGCTAATGTTTGTGTTTCTGCTTGTTTTTACCTAAATGGGTAAAGATGAACCTGTACCACACATCCAAATTCTCACCTGATTTTGTTGGCAGGGGCCAGGACCTGATGCTGCTGGAGAACCAAAGTGTGGAGATGCAAAAACATCTTAGCTGTCATTTTACCTCAAGAAATCTGCCAGCTTTGCAGGATCTGGGCAAGATGGGGCCGAAAAGATGATTTATTTAAAACAGGGGATCAGTGGGATGTTCACTGCTTAAATTCCATGGTCCATATGGCCTGGTGGGGCTGCAGTTGTGTTCTGTGGTTAAAATATCCCGACACATCCTCCCCTGGGGGCAGGCCCGTGGTGTGTCTGACACGCTCACATGGCACAAGGTCTGTTGCTGCTCAGTACGGAGCAGCTGAGGCATCAACAACTGTTCTATAAATAAGGCCAAAAGAGATAACAATAAATGAGTTTTCCCACTCTGTCACTGGCTGTGGTATGTCCTGCAGCCAGCCAGGTGCTGGCCGAACACACAAACCTTGGAATACTGCACTCTGGAGCTGGTGTGTACAAAGGGAGCATCTGGGATCGTCCTCGGAGAGGCCTTGGCCTTTCCCAGGAATTCCTCGTCCTGCGCATCACAGCGAATTCCAAGTGCAGCAGTAAGGCAGAGTCACGGCCTCAGACCTTTCCAGATCCTATAGGAAACAGCCAGTCCCATGGACCACATCCATATGTTGTCAGAGCTGGCTAAACCCTCTCGCAGTCAGAACTGCAAGCTGAATAACTGGAACCTTGCATCAGATTTGGAAAACAAACTGTTCTGTTTCATACCCCATCCCCAGTACGGACAGCAGGGATAACACTTCAGCTGGCAGCACCGGCCATGAGGTTTAACAGAATGCAGCTTATTCTTCCATGACTCTCAGCCCTGGAGTGTTGACAGCAAGAGACTCGAAGTGGGCCAAGGAAATTGATGCTGGATGCGAGTCAGGTACAAGGCTGAATTCAGCTCGGATTGAATGTTATTGAAATACCACAGGTGGTTTGTGTTAGGGTTTGGCCTCACACAGCAAGACTGAAGGCAGGTCAGCTGTTCCGTGAGATCCAGCCTTGAATTCTCATGAGCACGGGGAGCTGAGTGAGATTTCAGTCACACCTGAAGCACAAGATTGTCCCTTTCCTGTTTGGGTGTGAACTCGGGAGCAGGAATCACAGGGGCCGGTGTGAAGTGTACACAGACATCAGAGTGGGCTCATGTGCACACAGGGTTGAGTTTTCTTTAGCTTAACTGGGATTTGCACCAGTGAGCTGTGACACGGGGCTGGGGTGCCTGGGGGCTGCCCCTTTCCCTCGTTAATCCATGGTTGTTTTATCAGCTTCCAGTGGGTCACAAGGGAACCCCAAGGTGTGTTTGCAGAAAAGCTGTGAGAGTGTTGGAGCCTGAGTGAGAAACCACAGCCGCTCCTCAGGTCCTGAGCTGTGTCCATGAGTGTGTGAGAGCCGCTGGGATCCCTCCACAGCCCTCTGGAGATGGTGTGGAGATTCCTTCCCTGCAGTGGCTCTGGTTTATCCCGTGCTTTTTTGGACCTTGGAATGCTCATGGATCTTCTGATAGACGTTGAAAAAGACCCACCAATGTAATGAGAAGGACTTTTTGAGTTGTTCAGGGATCCAGTCCAGCTTTTGATGGCATGGTTTGGTCAGAATTGCTCTGGGTAAGTGGCAGAGACCGTATCAAGATGGAATTATCACCATGATTAGGTATGAGCAGAATATGGTCGTACCCCACTGTTACACCACAAAGCAAGGATGATTCCCATGCTTTCTGAGACATGGTGCATAAAAGGAGAAAAACATCTCTCTGCTGGGTCAAACTGATCAGCCAGGAGCCCAGAGAAACCTGTTGGGCTGAGATACAGACCAGAGGGGACATCACCAAACGTTGATGCCATAAGGCTCCAGAGTGGGTCATGTCATGCTTGTCTCTTGTGACCTTTCTCCTTTTTCCCCTCTTATCAATATAGAAATACAGGCAGTTCCTCTGATATTTTTCACTGACACTTTTGAGGTGTTTAAGAGACAGTAAGAGGTGGAATTGAAAGCCTTTCATACAGTCACATGTATTAGAGTGGCACCACTTTTCATTTCCTTGCCCAGGCTCTGAGTCCCCTCTCCAATCACACAGAGACTGTAAAATACAACCAACAAAGCTCTCTGGTGAGGAAGTTGGAAGCACCAAGCCTTAGGTAGCATAGGTGGGTACACTGGGCTATAAACAGAGGAAATGAAACATTTCCTTGTCTCTTTGGACCCCAGAGGAATCTGATAGGTTTAGGGATACCAAGGGATAGCACCAACCACATCCCTGATTTTCAGTATTAGTGGGAACAGACCCCAGCCTAAGCCTCATCTCTGCTGTTATTTGCCAACTGAGTCACTGGTGATATGATCCAGTGTGGTCATTAATTAGCTGGTTGACTGGCTCATTTACATTTTTACCCATAATTTATGAATTGTATTCTATTATTCTTGATTAGTTTGACAGCGAAAAGGGTGGCAGTTATTTCAGGGCTGGCTGGTTGGTTAATTCCAATCAGTGAGCAGCACAGAGGGCTGTATTTTTCTGCTGAGTTTCAGCAGTGCCAGTCACAAAGGTACAGAGGTTTTGAGCTGTTTGACTGTATTTCTAAAAGAAGGCTTTTCTCCTCCACACTAGTTCGATTTTAAATATTCAGGCTGCCCCCTTCCCCCTCCTCCCCGTGCACAGAGGATTTGGAGGAGTCTGGATCCCAGCGTCTGGTTTTGGGCATCCTTCGCCAGTAAAATGGTCAAACATGGCTTCCAAAATATACAAAGTGCGCAAGAGCTGGTTTTTACCAAAGGGCTGTTTTTTTGCAGAGTCATTTTTTGCTTATAACTACGTCCTAGCAAAGCCTGAGGGACCCGTAAGAAGGATTTGTGGAGCCGGAGAGGTGGTTTTGGTTTGGGGTTGGTTTTTTTTTTTTTTTAATCCCCTCAAATTTCACCTCTATTCCTGAGGTTGGATCATAAATAAAAATGAGTTTCTGTCAAACAAAAAAAACCCAGAGAAGTGCAAATCCTTCTCCTCCAGCTCCGGGTTTACCCAGGTATGCAGCAGCAATTTTGTTTTATCGCCGAAGCCTCCATTGTATTATCAAGCCTTGTTTACCCGAGCCCGAGCCTGCGGCTGATGGGCAGAGCTGCTTCGATTTCAACTTCCCTCAGCCATTCCCCGCTATGGATTGTATATCCAGGGGGAAAATCCTCCCTGCAGCCCTGGCCACGCCACGCCGGGAGCCGCCGGACGTTTATGGACTCACACGGAGCGGCGAGCGATGCCCCGGCACGGCGGAACAAAAGGGCCCAGTGTTGAGCCTCAATCAAGGTCCTAAATCATGGGCCGTGCTGTGACAAACTGCACCGTGTGTGCCAGTTCCTTTAAAATGGGCCTTTCTTGCCAGGCTGAGAATCCATAGAGCCCGGCCAAAGAAAACAATGGGAGGGAGCCAGGGTTCTCCCAAGCCTTGGCATGGAATCCACAATAGTAGCTTTGGCTCAACTCCACGGGCTCCAGCACATGCTCCAGAAGGTCACTTCAGAACACCATAATTGCTTGGTATTTACTTGCAGACAAAAATAATAATAATAATAACAATAATAATAATAATAATAATAACAATAACAATAACAATAACAATAAAAAAACAAGTGCCACCAACACAGCTGAGGGTCTCTGCTGCAGCCCCAGACTCGGAGTGCCCCGTCCCTGGGGCTGTGAGGTGGAAAGGGAAGCGTGGTCTGAACAGCTACATAACAGCAGGGGTGATGAGCAGCACGGCAGGTTTGGGGAGAGAGAGTGGACTTTATGTCCCAGCTGGTCCCTGAACCCCTCAGCAGAGTTTGTCACTGCCACTCAGGGGCTGTTTTCTGACCTTTGGGGTCGGATTTGGGGGTCACTGCTGAGTTCACCTGAGGAGAGCGTTTGCTTTTTCCAGCATCCTCCTCTCTGCACCTCTCCTCACTGGCAGTCCTGCCGGAGGAGTCAGGATCTGAGCAGATCATTAGGACTGGAAAACAGCCCCAAGTCTGAAGTTTGGCTCTGAACAGCTCTGATTGTAAAGCCAAGCTTATTCTGAATTTCAGAGCCTGGACTGGATGGTGCAAAAACCCCTCTGATACAGGATGTTTGATCCTGCTTCTCACAATTCAGGACGTTTGCTAGTGGGACCCAAAAAGTCTTTTATCCCTAGAAATGATCCCTCCAGCACAGGGGAAGGAAAGGGGCTGAAGATCCTTGAGCTGTCTCTGCTCTTCACATGAAGTATCCAGGACTCAGCCTTTACTATTTACATTTAAAAAAAGAAACCACATTTGATTATTCAGCATTCTTCTTTCGCGTTTTTATTGCCATTTTGCAGAACTCTGAAGACCAGAGGAAACCTTCCTGCTTGACATATTTAATATTTTAGCACTTCATAGTGTCTTTAGACAAAAGCATCCAACATGCATATGTGTTTTGGCAGCTCTGCTTGTGGTCTCTGTTCTGTCTCTGGCCTTGAGGAGCAAAAGAACGAAAGAAAAAAAAAACCCCACACAACTTTAAACTGGGTCAGGATTGTTCCCTTTATTTTTCTTGATAGCTCCAGTTGGGATTTATGCATCGATAGAGGAGGGGAAAAAAACACATGCCCCAAGCAGATGTCCTTGAAAAACAAAGTCACATCTTAATTTTCTCGGGCTGGCGGTGCCTGCGTGCCACGCTCTCTGTGATGTAGAACTAATGAAGATAGAAGTGCAAGAAAACCCACAATCAATTCCAGCGCACGCCGGGCGGAGCACACCCGGCAGCAGCACACCCCGTGTCTGAAATCTCGGGGTGCTGGAAGAGAAATCCAGGCCACGCAGCCGTGACAGTCCAGCGTTTCTAGCTGGGGATTATTTTGGGCAGGATTCTGCATCCATGGAAAAACAAAAGCAAGCAAAAGTGCTCCCTGGCACCGCTTTGTGTCAAATACTTGTGCGGAGCAATGCTCAGAGAGCGGCTCAAAAATGCAGAAGTGCAGTTGTTAGGAGAGACTAAAGGCGTGGATTGAGGATTTTCTTCTGGGCATTCAGGATCTGTTTCCCTGGGCTTTAATCCCCCGTGTGCCACCCAGGAGCTCTGTGCATGTAAACTGTGTGTTGCTGACACCATGGTGATGATTAGTAACCACAAAAGGGGTCCTTAGGGCCAGGGTGCTCAGCCCTGACCCCTCCAGGCCAGCACTTCTGCCTCTTTCCACCTGTTTTCCTCTGGTTTAGGGCAGAAATTCCTCCTGGGAGAAGAGTTTTGATACAGAATTGTGTGCACACGGTGATTTGCACGACGAGGTCCTGGTATCTGCAGGGGGTTCCTTGGTAGTGCCTGTAGCAGCAGGGGTAGAAATAATAGCAATAATCATAACCTAACCCAACAGCTGGTGGGAGAAGCAGCAGAAATGTGGTGTGACCTTCCAGGTGTCACATAACAGCTCAGTGTCAGAGCCCTGAAAATGAACCCCCTGTGTATCCTGTCTGCCAGCCCAGAGCTCTGGGCTGGAGGGGACAGCACTGGCTGGTGACATCTCCTGATCTGGGTTGATTTACAGCCTGTGCAGAGTCAGGGAGAAAGAAATGAATAATACACATAGTTCTTTGTCACTGTGGATTTTCATTTTTGCTGTGTTATTTTAAGTCCTAACCTTTAAATCCTGTTAACCTTCAACCCTGTTAAACCTAACCCTGTAAATCCTGTTATCTTCTACCCCCCCACCATTGTAACTTAGGCAGTATTTTAGCTGTCTTGTGTTTAGGAAAGTGAAAAGTCATTGGGGCATTAGCCCAGGAGCTGGGGATTTTTTAAAATTTCCAAGTCCTCAGTGTTTTCAGAGATCCCCTGAAAGTCCCCTTGCTTCTGTGTCTTTAGCTGCTCACATACAAAACAGGAATCTCAACTGACAAGTGTTAGATAAATGCACAGAAATTTGGAGGTATCCCAAATTTCTTAGCTTGTGGGTTTTATCATTAGGATATTTTAACCTTAGCGATTTATAAATGTATGACTGGTCCCTGCCAGGAATCTGGGACCTGCTCTGGGTTGCTTTGCCATCAAATGGTTCAGTCTTCACTAGGAAGTTACTTGTCCTTAGTGATCCCACGTTTTTCCCAGAAAATGGGCTGATAGAGCAATGCTGAAAGATTGTCAGCCTGTCCTCTGAAGACTTTCATCCTTCTGAGTAAAAGTGAAATGCTTACCTTGATCCAGCTCCTCTCAGTGCAGTTTGTGATCCGCTGGGCTCCTGCTCCCTCCACACTCCATCCTCTAGGGATGGACATTTCATTTTCCCACTGCCTCAGTTTTGAAGGGAGTCACTCTGGGGAATGTCACAGCTTTGTGTTGTTTTAATTTTGCAAGAGTGTTAAAGTCAACACATGTTTGATGTTAGTTTTGGCAGGGCCAGGGTCGTGTCCATTGATACTGTCCCAAGCTGGAGGAGAACTTCCAGTCTCCAGTTACTGACCTATCACTGATCCTGCGAGCAAACCCACGTCTCCACAGGAAAAAGCATGGAAATGGTTAATCTGAGATGGCTGGGCAGGCATCTCTCTGCCTGTCAGCTTTACATCCCTCCCAGATGTGACACCTGATAGGGAAGCCACTGGTGGGAACTGACTGAAGGATACAGATAAGGAATAGCATGAAATTGTCTTTTGCTTCCCCGTGAGTGCAAGGGAAGGAACCAGCAGGTGTTTTCCAGGGGCAAATGGCATGAATTGAACAGCAGAAACCCAACTCTCATCTCTCAGGAGAGTCTTCCTAAGCCTCCTGTGAACCTCCCTCGGCTCTGGCCGGCGGCTCAGCCTGGTGGTTGGGCAGATTCCGATATCTGCACATCTGTAAGGAATGAAGGACAGCGATTCCCTGTTCCTGCCGGGAGACAAAGCAGCACATTGAGTGCTGCTGGCAGCGAGCAAAGCCCAGGAGGACCAAGCTTAGGGCTGCTGATTTGAACCGTCTCCTCTGTTAAAGGGGCACCGTGGTCACGGTGGGCTTGTCTGAAACCCAGCCCTTCCAGCCTTCCCGGGTCCTTTACTTCCACCTCTCTGTGCTGCTTGCTCAGCCAAAGTAAGGGCTGACTAATACTGGAAGGATTTGCCTTTCCATTCCCTCCATCCCTCTCTTGGCTTGCTCCTTTCTTTCAAAAACACACGCAGCAGATTTGATGCCCGGACCTGCAGAAGGGGAAACTGAGGCACGGGGAAGGGCCCAGAGCTGAAAGGTGGCACAGGATCAGTGCAGGAGGGAGCAGCAGAACCAGGCAGAAAGCCAATCTCTCCCGATTTCCTGTCCCGTGCCCAAGAGTTGGAGATGGATGCCATTCCATTTCTGGCAAAATCCATAAATTCTTGCACGGATCTTCCCCGGCACGATCCATATTCATCTCCAGCTTGTGAAGAGCCCCAGGTCACCTTCTGCAGTGAATCTCAGGGCCTGCCTTACCTTTGGCACATTTGGATCCCCTTGCCCATCCCAGGAGGTGTTTGCATTGAACACACACAGCACCAGCGGGGGAAAGGCCGTGCTGGTGCAGTGAGTTCACGCATGGAGCTGTGCCAAAGCTTAACGAGCAATCAGAAAGGTGAAGGAACATTCACCACGCTTATTTGTCACTGCTGCTGCTCCCAGGGGCGTCCTTTAACCCTCTGAGTTCAACGCTGTGTTATGCAAGTTGTGTTTTGGTGCTCGCTGGAGTGTGTAATTGTCCCTTCGGTGGCTGGAAGAACTCGGAATGCTCAAGGGCCATTTGGGGAGCTGGGGGATGGAGGGGGGAAACCCAAGCGGATAAGTGACCTGTTTAGGCAAGGTTCACATTGATTTCACTTTCTGTTTGGTTTACAGGACTGCTGTTGGTACAGGCACCTCTTCCTTCTGCACCAAACTCAGGAGGTGTTCTTAGTTCTGGGTTGTTACTGATCTGTGTTACCTGCTGGAGCCTTCCTGGAGTTAGGATCCAGCTAAAATAAGCTAAAAAGTGAAAATAATTGGATTTTTTACCTCAAGCTGGAATAAAACCCCCTCATTCAGTATTCTGGAATATGAAGTGATATATTCAGAAGCGAGTTTGCTCGGGACTATCTAAAAGGATGACATGAAAGCAGCGTAGCTATTAATATACATATAAAGAGAAATTTATATGAATGTCACCACGTCCTGTTCTTCCCCTGCCCGGTCCTGCCAGCCAGCAGCAGAGAGCAGAGCCATCTCCCAAGGGGAATGTTAATGTGGGATGTTAACTCTGCAGCTCCTAGGAAACCCTGGATGCTTCTGCAGGCGCTTGGGTGGCCGTGCTGTGAGCCACGGAGGCAAAAAAATGCAGGGGACAGGCAGGGCAGCTCTGTGTGATTGGACATTTAGAAATGTGGCCCTACAGAAGCGGCAGGTCTGGAGAAGAAGACAGAGGGATGTGCTGGCTTGGAGATTTGGCCCCGGAGCAGGAACATTGCTGAAGGCAGGGTGGAAGCTCCCTGCTAGAGACAAATGCAGCTGCGGTTAAGGTGGTTCTCGAGGGCAGTCTTTGTTCAGGCAGTTTCAAAGGAAACCTGCAAACTTACACCTGCAAGGGGCACATTCGTGTGGGGCTGAGCCAAACCCCGTGGAAATCGGGAGGAATCTTTCCACTGACTGCAATGGGCTCTGAGTCCAGGTCTCAAGCGAGTGGCTTGAAGTGACACACAGACTATTTCTGTCTGACAATTTTTTCCTATCTGCATTTTTCCAAAAACACCAACAAGAGCAGAACAAGTCCGAACTTCATCTGTTTTGCTAAAGCAGCGCTGAGGGTTGCTGGCTGTGGACATTGCGGGATGCAGAGCCGCAAAACCCAGAGGTTTTTTGTTGTTTGTTTTTTTTTTTTTTTAATGAGATAAGTAATCTGAGCCATTTGCATTCTTGTTGTGCAGGCTGAACCAATGGAATGGTTCAATGGAATGGAAAGATCTCTGGAAACATTAACGACGTGGTGTTCACTTGCTCTGGCGCGTCCCCCGTCCCAGCAGGCGCGGGAGATATTTTCTTTCTAAATTTGTAGAAACAACTAACAAATTCTGCCGTGATCTCTGAAAAGGGACCCTTGCCAGAAGGAGTCTGACACAATGGCTGGAATTACAGGGCTCACTGTGCCTTTCAGTTCTGCTTCCTTGAAGTTCCCTTTATGTTGAGTTCTTCACCCGTACGTGGCGCGAGCTCTCCCGCAGACATCAGTAACGTGGATCAGTGGAGGCCTCCAACTCTATGATTAAAGCATTAAACATCAAATTCTTCCCCACTGCCTCACTGCAGAAGTTTCAAAGGAGTTTGGTTGCTCTTTTGTGGATTGATGTAGTTCTAGGGGCTCTGACAGCCGCGGTTGGGTTGGTACACAAACTTTCCTGTTGCTGTAAAAGGAATGTGCAAGAAAGCACTGACTGATGCATCTCTAGAGACCTCATGCGAGAGCTTAATTTAGTCCTCTTTTTTAATAGAAACTTGGATCTCAAGCACTGCTCTTGTGTAATGACAGGCAAAAGGAAAAACTAACAGGCTTGCTCGCTTCTGAAAGCTGTCAGTCGGCTTTCGAGAGGGGCTCTGCAGACAGCACCACGACTAAAAGTGAAAAGATGACCAAAGTGCTGATGGAAGACATTTGAAAGGCAGTCAGAGCAATGTGATGAGTAATTTGGAACTGGCAGCCTTTCCAAGCAACACGTGAGGCTGTGTTTTCCCGGGGGAGTGTCTTCCCCAGAGCTGAGGATCGGAATGGCCAGGGAGAGACAGTGGCTCCCCTTGAACCTGAGGGGTGTCCAGGGCACCTGTGACCCCTCTCTGTCCTTCCCCTCTTTTAAGGCTGCTTCAGCTGCCTCTGCATCCTCCTGCAGACGTGGTGTTGGTGTCCCCGTGTGTGCACCCCAGGAGCAGAGCACAGCAGTGACAACCCTCCCCCACGATGGCGGGTCCCAAACCTTTCCTGCACATCCTAATTCCAGTAGAAGTCTGGCTTTTACAGCCTGTAGCTTGCCCTTTATAATTTTTTGCTAAATCATGGTCTCCCAGCACTCAGTTGACGCTTCCACAATGCTTCGCAGCTCCATCCCCAGGGATTTGACTCTATATTTAATGTATTTTGCCCTTTGATTAAAGCTTCTGCTGACAGCACGCTTGGCTAGGGACACACCAGCTCGCAAAATTGGGTATATGGTGGCAAAAGATGTGTGTTGTGCTCTGAAAGAGCTGTTATTGCTGCCTGCATCTGCAGTCACGGAGCTGGACCTGGCCTTGCAACTCCACAGATTCCAAACCCGTAATTACCGGCTGCTGCCTCTGCTGTGAAACGCTTTATTAAGCCTTTAGAGTCATTAAAGATTTTCAGGAAATTTATGGGAGCTCAGGTCATGTTGCCTGTTTGTTTACATAGCCCAGGACCTGCCAAAAATGTGGCCTGTGGAGTTTCTGTGCTCACCCCCATCTGCTCAGGGGACTGGTGGGAACTGCCTGGTTTATCTTCCATTGCCCTGTCCTGTTGTGGGCAGTGGGATCAGCCCTGCCCCAAAGAGCAGAGAGTGATTCCAGCAAATTAAGGGAAGTTTCTGGGCTCGGGGGTGACTTCTTGCTGGACACAGTGGCCTCTAGAGCAGAGTGTGGGCTCAGGTAAAGCTGCCACTGCCCCAGCAGGAGTGAGGACTGAGCTCAGAGCGGGTAAGAAACCTGGGAATTTTGTCCCACGTGTTTTAAGGGATTGTTTCCTCCTACCTTGGATCTAAGGGAGCCAAGGGGAGTCCAGGGCTCTCACGGCTGCTTGAGCCAGACAAGGTGTGGCTTTATCCGGGATCCGAGGAGCGTTTAGCATTCACCAGGATGGCTCAGAGCAGCAATTCATATTCATGACACTGAGTCCCATAATTTAATTCATCTGCTGCTTTTTCCCCCCTCTATTTGAAGGCTTTGCAAATGCCCTGTTGTGTCACAAATACGTGGCATCAAACATGGCTTGCCCCGATGTCACACAGAGGTTCTGCCATGCTGAGCCAGCTCGGCAATGGAAGGGAACCTCCCAAATATCTCGTGCTGCGATGATGTTGTGCAGAATTTGGGGATATATTTGCAAGATATGTGTCCTTACAGACCTCAGAGCTGCTTCCCACTGCACTGTTAGAGATCTATATTTTTAAAGCTGGAATCTCGAGTCCAAACGGGCAACATTCAGCATAAAATAGTGTCTTGGTCTGTAGAGCGTCTTATTACAGGATTAAAAGCACTTGTAATAAAGAAGGCCAGTAGTGATTACAGCCTGACTGTGCAGCACAGTCTAAAGATAACTTGACAGCCACCAGCTCCCTTCTGACACCAGCGTGGTCTGTGCTGATGCCACAGCAGGGACTGGTGGCTGTCCCTGCAGGAAAAGCTGACCCCGCTCTTGGGGAACAGAAAATCCCAATGTTCCTGCCAGCCAGCCAGACTGGGGTGTCTGCACCCACCTCTGTGTGGCTTTGTGGCCAGACTGCCACTATTTATCTGTGGGTGCTGCCTGGGATTTGCCCAGGAGCCGTGGGTTTCTCTCTGTTTTTAGGTGCCCGTGGCAGTGTGGATCCCTGCTCCAGGCTGCTTCTCCAGCTGATTTGGAGCTGATAAGCTCTGTTATCTGGATGGCAGTGGCAGCACACGTGCAGCACGAGGCAGGGGGCTGGGGTTTCTCCCTGAAGCTCTTGGGATCTCCTGCCAGAAGCTGGACAGCCTGAGCTGGAAAGGGAAATGCCAGCGTGCACCTCTGGATTTCGGGACTGCCTCAAGGTGCTCCGGAGGCTCCGAAGGTAAGTACAAGATTGGCACTTGTCCAGTGACACAGGCACATTTCCCAGTATTCTTGTGTTAATGAGAATTACAACCAGCCACGGCCCTGAGCCTGCGAACTTTCCAGCCTCGTTTGTCTTTACAGAGCAACAGCCGTGGAATGGGGGCCGGTAATGACACTAATTACGAACTTCAAGGACACGAAGCCCGTGCCAGCTCGGGATTAGACGGCTCCTGACTCTCAGACCTTTAACAGGCCACTGGTTCCTCTTTCTCCCAGCATTAATCAGCAGAGCTTTGCTGACACAATGCCTTGGCAGCGTGCCTTGGAGAGCTGCAGGCAGGGGAGGATGAGATATACCATACGCCTCCATTTCCTGATTTGCAGTATATCAACATATAGACAGACCTTTATTTTTTGATGTGAAAGCAGAATGAAAAACTAGGTTAAATCAGTCTGGAGGGATATTAAGCCGGTTCTCAGGAAGCCTATGCAATTATTATGCCTCGTCCCAGCCTTCTTGATTGGGAACATGCCTTTAAGAACATGATCAGCCTCAGGAGATCTCCCCCGTAGCCTGGGAATTCCACCCTGTCTGCTGACGAGGAGAGAGGCTGGGCCACAGAAACTCTCCATTCAGAAAGGGAAAGCTTTGCTTCCCTTTTTTTTTTTTTCTCCCTTTCCCTTTTTTTTTCCTCCCCCCTCCCCGGCAAATTATAAATGTGCACGTTGGATTCTTTTGTCAAGCAAATCTAATGGGACTGGCCTGAGCTGAATGGCTGGTCTGTGTGATGCTGGGACTGGGTTTCTTTTCAGGTGCTGGTTGCCTGTTTCCAGGAGATGAGGATTAGCATCTGCCTTTGGCTGGGAGCAGCTGCGGGCGCTGTGTCGCTTGGCTGGAGGGGGTTTGGGAGCTGTAATGGATCGTGTCCGTCTGGCTGGGGTTTGGGGATGAACAGGTGCCTCTTCAGCCCCGGGTTATCACAGCCCAGGGCCAGCAGTGAGGATTTTTTTTCCTCTTTTTAAAAGGTGGGAAAGTCATCCAAGGTTTGGTTTCCATGCATATTCCCTTCTGTTCCCTGTAGAGAATCAGGCTCCCGGTTCAGCTGGGATGAGCTGGTTGTGGGGATGAGGAGGGGAATTAAAAAGTTAATCAAACCTCAGGCAGGAGCACAATTCTCAAGGCCAACATGCCTGGGATTTCCTTTGCTTTCTTGTGAAATTCCTGAGCTGCTTGGTCCCA
This sequence comes from Ptilonorhynchus violaceus, assembly GCA_013397565.1. NCBI lineage: Eukaryota > Metazoa > Chordata > Aves > Passeriformes > Ptilonorhynchidae > Ptilonorhynchus > Ptilonorhynchus violaceus. Next base: position 649,233 of record VZRJ01003545.1, read on the forward strand.
GGCTAGCTGGGGACCAGCTCCTGCCATCTGAGGGGTTTTTCCATGGCACTGAGAGAACAGGTTCCCAAGTAGAGCATTTTATTGATTTGATATTCTGATAAAATCCACTCAGATATGAAATTCCACATGGAGGAAAAAAATAACTCCAGCCACTACAGCTGAAAGAATGTGAACCCTTCAACCTGGCGACTGCTGGAGGGGGCTTCCCTCCTGTCCCCCCGTCCCTGACGCAGCCCCAGCCTCAGCGAGGGCTGTGGTTCTCACACACACACAGCCACACACACACTCACACAGCCTGTTCTTTGGGAAATTCGCCTTTGGGAGTGCCCATCCATTACGGTTCGGTGCAGCTGTTCACGCGCAGACAGCTCCAAAGGCTCCCAGAAAGTGCTGGCACACATCTGGGGGTGTCTCTCCCTCCACCCCTCCGCTCCATCCCTCGGGGCAGGAGGGAAGTGCTGCCACCTCCTCCACCCTCGGGGGCCACGAGGGACACGCCGGTGGCTCTGCACGCACCCCACCCACGGGTCACACCCACTGCTGGGGACACTCGGCCCTTGTGCCGGTGCCTTTGCGAACCCTCCCTGCTGACCCCGGCAGGGCTCTGCCCCTCCCTGTGAAACTCGAGTGCGTTTTATGAGGTTTGACTCTGAAATTACAGCTTCCTCCAGCTCGGCTGTGATTCCATCCATCGCTGGGGCAGCTATTGCGTGAAGTGTTGGGATGGAATTAACTTTTACTTCCCACTGCAAGGGTCCAGCTCAGGGTCTGTCTGGCTGCATCCAGTGCAAAGCTCTCTATGTTCCAGGACATGCAGACACCTCTGTGCCATTGCCCCTTCTACTGTTGCTTGTTCACCTTCCTTTTATCCCTGCATTAAGTCACAAACCTTCCTAAGCCTGTCTGGATGTGGTGTGGGTGCCCAAGTCACCAGATGCTCCAAACATTCCAAGGGGAGCATCTGTGTTCCCCAGGAATAACCTTGTGTCCCCGTGGTCACTCCTCCACCCCAGAATTGCAGGAGGAAGGGGGAAGCCTGTAAGCTCTTCTGGCTGAAAAATGCTCCCAGGAGCTCGGGACAGCAGTGACAACCCTCCCACGATCCAGATCCCAGATCTTTCCTGCACATCCTACTCCCAGTGCTCTCTGCAGGGAGCTGGAGGGTGGTGAAGGGGCACTGGTGTGAGAGGGTGGCAAGGGCAGCGCTCCTGCAGCCCAGTGAGAGCCGTCAGGATCCCAGAGTGGGAAAAAAAGGGACACCAAATAGCCAAGAACTATTGCTGAAAATGTAAAGCAATCCAGTCGTCTCCAGCCAGCGGCTTTTCCCCAGCTGTTCGTTTCCAATAGAGAATTATGATCAGTAATTGATACTCTCAGATGTCTCCGTGCAATCCCCAGAGAAGAATGGCCAGGGCAATATATTTTTTTTTTCCAACTCGCTGGAAAATTGAGCCCCAGCTGGGGCTAATAAGTGCTTTCATTAAAATACTGATCTTAATCCAAAGCTGAGAATAATGTCTCCTCTGTGCTGCAGCTCTCTTCGGCTCTGACAGGGGCTCTGCTCTTTAACAAGAAATGAAAGAGGATAAATAGACACTTCTCACCCCCAACATCATAAAAGCACCAACGGTGGGTCCCAATGGGGGCAATTTCTTTCTGATTGCAGCAGTGGAAGGTGTTCTTGAAGGTGGTGGAGATGGGGTGTAGGGCCAGCGATCCTCCCGGATCCATCCTGCTGCAGGGATGGTCTCACCAGGAGGAAATGGGGAGCAGGAGTGTTTGTGTGGGTGCTGTGGGCAGGCCAAGGTGTGTGTGTGGCACAGGCAAAGCCATTCCATGATCTCCGCACAAGGATTTGTTTTGTCCTCCTGTTTCTTCATTTTCCTCTGGACAGCACAGGGAGTAATAAGGGAGTAATTTTTGGTAATATTTGCTCATCCAGAGCTTCTCAGAGAGAGGTGATTTGCAAACCATGTCTTGTGAGTTTGAAGGATTTTCTCCCCGCTCTCCCCTCATACAGAGAAAGAGGAGTGATCTCCCCTTTTCTCCCAGGAATAGAGTCTGTGAATTTCGAGTTCATTAGGGGAATGTGAATGACAAGAGCCTTGTTAATGTTTATTTGACACTGTCCTGTTCCCAAGGCTGGATATGAGTTTGGTTCTGACCAAGAGCAGGATCATAAGGCATATCTTGCATAGGATGCCACTCCTCTCCCTCACTTCCCTCCCCCCATTTGTCCTGTTATCCCTCTGTTATCCCTTTAATTTAAAGTTGATCCTGTCTCTGCTGACATCTGCACCGGGAGACACAGACAGGGATGCTCCGTGATACACCTCGGATGTCATAGGGAAAGAGAACCTTGATTTATTCAGGAGGTAACACCAAATGGAAATCCCAGGAGAGCCTCCTGCACATGCAGCAGGTTTGGGGCATGAGAAGCTGGTGGATTTTGGGGGATGAACTGCCGTGACTCATTGCTGGAGCTCCTGTGAGAGGAAAGCTGCAGGCACGCACAGAGGTATGGGGAGACGATGTCCTGAAAACTGAGGTGCTTCGTGAGGAACAGCTGAACTGTAGGATGCTTCCCTGGAATGAACCCTCTTTTTTCACCCCTTCCCTCTCGGTGTCCGGCTCTGTGCCCACGATTTTTCTCGTGGGGGAAAAAAAAAAGAAGGGCGTTCCAGGTAGCAGAGTCAGAAAAGGGAAGTGCCCAAAAATAGAGAATTCATCAGATCCCTCTGAGGACACGTGATCAGCTGCTCCCTGAGCAGTCACACAGCTCTGGGGAAGACTTTTAACTCCTGTAATGAATGGCTGCTCTGTGATTTATTCTTTTCCCTGCTGAATCTGGGATGTCCTCTTTGAACAGCAGCACCTTTTTTGCGCTCGCTGGCCAATAGAAGTGAGAAGCCAAGTTTTGATGGTTTCACTGGCAGCAAATTGCACATTATTTCTTGAGAACTTCATTGACATCGCTCTTAATTGGTGCTTGATGCTTTTTTGAAATCCTCTTGCTTTATGAATCTCCATTCGGTTTTAAATGAAGGATGTGACATCCTGTGTGCAGGTTTTGGCTGTGTATTCTTCTGGGGATTTATGGAGCTGGCAACACTTTATGTTTTAGCACTGAACCCTGACAAATTCATTGAATTTTGACCTCCACTGCCTATTCTCAGGTGAGATGAAAATAATTCCTGCTCGACAGAGACAGCAGTAGAATTGTAGTTAAAACTGAAGCGTTAGGGACGTTCCATGTGGATTTATGAAACAAAAGTGGACAATACAGAGATTTCACAGCAAATCTAAAACGTTGCACACAGTCAAAACTGAAGTTTTGACATCATAGCTGGAAATTGGTGGCACTCAGAGACAGACAAAGCACCACAGAGCCCTGCAGAGCTGCTGCTCCTGCTCCTGGCACGGTAACTGCCCTCTGGCTCACAGCTATCCAGATATTTATCCTTAAAACTACATCTGCACATTTACCTCTGCCTGCAGCACCACCTTGCATTCAGTCTGGAGGGTCTCCAGGGCAGGACCTGCCTGCCTTGGGTTTTTTGGGGAGCACGTGACACTTCTAAACCTGCTCTGCAGTGCTGCAACCTGGCCTGGGTGCCTTTTGGGAGGGCAGAGGATGTCTCCTGTTAGCTCTGCAGGGTAACCTGCAGGGAGCATCCCCAGCCCGGCTCTGCTGCCAGCTGGAATCTGCACGGTTTCCCAAGCAGCCCGAGGAGGACAAGCCACTCATTTAGATTGCACGTAACCCTTTCTGAGCCAGGAGGCTGAGAATAGCAGAGAGAGGGCTTGGCAGCCTCCCCTGTGGGTTAAGAAGGAGCTGTTTGTTCTCCTAATTGCTCGTCTAGGAGAGGGGGCTGTTTGACAGTGCTTTCCTGCACAGCATCATGTTTGCCCTGAAGCCAAATAAAACCTCGGTGTAAACTCCTGCCCAAAGAAAAGGCAACTCAGAGGGAGTTGCTATGAATAAAAAGGCTGTAACCATTTCAAAGCATCTCTTGTGCATCAAGAGAGTGTGATCTCCAATATCTCAGATGCCTAAAAGGCTCTTTAACATCCAGGAATAGCCACAGACGTGGGGTGGTTTCCCTTCCCCTTCACCGAAGCTTTTTAACTCTGTGTGTGTCAGACCCCTCTCCCACCTCGCTCCACTGCCCACCCCGTGGGATTCCTGGCGCTTTTTCCAAGAGATGCCAGAGCTGAAAAGCCGTATTCCTTTCCCTGAGCAGAGCCAGAGAGGAGCTGCCTTTGGGCAGGAGGGATGAGGCACTCTCCACTTGGCTTTTCCCACAAAGGCGGCGCTGGGATGGCTCGGAGCAGCTTGGGCAGGGTGGCTGCCGCTGGGCTGGTAATTGTGGCTTTGGGGTTTTGTGTTACCCACTGGCTAATCCCGGGCAATCTTCTCGGGTTTCCAAGGTTTAGTCCGAGCCAGGCTGCCCGTACTCCCACTCCCTCCAGGATCTGATGATGACATTTGGCTTTTCCATGGGAAGGGGCGTTTCACCCCAGGCCTGACCTCTGCCAGACCGCCAGGCACGGCTTCTGCACGAGTGAGGGCTGGGCGAGTGCCTCTTGCTTCCAGAGGTTTTCTTTTGTTATTTCATGCACTCGAATCACTTCAGCATCATTTCCAGTAACAAAGGCCCCTAATTGATGGGTGGAAGGGTTGTTGCCCTCTGTGGTGGATGGTCTGAATTGCTCAGCTGGGTCCCACAGGCTCCGTCGTGCTCGAGGTCGAGGGAAATCAATTGGAGTAGGGCAGGTTTGTGGTTTTGGGACACACAAACCTGAGTTCTTGGAGGGACTACTGTGAAATTCAGAGTAGCTGTGCTATCCTCATCCCAGGTAAGAGTAGAGAACCTGCTGGAAATTCAGGAGGGAGAACAGCATCCTGACCTCCCTGAAGTTACACCGGCTCCAGAGGGAATACCAAACTGCTTTTGGAAAATTCTGTCTCTATGACTTACAGACACAAAGGGAGCAGGTGCACTGTTGGGACAAACAGGAATTAGAGGCTCAAATAAAGCCCCTGAACACTGAGAGGCGACTTTTGCAGTTTTTCAACCTCTCTGTTGCTTCCTCTGCTATTTCCTGTGGAAGACAAATTTCTTCCTTCACTCAGCTCTGAGCCGAGGCCAGCCCAGCACACGCACATGAGATGCCTGTAGCTGCCCAGTGCTTTGGAGACCTGGAAGGGGAAGATGCCTGGTGACCTGACAGTGCTCCCAAGTTGATACAATCACTGCTTTCCTTGGCTCCTGTGAAATGCTCGGTGGAAAAATAACAACTGGGCCAAGCCCTGTTATTTTACATCAAGGTAATCAAAGTGGTCACTCCACTGGCTGCTTCAGAATGAGCTATTTCCTCCCTGATTTAGCCAGTTCAGCCTTCGGTTCCTCTCCTCTTTGAAGAGCAAGTGGGTTGAATGTCCGGATAAAACACCTTCCAATCGAGCTGGGCACTGACTTCTGAAGACTTTTGGCCATGTGAGACCTCATTGTGTGCCAGAGGCAAAGCAACCCCAGCAATTCATTCCACAGGGGGTGTGTGGGAGGGCAATGCAAAGGAAAGAAAATGATGGGCCTCAAAGTGGTAGACAGCGAAATTTTGAGTACCTCTGAAGAATGTTTCAAATAAACATTTAAAATTTGGATTAACGTTTTGGCCACTGTTGTACAAAGCTGATAAAATTCTCTCTGTCTGTTTAACTGTTTCTACAATCTTTTAATCAACTTTTCTGTTTAGATTTGTGAGGTTTTATCAATTATAAGTTGTAAACTGTTTATTTCTGTGTCCAAAAAGTTTTGCTTCCCTTCAGGCTGAGTTTTTCCCTTTTCTCCGGGAAAGGAAATAATTCCTTCTACTGAAGAGACACACGTGATTAGGTTGCCATACTGGTTTGCTTACAGGATTATGTTTTCAGACACTTATCATCAGATTTTTGTGCCTCATTTTCCTTTTCTGTGTATGAGTTCTCCCTGCTGCAGCTGGACAGAGGTGGATGCTGCTGGTAGAGATGTGTAGCTCTCATGAAATGCTTTAGGATTCACTGGTGGATCATCCCTTCTGAGATAGAAGTAACCCTTGGCACATCTTGTGTTCCATAAGAGGAGGTTATGATTTTTCTTAGCTTCATATAGGCCTCTGGAAAGGAGTTTATATCCCCCTCTGCCTCTCATTAGAGACCTATAATGTAACCCATTTACACCCCCAGAGAGATTAGAAAGATTAGAGTTATTTAATATTATTTTGAAAGGTTTCCATTGTAGCTGACCATAGTCCCTGGTCTGTAAGCAAACCCTGCTTGCCTGGAATCCCCATTTTTGAGTGAGGTCTGTGCTTTAAAACCCACAGAGTTTCAGGAGCTGTGTCTGGAGAGCATCTCAACCCTTCAGAGCTCAGCTCAATAGTGCAGCTTCAGGTCCTTATGCCACTGCAACCCTTCAAGGAAACCCCTTCATCCCAAGAGATGCTGTGCTGTGAATGGGATCAGCCTATTCTGATGGAATTTTGTCAAAATTGACGTAATAAAGAAAGCTGGAAGATTTTGGAGGGAGATTTTCTACCATGCTGGGCACAGGATGACGAGGTGGGTGGGTGATCCTTCAACAAGCTGCTGCTAACCTCGAAGAATTACAGAGATTCACCATCCCTTTGAGGATGAAAACACCCCAAATCCTCGCCTTTCGAGGAGGCCGGTCCTTCAAAGACCCTCTCCTGCTTTCCATGGTCGGATTTCCAGCCGGGTTTCTGCGTTCGCTCCGTTTGTCACGTCGGGCCGGCAGGGGAACATCCAGACAGCCCCGAGCAGCAGCTTAAAGCAGGTCCAGGATGTATTTATGGCTGAATGCACGGTCTGTGTGCTGCACACGTGTGCCTGGGAAAGCCGCGCCGGGAGTGCATCGTGCATCTCAATTACAGCCCCGTCTGGAGCAGCAGCCCCGCTCGGGGGGTTGAGAATCTGTAAAGAATCCGCTGGGGTTCCAAACACCATTTGGTTTCCTTCGCCAGAGGGGCTCTCATCAATATCTCTCTCTGTTAACAGCAGAGGGTTAAAGCCTTGGCAGCGTTCTCAGGCACCAGATGCAGGCAGAGTTCAGATGCAGGCAGGGGTTTTTTTGTGAGAGGCGATTTCACTGCTGCTGGGTCAAAGGTCCAATTTTGCCTGATGCTGCAAGTTTCTCCAAAGCAGGACAGGAGCGCCCAGACTGCTGGCTCTTCCCCTTTGTACGTGTCCTGTGGGTGAACTGGCCTCTTGTTTTACCTGAGTCAAGGCAGATTTCTTTGCCATTCACTCCCCTCCTGGCATCACACGGAATGCTGGATTCCCTGAGGTGCGAGGCTGGTGCTTCGGTGGTTGTGCTGCACCTCTGGACAGTGCCCAGCACTTCATGGTCGCTGTGGTGGAGGAACTGGGAGTGAAGCTCCTGAGTGAAGCTTCATCATCTCACACATGCTCTGACCAACTGAGCTCATCTCGGGAGGAGGGTCCTTACTCAGCCTGGAGTTTTTTCCAGGCTCAGAAGCAACTTTAGCACTGCTGAATCCCATTTTTTCCCCTGATGTATCTCTAATAATAAATCCTATTTTCTCCCTCTGCCTGACAAAGGACACTCTCTCCCAGAGCAGATTTCTTCCCAGACCCACTGTGCTGCTCAATCCTGCCTCCTAAAAACCTCAGCTACTTCCCCAAGGTTACACAGCATCTTTTTGGCTTCACCGAGTGACTGAAACGCCCCTGCCTGAGTGGTGGTTGAATTCCCATCTCCTCGGCGAGGAATTTTCCTTGTCTGACCCCCCCAGCCCCCTCCAGCTGCCCGAGGGGCTGCACAGCACAGCTGGGGACACCTGGCCCTGCAGACCCCCTGCTCCCCGGGGGCTCTGCAGCCCCACCACGGACATCTGCTCCGAGCTGAGAGCTGGCACCGCGAGGGGTTTGGCCTTGGAAGGGAGAGATTTGCTTTGTAGAGCTTTTCTGTGAACCAGCTTTGGCTGGAGAAGCCCAGCAATCTGTTTAGTCTAGGAACAGCAGAGCATGCCAGTGCCTCTGGAAGAGCCCCTCCTCGGTGCAGCTGGTTACTTGGACAATTCTGTCCCACAGCAGGGAAAAAAGATGCTTTATTCCTCCCTCTTGCTCATCCTTGCTCCACGGTGCTGAACATTTGTCTGGCAAAGTGTCTCGCCAGGTCAGGGTGGGGAGGGAGAACAAAACCTTTCAGCTCTGAGAAATGAAGGTATTTTAGGTATTTTCACGCAGGAGAAGGCTCCCCTCGGGATAATTTCTGTTCTTCTCAACAGGATCTACTGCAGAAATCTCAAAGCTGCTGCCTTGTGCCAGTCAAAGCTGAACTTGAGTGCACACTGCTGCAGGCTCTGCTTTTCCAGGGTGAGGTTCAGCCAAACTGAGAGCAGAGCAAGGTTTGGGAGCAAGTGTGAGGATGAAAAGGTTATGTGGGTCCTTTAATAAGGAAAAACACATCTGTGTGTGTGAGTGGACCTGGGGACAGGAATGTGAGTGTGTGGGGATGCTGGAGCCAAGGCAGGGATGTGGGATCCCTCATCAGAGTGGGAAGGACCAGACCACAGGTACTCCACGGAGTTGGAGCCTCCATCCTCTGCCAGGAGCCCAGAGCAAATCTCCCAGGATTTATGAAGTCCCAGTCCATGGTTTTTGCCCTGTCTCAAAGCAACCACTGATCACAGAGAGAACTGCTGGCCTGTGGTGCTGTGGCAGCGCAAAGGGGGTGCCAGGGACAGTGCCCGAGCTGGGAGGAGGGACTGGAGAACGGGAGATCCCTGAATGAGGGAACACAGAGCCAGAGGGGTGCCCCGGGGAGGGACCCTCGGGATAAGGAGCTTGAAACCCTGAACGGAAACTTTTGCCAAGTGTCTGTGTGACAAGTTTCACTCATCCCGTGTCTCCAGTAGGAATCTTGGGGGTTTCACAAGGCACAGAAGCAGGGTGTGGGTGTCCTGCCAGGGCGAGCACCGTGCCCTGAGGACAGGGCGCTGGCCAGACCCCGCAGGGCACCTCGGGGCTGTGTTTGGGCTTTCTCAATTCGGAGCACACGTGCCTGGCTTGGAAAGCTGACCGGAGGCTGGGGAACGTCCAGGAGAGGCCGTGACCCACGGCAGGCTCTGACACCTCATTGAAACCCCCTGGATGCAGCAGGAGGGGTTTATCCCGTGCAGATTGTGAGGGCAGGAGCAGTGTGCTGCCTCCAGGGGGGTGACCTGGGGCACAGGGGATGTGTCCGGTGTTCCTGGGATGGGACCAGCAGCTCGGGGCTGGGCTGGCCCTGGGGGGGGACCGTGCAGTGCCTGCCCGTGCTCAGCTCGGCTCTGCACGGAGCTGACGTCTCCGGGTTTGTGTCACATTATGCATTATGTGATAATTACAAAAATGTGAAAATAGAACGCGCAGTACCAAGCAGGCAGCACGCAGCTTCTAGTGGTGCCATGTGTGTTTTCCTGCTTCCCCCACCCCCCGAGTATAAATGGCCCTTTAGAAAAGAGCCTCGTGTTTGGTTTGTGTTTCTCATTACTTCATAGGGGTTCTTCCTTGTAGGGCTCTTGGGGCAGGATTAGCTGGCAATGGGTGGCACAGTTCCCTCGGTACATCGTGATCCAGCTCTGCTTTCAAAAGGGCCCGGGGCTGGTGCAGTGACCTCTCATTCCCTGCCAAGTGCCCCAGGGGGGCTGATGTGAGCCAGTGTAAACGCTGGGGCCATCCCGCCGTGGATGTTATGGGATGAGCTGCGGTTTGCCATTTGTTCCTCCCTGTCATCCACACAATGCCAGGTCCCCTCTGAGCCGCCTCCCAGGGGAAGTTGTTCATTTTCTCTTCCTGGGTGGCACCGGTTTGTTTTTCAGCACTGGTTTCCTCTATTTCACTGGCAACTGCCGAGGCCGGCACGGAGTGGGAGCAGCAGCTTGGGAGCGCAGTCGGGATGTGCTGAGGGAGGATGAATCCCTCTGCGGTCCCAGCAGACAATGGGACGTGCTGGGCTGTGTCACCACCCCAGAGAGGGAGCAGCAGGTGCTCCAGACCCACCCCCAGTGCTCTGTGGGCTCCTCTCCTGCTACTTAGAAATCACAGAATGGTTTGGGTTGGAAGGGACTTTAAAACTCATCTCGTTCCAACTCTTTTATTTTCCCCATCCATTTCTGGAGTGGCCTCTCAGCCCCTGTGTCAAAACCACCGCTTCTAAGCCATCTCTTTCAATTTGTAATCACAGCCAGAGGCTATTGCCAAGATAAGGAAAGGGGTGTGGAGCATCCTTTTAGCAGCACCGAGCTAACAGAATATATTGGTGTTCATTGGTTGTTTAATGAGGAACATGGACTGATTATTGGGTTTCTAGAGGAGCATTGACCTGTACAACAGCTGGGAGAGTTTTCATTCAGTACCTGTTCCTCTATGAAAAAAAATACAGATTTTGGCTGAGAGCTCTCATTTAAACTCATGGTTTTTACTGGATAAAATCAGGAGAATCCTTAGGGAGCTGAAAGGGAGCTATGGAGCAGTAAGGGAAGAAGGGCTGATGTTTCTAGATCTTGAAATCTAGATCTTGGAAGCAGTAGCCCTTTCTGTGTGGGAATGGCTGGCAGTGAGAACAGGACTCAGCACTGCTGGGCTCCTGTAGGGTGAGAAGGGATCCCTTGTGTCAGAAAGGGAGAATGAGAAGCCAGAGGGAGGCAAGTCTGGTTCCCAACAGAGTCCCCTTTTGCTCCAGTCAGAGGATCTGGTTACAGGGAAAACATCCCTGGCTGTGCTGGGGTTGTGTTACAGACAAGGGGGACCCGTCCTTTCCGAGCTGGGCTCGGTTTCTGTTGGCACAAATTCCTGGTTGTCCTGGATGAACCCTTGCCACGAGCTGCCCTGGCACTGAGCAGAGCCCCAGGGGACAGAACCGGGAGCTGAAAGGGCCCTGAGCCCACTCAGTGCCCACCTGCAGGATGGAGCTTTGTCCCCCAGCTGGATGTGGTGGTGTAATGGAGGAGGGAAGCGCTTGGCTTTCCCTGGATTTGGGTGGGATGGACACTCACCTTGTGGCCGTGGGATAGCTTAGAAAGGGAGAACCTCAGGGAAGCACCCAGATCCCATTTCAGGCCAGGGGGATGGCCTGGGGAGATCTCTCCTGAAGGGCATGAGGAAGCTGGGCCACCCGTGCCCCGTCCTCGTGTCCATCCCATTGCTCCCATCCCACTTCCCTGATTCCAGACAGAAACACGGCTGTTGCATGAAGGAGATTCAAGGATTTCAAGTGTCAAGAATGAAAAAGGCACAACTCATTATGACTCAAACTCCAGGCTGGGACAGAGCCCACCAGGGACAGGGACTGTGCAGTGCCGAGCAGCCGAGGGGAAGAGGAGCAGGAGATCCACAGGGATCCATCCTAGTCCTGAATCTTATCCCAAAGGCAAACAGCTTTTCCATGGGCAAAGCTACATGGAGAAGCTTTGGGTGTGACGTTTTGAGTGTCACAATTCCGTTTCTTCTAAAAACTGGGAAAAATTTGCCCTTTTTTCTGGGATTTATATGAATCCCACTTTCTGTTGTGAGGTTTCTGTTCCACACAGGCCCCGTGTGCCTTTGCAGCATCAAGAGGAGGATTCCAGGTACAGATCAGCTCAGTAAATAAACTCCCTGATTTTTTTTTAGGTTTCCTAAAATACAGGCAATATGTCATTGTCAGGAGACAGCGATTCTCTTCAGTTCTGTGGGCTGACTGATTACCTGAAAGGGTTTTTTTCTTAAATAAAAAACATTATTTGAGGGACGGAGAAGCAGCTTTATAAAGGATTATAAAGCAGGTACGATCTTCCTACCCACTGATGTAGGAAGCTGAGATGTCATATGTGTGAAAACAAATGAGAACTTAACAAGGGGAGGGGATAATGACTCAAGAGAAGTTTTTGCTTGTTACGCAACCAGAAATCCCAGGACCTCGAAAATATTTTAAAGTATCATATTTTCCCCTATTGTTTTCGAAAATAAGCAATCCCTCCTTTTTAACATCCAGTCCAGAGGTAATCCAGTGCTGTCTTGCAGTTTGAAACTGCAGCTTGTGTGTTATCTGGGCTGAAATAGTTGCCTGTTGCACACTTTTCAAGCAAGCCGAGGGGAGGGAAATAAAATGCTGAGATTGGGTTGTTTTTTTTTAAAGAAATATTATTCCGTGGTGGTGTGCACAGTCTTTGCACTTTCTGATTTGTTGCCACCCTTGAGACATGTGAGGCCCAAGAAATATGGGGCTTTGTGATGGGTGAAAGGTGGAATTATCTCTTCTAAGTGGAGCAGAGAGCCCTGGGATGAGTGAAAGGATGAAAAAGTGTTGTTGATAAACTGTTATTGATAACATTGCTGAAGTGTTATTGATAAAGTGCACTTGCACACCATCCCTTTAAGGGGAGGCAGCCACTCTGTAGTGACAGCACGCAGGGAGGGGATGTGACACTATTTTTTCAGAATGATAACTTTTGTTTGAAAGAATCCAGCCCTGTGAGGAGCGGAGGGGGTGGATCCAAGATAAGGACCCGTGGGCAGCGGAGCTGCTGAGAGTGATGGTTCAGGGTGGTGCCAGACCTGGCAGTGAGCAGGTCTGAGCAGGGTTTGAGGCTCATCTCCACTTGCTTCTGAGCGAAACCCTCGAGCCAAAGTGCAGGGATGGAGGAGGTCTCACTTCCAGGGATGGCTGAGTGGAGTCACTAAAGCTGTCATCAGGTGAGGGCCAGTGGAGAGCAGGGCAGGAGAAGGTTTTTAAGGCTTTGCTGGAGGTGCTGACTCTAAGCCCAGGGTAGCACAAGATACTTGCTTTGTGCTGCTCCAAGTCATGTTTAGCCTCTTGGAAAAATTCCCAGCCCACCAGGAGTCATTTCTGACTAACAAGCATCCCTTAATCTGTCTTAATCCCTCCTATAATTTTACACCTATTTAGCCTCATCCAAATAAAAACCTTCAGTTGCTTCAGTAACGATGGATGAGGCTTTGCATCTCTGCTGGGAAATAAATATTATAATCTCCTTTTCTAAACAAGCAGGCTGGCCCTTGATGAGGCAAAGAACTTCTCGAGTGAGGGAGGACCAGGTCTGACAACAGAACCCACCATGAAACCCCAGCGAGGACAGACACCAGCCCTTCCCCAGCGAGCTCCTGCCCGTGGACTGGGACAACTGGGAGCACATCTGGGCCAGCTGTGGAAGGGGACAAACAACCCCTGGTCGCTGCTGGTGTAAATGTGAGCATTCTGTGTGCATTCCTGGCGGTGTGCTGGGATTGTGCAAACAGAACACTCCAGGGATGCCCCTGAGCGCGGGCTCTGGGGTTTGCAGAATGTGGCGTTGTCAGCGAGCTGTCAAACGGCCCTGCTCGCTGGCAGGCAATTTAAAAATACCCCAAAGCACACAAACCTCGGGGCTGAGGTCACAGCACCTCGTGTGTGTTGGGAACGAGGGCAGGGTGGCACCGCTGGGCCGCTCGGCTCCACCCGGGAGCTTTTCCAAGCATGACTCTTTTCCGTCATCGGATAATCACAGCGTGACCCCCCTCCCTTGGCACTGGGAAAGAACAGCACGTTTTGTCTATCAGATGTTCTGCAGTGCTCCTGGAATTGGGATGAGCCGTGGTTTTGCGGGGCTGTGTGAGCTGTGGGCTCGCAGGGAAGCTGCAGTTTTCACCCCCTGTGAAAAATACCAGGAAAAGGTATTTTTCTTTTTTTCTTTTTTTTCCTATTTTTTCTCCTCCTCCTCTAGGGAGGCCTTAGTGCTGCACATTTCCATGTTGTTTGCCTTGATTACCCAGCAGAACAAACAGCACTGGATGGGTTTTCCAAACCAAGGGAAAGGTTCGGAGGCTGTCACGGACAACACCCGAACCAAATTCTCCCTCCTGCTTTTCTCACCTGAATCCTGAGGTCAAAAAGCTGCTTGGGTACAGCTGAGGGAAGAATTCAGCCTCGTTGTACAAAAGTTTTGTGCTGTGGTGGCTTCCTCTGTGCAGCACAGAAGGGCTGGCAGAGAAATCAGGTGTTAAATCCGTGGCTGTGGCTCACAAACCTCTCTCCAATGTTCTGACAACAAGGATCTGGGCATCGGCTGCTTGGCATTGCTGGGATGCTCAGCTCTCAGAAAACACAGCAAAGATGATGTAGCATCCCAAAAACGGTGAAGTTCTCCCCTGGCTTGGGGAGAAGCTATTTCCCCTTCTCGTGGCAGTGCCCTGAGCAGGGAGGAGATGAGATAAAGCAGAGAGGGACGTGCCCCCGAGCATGCAGGGCTGGAGGGAACAGAGCAGGGAAACCTCTGGGGTGTTCTGTAAGTCCCTGCTCCATTCAGAATCTGTTTAATCCCTGACTTCCAGTGATTTATGGAGGGCTGGTTGAATGCCCGTTGAAGTCAATGGGAGCCTTTTGATGCCGGGAGGCTTCAGCTGGAGCCCCAGCCTGCCCATTCTTGCGGCATCTGGGCACGGGGAGAGCAAAAAGCAGCGGTGATAAAGCACTGAGAGCAAGGCAGGGCCGAAAGGGAAAAGCCTTCCCTTGGACAAAAGCCTGGCTCGGAGGTACAGTGCTCCTCAGAGCCCTGAAATGCACAAACTGTTGCTTTCTTTGGGGGCTTTTCAGAGTCGTGTTGTGTTTTTTAGCGGGCAGTCTGTGCTCGGGGCTGTTGCTGCCTCTCAGTGCTGCAGCCCCCACGGTCGGGGGTGTCGCAGCAGTGGCTTAATTAGCATTTATTTACATGTCTGCCTCAGGAAGCAGCTCTGATGGACGAATTCATTGTCTGGACTTTCCAAACGACCCCGTGGCTGTGCTTATCTCCACTGTGCCCTTCAGTTTGAAGCGATTGGGATGGGTTTGGGGGTGTGTTGGGGCTGGATTTCATCTTCAGAACGTTCTTCAAACCTTAATTCTCACAAAGTCAGTTTGGAGTGGTGTGTGTGTGGGGGAGGTTGTTGCTGCTTTTGCTGGTTTATAAGTCGGGGTGATGATGTAGAGAGTTTACAAGTGTTACCCCAAGTGAAATAAAGAATCCCAGCTGGAGCTGAAGGAGATCCCGAGTCCATCCTCAGTGTTATGTGAGGATGGACGTCTTTTTATTATGCTGCTCTTTAAATAATAGCAGCAATAATTCTATACCCAGATACCTTTCTTTATTTTCAAGATCCTTTGGTCTTTCAAAATCACCCCCTCATTGAGAAGAGTTGATGGCAAGAAAATAAACTTGAAAGGCATTTTCCTGCTTCTCCTAGTGCTGGTGGAGCTCTGGACTTCCCCTTTTTTAGCCAGTTAAAACCACAAGGACAACAGATACGGGAAAAGGGATCAATTCCCAACTGCTGGGAGTTTTGGTGCCAGGAATTCTCTCCCCATTTCAGGTGTAGTTCTTTGCAGGATACTGAGGTGGATGCCGAGGGGGCACTGTCTGATCCCAGAGGTGCCTGGGAGGATGGAGGATGAAGCAAATCCCACGAATGCAGTGAAATTTTGCAAAATGCTGCCTGCCTTTGGCCAGCCTGGATTTCTGTGGATAACAGAGCTGTTTAGCACTGTGCAAGTCTGGAGCCCATGTGGGGTGTTGGCTGTAAAACTGCTGTGGAAAAGGGAAAATACACGTTTTTTACGTGGCTATTAGCAGAAATTAGTGCAGGATTAGTACCTAGAGAGGCCGAGAGGAGGAAGGGAGTGGGTGAGGAACACCTTACATTAGGCACATGTAGCACAGACCGTCTCACAGGGGATGGGACAGCTGAAAATTCCTCCTCTTTCCTGTTGCTGGATCGGATTCCTTCGGTGGAAAGAGGGCAGGGTGCCCCGGGGAAATATCTGCATAGCCCGAGGCCCCCTCTGACATCAGGTCAGACATTCCGGGTCACATAACTGAGGCTGCAGCACGAAACTTAATATTTCAATGGATCAAGTGCTTCTGGCACATGGATCTGCCTGGATGGACTCGGTGCACTCAGCACGGAGAGAGCAGAGAATTCATCCACAGCCTGGAGTGGGAATGATGGAGCCGAGGGATGGAGAAAGCTGAGCTGCACTTCAGTGCTCACCCACTGCCAGTGCAAGGACAGTGCTGGTGGGAGATGGAGCTTGGCAGGGCTGGAAGTGGGACAGGGAAATAATGTTGTGGTTTGGGGGATGGTTTTCTCTGCTTGAGAAATAAAGCTTGAAAAAAAAAAAGGCTTGGAAAAAAAAAAAAAAAGGAGCCTTGATATGCCCGAAAGGAGGAAGAGCCACTTTCATCTTGTCCACTGGCAAAGTCTAAAATTAAAGCCTATCAAATGTCTAAGTCCAGAGAGTGGAAAAGTTAAATACTGCATATATTTAAACGTGACTGGCAGGCATTACAATGAAGAGACTGATCCTGCACCAAGAATCTCAAGTGGTCTGTCCCCTCTTCCAGAAAAATGAAGCCCGATGAGTTGCCTCCAAACCTCATTTTCGAAGCTCAAATCACTTTAAATCAATTTCTGCTGCAGGTGTCCAAATAAGCTCCAGTTTCTACTGTCTCTTTTCGGTAAAAATAGCTTATCCTCTGACATCTGGGAAAGGTGAAGGTGGTACCAAGCACTGAGCTGTCAGAATCACTGTCATCATTTTATTTCTGGTTGTTTAAAGTCCCATTAGTTAGATTTTGTTCTTCTTTTGTGCTTATTTCCATCTTCTGCTGGGAATGAGAGCGCGTGGCTGATGGGGAGGACTCCCATATTCTGCAGAGTGTTTTACAAATGCATTCCCTGCCTGCAGTGCAGGCTGAACCCTTTAACATCTTGAGAGCTCAAAGCGATGTGGAAAAGTAAGATTGAACAGCAAAGCCCAAAGCAATTTTTCTGCAGATTTGCTGGTTCACCTAAAAAAAGGCTCAGAATTTCAAGAACTTTTAAGACCTTCTGGAACTTTATTGCCACTTAGGCTTGCCTCTGATTTTTTGTGTGAATAAGCCCCGGATCTTCAGGATGATCTGGTGTAAGCAGTGTTAATATGTGTTGTTTTCCAGAGTGGGAAGTGCTGGATGTGAGCAGAGGGAATCTTACAATCACAGAATTATGGAATATCCTGAGTTGGCGGGGACCCACAAGGACAGGACACCCCAAGAATCCCACCCTGTGCCTCTTGGGGCTCGGGCAAGGTGCTGCTTCTGCATGTGCAATTTAAATCTCATTTTCTTCTCCTTCTCCTCAGACCTCTTCCTGAGGAACCTCGTTTAGGGGTATTGGTGCCCATCCAGACTCTCTGCCCTCTGCTGAAACCCATAAAAAGCTCTCCAGTCATTTCTCATTAAAATCTTAAAGCTTTTGACCAACTCTTTGCTATGTATCAGCTGCTTTGCAGCGAGGGCAATTTAATCCCTGCTATGAGCCAGTATCTTGTAAACTCGTTTCTTTTGGAACCCTTTTCCAGTCCCCAAGAACATTATTTCCGTGCCTTTATTTCCCTTGGATGGGCTCTCACATTGCAGCTGCCCTCGGTTGATGCCTGCAGAATTCTGAACTGCTGCTTTGGCTGGGATTATCCCGCACTGATCCCCTTCCAGTAACTCCCAGTGCCTCGGTGTCCTGCAGGCTGGTATCTGAGCCCTGCCTTCAGCCCAGTTTCTTCAGTTTCCCTTTGATTTTGCTCTTTGCAGCGAAGCCGAGAGCTCTGGCAGAGGTAAGGGATGTCATACATATTACATCTACCGAAATTACAAATTATTCATCACAGCTCGATTCAAAGGCAGCTCTGTCATCTCTCCTGCTGCTCCTCAGAGCTGCTCTCTTCCAGATCCTGAAGCCTCCAGAGTGAAACTCTTCTGCTGGGAGAGGTTTTTCTTTCAGGCAGAACAGAAGGAACTGAGCTTGAGGAGGACAGGCTGGATTCTCTTCATCTGTTCTGGTGAAAGTGGTCAGGGCAGCAAATCATCTCACAAATGTCTCTAATGGTGAGATGGCTGAAAACCAAAGCAAAACCCAGATTTGTCCTTAGCCCTGGAACAATCCTGGTCAGGAAATCCCCCAGGGCCACGTTTCTTTTTATTATGAGCTTGGAAGATTTCCCTGACTTTGGGATAGAGAGCACTTCTCTCACGTGTCTGTTCACTGGGGGTGGACAAAGTGCAAAGGAACCTAATATTTAATTGAAAACTTACCCAAATTCCTGCTTCCCTGAATTTCTTGTGTCTGCAGCACTGGCCAAGAAATCAATTGTCTCTTTGTACAGGTGCTTTCCATACAGGCTTCCAAGGGCTCCCTGTGGAGGTGCAGATTTGCCAGCCCTTGTCCCCAAGGACACCATGCCATGAAGATGGACACGTGGCAGAACTTCATTCATGTGTTTCCTTGGTTTTCATGCCCAAATTCCCCCTATAACTCACTCCAGGCAGCTCCACAGGGCAGCGAGGCTTTGGGAGGGATGTGTGACCCCCTCTGCCCATGAAACCCTGATAGCAAACCCTACCTTGACAGAAAAACTATCAAAAATAGCTTAACTGGCAGGTACCGGGGTGAAGTTTCCCCTCCAAACTTCCACTTTTTTCTTCTGTGAAGGAGCCTGGTTTCCCAAAGCACAGAAAACTTCATCTGAGATTCAGCCAGTCTCATAACCAGCTAAATATTTTACATCCCACCCAAAAAGCACCGCAGCTTTGTGGCAGAGCCGCGTTTTGGGGTGACCATCCCCATTTCAGCCCCTCCTTTTCCTCAGCAGCCCCAAACGGCGAAAGCGCAGCACCTCGGGATGGAGATCGCGTTTAGTCCGAAACCCGCGATTTTATTCTCCTCGAAAAACCCCAACCCCAGAAGTCTCATATCTCAAATCCTGCCTCGGGTTGTGGTTTTTGCCAACATTTCCCTCCCGTTTCCCTGCCCCTGGCAGAGCCCGGCGCCGGAGCCGCTCCTGCGGCCCCGCACGTCGGCGGTGCCTGTGGGGTCGGGGGGGTCCCTATGGGCTGCCCGAGCGGTGCTGTTGCCACAGCAACCCCCTCCCCTCTGCCCTGCGGACCCCTGGGGCTCCCCGACGGCCACGGGGGCTGGGAATGCCGGTGGGAATCCGCTGGAGATGGAGCGGCATCCCGGCCGCCCTCCCGGTACCCGGGGAACCGGCGCTGCGCTGAGTCCTGGTTGAAAATGGGAATCTGGTCCCAGAATAAACCACTGAGGGTGGATGCTGGACACCCCCCACCCCTTCTGTCTCCGTGACATCCCTGGAGGAAGCGGGTGGGATTTTTGGGAGCGGTGTCAGCCCCCGGGAACCTGCCGATCCTGCAGGTTCGAACCAGGGGGGAGCTGGAACTGTCGGGGGTCACCTGTGGGGCCAGCAGCTGCCGCATCCCACTTTTCCACGCCGTTTTGGGAAAGGTGGGCTTTGCGTGAGATGATGGCTGCATCCAGGGTGCCCTGGAGGAAGCGGAGATTCAGGCGGGGTTGGAGATAACCAGTGAGCCTTTCCTGGATTTCCTTGGTTTTTTCCCTGGGAGGGGATTGGGATGGGGAGGGAAGGCTCAGGTGGGATCAACTGCTCCCCATAACCCCTACAGCTGGGCCTGAGCCAGAAGGGGAACAGAATATGCCAGAACCTGGGGGGAGCGCAGCACAGAGCTCTCCAGAGCAAGGTAAGGCTGAACTGGGCTTTATTTGGGTTTTTTGAAAGGTTTTGTGTTAGTGGGTGCTTTTTGCAAGGTCTTGCATTAGTGGCATGGCTGGAGGAGCCAGGGAGTGAAGGTGTGGAGCTCAGGCTGGTGCTGGTGATACCCAAGGCTGGTTGTGTTGGTCAAAGCATTCCTGGTTTTGCTGGGATGGCAGAAACTGGACAGAACCACCTGGAGGACTAAATGTTGGCAGGAGGAGCCGGTGGAGGTGAATGCTGCTGGAGAGGGGCGTGTTCGATGTCCTGGTGTCTCTCAGGGAGGGCTGAGGGGGAAGAGTTCCCGCAGGGTTTTCTGGTTTTGCTGCGGTTGTGCTGCCCCCTTGTAGAAAATGTGAAATTTTGTGAGTGTTCTCGGAACTGTCATTGTTTTATCTCCCTTTTGCAGAGTTGCAATGAAATATGAAACTCGTGGTAATGGCTTTCTATTTCTGTTACAAATTCCTTCCAAAATGGATCTATTTAATGTATGAAGTTGCTTGGAATTCCCAAAGGCCCCAACTCAGCAAACTGCAAATGTCTGTCCTCGTGTGAATTCCTTGTAGGGCCAACACCTGAACTGCTTTGGGGGTTTTCTGTTCTCTTTTTCCCAGTGACCAGGGATCTGTTATAAAGCCACCAGTGCAAAATGCACTGAACTCTGTGAGTCAGGGAGATGAAATGGGTGAAACATGAGGTCCTTTAGCCCGGACAGGTGGGTTGGACTTGTTGCATTTTGCTTTTCCCTGGTTTGTCCCAGTGCTGGAGGGGATTGTTGGAGCCAGCTGCCAGTCTGATGGCTGAGGTAGCACATTTCTCTATGCATGGCTTCCAGGGTGTCTAGACTGGGCTGGTCACTGCCCAGTCATGTTGCTGAGGCTGAGCCCACAGCTCTGCTCTGTTGTGGGCTCGGCGCTTGAATCACAGAACTGCAAGAACTGAAGCAACGGCTCTGATACAATCTCATGGCACAACCATCTGGGGCCACAGGCACTGCTGCCTCAACCTTGTTCCCACCAGACCGGTCAATCACAGATTTGGGTAGGTCAGGATTTACAGTTTCACATCCTAAAGCTGTGATTTTGTCCCTGATCAGCGGGGCTGTTCACTTCTCTCTCCTAATCCCGATATTTGTTTGCTATTGCTAAACCTCTTGAGAAATGTCAGCGCCTGCTGCGTGATTTGCATTGGACGAGCACAGTCAGAGTTCATGGAAACACTTTGGGAAAGCTGTCTCCACACCTCGCCGAGCTGATTCACTCAGGAGTCAGCAAAAGAATCCTGCGTCTGCTTGGGATGTGCAGGGAGGAATTGAGAAATGAAGCAAGAGTTTATCTCCCTCTTACGGCCGAATTCTGAACGGCCGCGCTCGGAAAGGCAGGGAAGGAGCAGGGATCCCTGCACTCGGTGGCTGTGGAAAGGAGAGATCCCAACTGCTCCCAAGCTGTTAAGCTGAGCTCTCTTTAGGGAAACTGGTAAAATACGTTTGTCACTGCAGTATAAACCGCAAAATAACTGTGGAGGAATTAAACTGCTCCGGGTCTGCTTGATTCACTGTGACCTGCTTGAAAACCTTGGCAGTTGCAAAAGGGCCTTGAGGAATCCCAAATCCACTCGGGTGGAGCTGTGGTCTGGGTAAGATGGGCAGCAGCTGTGGTTCCTGCCTGGCTCTCTTGGTAACCTGCTCCAGGTTTCATTAAAAAGCATCTCTGGAGTTGTTATCACATAAGTTACATAGTGAATGTCTCAGGAATTATCCCTTTATTTTATATAAGATTTGCATGAGAAGTTTAAAAAAAATCAGAAAATGCCTATTAATTTATAGCAAGAATCAGGTTTTCTTCAAGAATGTGTTATGAACACGTTATTCATCCCTTAACTCCTGTTCAGTGCTTGTAATTAAGTTTCTCTTGGACTAAAATATGTATGTTTGTAGAAATAACTTGGATTGCTTTGTGTGTTTGATACATTTTCCAGGAATAGTGGGGGAAAGGCAATGGAATTCTGCTCTCAGTTTTTCTAACATGACAGCATTTGAGACACTGTCAGAGGAACAGAGAGATCAGAACTGTTGTAAGGCTGCAGGCCAGGGTTTGATAGGAAGAAGGGAAAATAGTGGGAAAATAAGAAAAGTGCTGCACTGCTGCGAGTGAAGTTTGAACTGAGATATCTGCACAAAGTGAGCCCTGCTTCTTCATTCCTTGAGATTCCTTGGTTTGCCTCACCAAACTCTTCAGGCTGTATTTAACACATCCAGCACAGCAAAACCTGACTCATTCCCTAACTTTAGTCCCAACATCCTGCTACAGGAACAATTTCACTTCTACAGTGGGTACAACCTTGTCCTTTTGTTCTGGTGTGAAGATTTCTATTTTATCAGAGGTATTAAGGCTGGAATCCTGATTCTATCAGTGCCTGGTGACTGATAGAATTTAATCAAAAGGCACTGCACAAGTCCATCATAAGGATGTGGTGGTTTTTGTCACTGTCCCATTATGCCAGGGGTACTTCCAAGGCTCTGATCCAAAGCAAGGACTTCAGAGCCCAAAGATTAAAGCCTGTGATCCCAAACTGGCTGCCTCAGCTCTTCAGGTGCTTCAGTTGTGATCTGAAGGTTCCCACAGCCACTGGAGCTGTGCACTGTGCACAGGCTGGGCCCCACCAAAGGCACAGCAGGGTCAGAGCTCACAGTTTAACACAGAGAACAATGGAAAAGCCTTTTAAAAACTGCCCTGGCTGAGTCTGTTCCCCTTCACTCATCTCTTAAAGCTCGTCAGGTAGGAAATGCAGGCTCAGGTTCCCTTCTCACTGCAGTAAATCCAGCCTGACTTGCTACAAAAAAACCTGAGCTGGTGTCCCTGTTCCCTGACTACTCCTACTGTAATCCAGAATTTGCCTAACAGTCAGAATCCTTTCCATTTGCCCTTTCTATACTCTTAAACCGTTTTTTCCCCTCTGAATAATGGCTCAGTTCCAAAGAAGTGGTCAAGGCACCCTACCAGGAGCTAAAACACAGATTCTTCTCTGCTAGGAGCTGCCCTTAAGGTCTAAGGGAAAACATTTATTACTGATTTGGGGCAGTCTTTAACCCCCAAAAAAACATGCAGAAGAGAGCCCTTTACTCACACAATCCTCGTAGTATTTCACATTTTTTAAGAGAAATCTTATATGGAAAGAAATACTAATAACCATCTTGTTTCATGATAAGAAACAACCCCACGTTGTTAAACCTGATTAACCCATAAACTGTGTAAGGTCACACTTTGATCAGGGCTCCAGCAATCAGGACTCCTGGATTTCTTTAAGTAGTTTTTCTTTAAGAAAAAGATTCTGAAGAAGCCAGGCCTCAGAGATGCTTTTTGAAGTGTTTTATTGCAAAAAGGTGTGGACATTTGCTGGCAGAATAGTTGATCACATTCTCCACTTGACTGTCATCCAGAGGACACTGCATGCATTCAAGCTGAAAGCACACGGCAGTTTCCACCAGGCACCTGAGAAATTTCACAGGAAAGAAAAATCTTCCAAGCTGAGACAAATTTCAACCTGATCCCCTGCTCTGGTGCCCTTTGCTTCCCAGAGTTATCTGGGAAATAGGAGTGACATCAGCTATAGGCATAGCCGACTGTAAACGTCTTCCTGTAACAGAAGTTATCCAGAGAATTGATCCTGAAGCTTTATTTCCAGTTTTGAACAGGAAATGCCTTTCCTAAAGCAGGCAGTGCAGGGAGCTACACCTGACTTGGCACCTCCTACTCACTGTTACACAGCAGAGGTGCACGAGGCTTCCCCTCCTCTGGCTTTTATCACAGGAAATCTGACAGCTCTACTTGGTCTCCAAGAGAATAACCCACCCCCAAACCCTCTTTCCTTTCTTTGTGCTCCTTGTATCATCTCAAACCACTTCCCTACTCCCTCCAGACACCAGACAACTCCCTTTTCCTTCCCACCCCCTTGCCCCGAGGCATGACTAACAAATACATGCTGCTCTCTGCAGTTCACAGCAAGAATATCTTCCCACTTGGGCTGTCCCTCCACAGGCAGAGCTCCAGGTGCACCTGAATTTCACCATTTCAGTGCCTGTTTTCCCACAGGCCTAGTAAAGGTTAATCATCTTTGGCAGACAGCAACCCTGCACCGAAGGGAACAAGGAATCCATTGCCAATCCAACAGGGCATGTTGCAACTGCAGCTGCTCGGGATCAGGAACTCCCTGCAAGGAAAAAAAAAGAGAGTTTAGAGGATGTAAAGGGACCTTCACAAGTCAATGCATTTGCACAGATTAGAATGTATTAACAGCTGCATTTTGCTGTGGGTATAATGGACTTTTAAACGACTTGAACCAGACAAATGGAAAGATTCAAGGCATTAAAGCTGCAAGTCACAGGTAAATAACTCAGGATGATACTGCAGGCACTTAAACTTGTACTATTAAGCTAAAACCCCTGCTGGTTGCTCTAATAATTCCAAGCATTAGAACAGCTATTGTAGGTTCTTATTCCTTCTTAATAAATCAGCTGTAGATTGCATGGAAAATTTTTGCTTTTTCTGAAAGCCCTGGCAGATGGAACAATTGACAATTAACTTCCTTTCATGCAGCACGGTTTTAAGTTCCCCAGCAAATCTGCAGATTGAAATTTCCCATCAGGGAAGTGGTTCCTCAGTCACTGCAGTGCCTCAATATCCAAATTAACCTTTAGATCCAGGGCCTTTGCAAGGATTGGCACATCTTGTGCTAAGACAGAGGAGCAGTTATGGCCTCCTGAGGCCCCTGGAGTTATTTTAATCACAAAAGCCAGAATGAACTTGTTTGCCACAAAGGTACCTTCAGTCCTTCCAGCTGGAAGATACAGGTTGCTCTGTTTAAACCAGTTTTTGGAGTTTACAGTTTTTCACTCCCAGATATGTTCCCCTTACTGCAGTGGGACTATTTTGGTCAGTGACAATTCAACACTCCAGTGTTTGTTCCAAAGCAGAGATATCTAAAACTTCCAATGCTGAAACACAGGAACTTGTCACCACTCTATTTTCATCTGTGTTTCAGTAAATGATACATATGTATTTTTAATCCATTTGATATAGTTCTGAAGGCTATCCAGCCAATTCCATGTCAATGCTGCTGGATATGCTTTTTCTTTTTTTTCTTTTTTGGATGTGCTTTACTGGAATAAAAGGCCTTTTGGCCTGATCCAAACCCAGCACTGGCAGAGTCCACAGTGTTCCTTGATAGCTGATTTACATCATACCTATGTCTTCAGTCCCAGTTATTTTTAGCAGCCACTTCAGTGGCAGCAGCTCAGAGGGCTGTGTGACACTGACAACGGGCTGCTGATCAAAGTGTCCCCCCTGCCAAGCCAGAGGGGATCAGCCTCCTCTATCTTGAGTTATACAAACTACAGACAGGAGGCACACGAGGAATGTCAGCAGTAAGTGCAGAGATACCAGACCTTTAGGAGGCATCCTGAGATGGAGCAGGAGGATCCTTGTTCTCAGGCTCTGGAGGAGGAGCTGGCACATTTTCCTCTTTCTTTTGTGCAGCCAAAAACTCATGAATCGCCCTCTCTATCTGGGGCCTGAAGATGTGGTTTAGTTTTGGATCCACCACCTGAGAAATAATTCTGTCCACTCCAGCTTCCAGCATTCCTGACCTTGAACAAAGACAAAGAAGTCATTCAGCTCCTCTGAAAAACTTCTCCCCAATCTCCTCCAGTAACTCTCCAGAGCCCTCCTGTCAGCTGCAATTAGCATTAACATGGTGAGAACTGCAGCCTACTCAGTAGATCCTTAACAGGGACTTGTTTCACTCACCTATTTCTCTCCCTGCTCCCTACAGAATTAACAACTCACATCTGGTCTCCCAGGTACTTAAATGACACCTTGGCCAAGAGCCACTTTTAATAGGGCTCCTCTGGAAACGAGGTCAACATGAAAGCAAACAAACACTTTTTGGCACAAACAGGAGAAACGAGCTATTCTGAGGAGGAGGGCAGGTGAGAGCAGAGTCTTTTTTTTGGCTGAGTGGGGGAAAAAGAGCCCTGCCCCCCAAGAACAGGACTGTCACTCGCTCCTTGTAACAGTCTAGACAGATGGGTATGAATTATAAAAACAAGACATTGAGCACACAGCAAAGGCTCTGGACTGAGCACCAGGAATTGCAGTGACTTATGACTTCAGGGGCTGCGTCAGGCTCCTGGATTGTGGGGCACAGGCTGTCTGGAAGGCTTAAGTCATGTCTGCAAGGGAGCAGGGACAGGAAATGGACACGTTCATGGCACTGGGAGAACGAGCCACAGGACTCATGAGGCTGTGAAGGGTGCAGGGACAGGGCACCTCGTGTCACCTCCAGGAAACAGCACCCTGGGTGGGTGTGACACACACCTGGACACCCTCAGGGCTCCAGCAGTGACAGGGACTCTTCAGACTCCCCAGTACCGGGTCTGTTCTTTACACTACAACATTTTGTGTGCAATGCCTCGTCCTCCTCTCCCTGATTAAAATTCAGCAGCTCTGGGAAGCAGTGTAAGCTGTCAGAATCACAGAATGGAAGGGACAGTTGGAAGGGACCTTAAAGATCATCCAGTCCCATCCCCTGCCATGGGCAGGGACACCTTCCACTATCCCACGTTGCTCCAAGCCCCGTCCAACCTGGCTTTGGACACTTCCAGGGATGGGGCAGCCACAGCTTCTCTGGGCAACCTGTGCCAGGGCCTCCCCACCCTCACAGGGAAGAATTTCTTTCTAATATCCAATCTAAACCTGCTCTCTGTCAGTTTGAAGCCATTCCCCCTTGTCCTGTCCCTCCAGGCCCTTGTGAAAAGTCTCTCTCCATCTTGTTGGCTCATTCAGGTACCAGAAGGCCACAATTAGGTCACCCTAAATTTTCTCTTTTCAGTTCAGACTGCACCCACTCTTACAATGAAAATCAGAGAGCACAACAGAAAGTGGTGTGAAAAACTTAATTCTCACTTGCCTTCGGTGATAGAGGACTTATCAAAAATCCTATTATTGTACAGACTGCTGCTCACTTACTGAATCACACTCTGCCTGAGCCCATTCCGTAACTGGTTCTTGTTCATGGCTGGGTTCCATTCCTGCTTGTCCAGGTGGGTCGAGACAAAGTTGTCGACTTTCTGCCTCAGATTTTGATAGGCTGGCTAAAAAAAATAAAAATAAATCCAGTTCAACAGCTCAAATATCTCCCAACAATCCCCTGCCAGAGCCCTTCACAGTACATGTATTGTCACACACAGACTGCTCTGTTGTCTGTGTTTCCCTCCCTTCGCTCTCCGGACAAAGATAATCCTGTTTTCCCTGAGAACACAACTGGAAATTGCACAGAACACTCAGTGTGGTGTTACAATAATTTAAATAGCTGGATAGACTGGGGTTTAAATTGTTGTCTGCTCATGGTATTACTTAAGGAAACGCAAACTGTGCAGACAGGAGCTGTTCAAGCAAAGTTCTTGTTGTCTGGAGACCCTCCATCCCAGAATTCCTAGGAAACTGGCTGAGCAATATTGTCACTAAACAAGATCTCGAATTATTTGTTTCTGTGGCACTAGCAAAGAAGATAAGAATAAAAATATATAATTATAATTTTAAGAATAGTTATAATTATTTGAGTTTTATCAGACGAAACGTAATTCCGTTGAAAAGGAATTTATAACAAATCCATACAAATACACAGGACCACCCACATCCTGGATGCAAGGAAAAACAAGAGGATAACAGGGATATTTCAGAGTTTGATGTGTTGTGGTGTCTGTCCTGAGCAGCACTGACAGAGCAGCTCTGTGCGTGTGACCTGACAACTTCGGGAATGGTTCTGTGACCAGGTACTGGGCCTGGATGGGGATGGCAGATCCCAGGACTCTCGCTGGAATCATACAACTTTGGGAAAGCAAAATCCAACAACAAGTGTTGAATTTTGACAGAGTAACCGCGAAAAACTCAACTCAATACTGACAACAAATGATGAGCAGTTTGTTGTGGCTGAGAAAAAATTAACGTCAAACAACAGTCTGAGAACATCTACTCAAGAAACAATGGTTAAGGGTTTGGTTTGAGAATACGGGAGTGTTTGAGAATATGGGAATGTTGGAAATACAAGCTTAAGAGCAGTGCTGTTCCCATGGGAAGCTGTTTTCGCAGTAAGGCCTGCGCTGCGAAATGAAGGGCTGAGCCCGTTCTCTGCCCGGGGCTGTGGATGTGAGATCCAAGACGGGATCTCCCGGGAGCAGCCCCACAGCTGCGGGGCACGGCGGGGAGCGGGCAGAGCCCCGGGCTCGGCGCCCGGCCCCGGTACCTTGGTGTCCACGTCGGCCAGGCAGTCGCGGCGGAAGCCATCGAAGAGGCCGCGGCTCTTGAGCTGCTCCACGATGATGGCGATGAGCTGCGGGTCCCCGGGCGGCAGCGCGGCGGGGTCGGTGGGTCCGGGCCCCGCGGNGCGCCGATCGCGTCAGGGCGGCGCGGGGCTGCACGGGGAGGCGAGTTCTCCCCGGACAGATACCATAGCTTGAGTAGGCCGTAAGAACTACAAATCCCCGCGTGCACCGCGGCGCGGCCCCGCAAGGCAGCGGAAAGGCGGCGTGTTGTAGTTCACGGTGCATCTTGGGAGTTGTAGTTCACGGGGCTGTGAGGGATTGCCCCGAGCCCACCCGCGGCTGTGCGGGGATGGCGGTGCGGCGATCACCCGGCCAGGGTGGTCACAGGGTCCCCCGTGTCCTCTCGGAGCAGGGTCAGCCGCTCAGAGGGCCCGGGTGTCCCTCAGCATCGCAGGGATGCTCCGGAGCTGCGGCTGGATGCTCAGGGATCCCCATGCCGGGGAGCCTGGGATCCCCCTCCCAGGATAACAGCCACTTTGTGACTTCGGTGTGCCATAGGCAACGCAGTGCTCATGTAAATTCAGAAAAAATGTGACTTTGTTGGGATCACTGTGTATTTCCATCTGTCACACAAAGGAAGGGCAGTGCCAGAGGCCTCCTGGATACCAGTCCCTGACAGAGGACACTGATTGCACCTGAGAGCTGCAGGGCACAAATTCTACACATTGGTTTTGTTTCTTTTCTTTTCTAGTTACATTGTGCAGAATAATTGGGCTCGTTAGGATATTCCCACCCCAATGGAGGAGGACAAGCAGTGCAGCAATGTATTCCCAGAATCCCAGAATAGCTGGGGTTGGAAGGGACCTCAAAGATCATCCAGTGCCACCCCCTGCCATGGGCAGGGACACCTTCCACTATCCCAGGTTGCTCCAAGCCCCGTCCAGCTTGGCCTTGGACACTTCCAGGGATGGGGCAGCCACAGCTTCTCTGGGCAACCTGTGCCAGGGCCTGCCCACCCTCACAGGGAAGCTTTGAGGACAGAGGAGGGACAAATGGCAGCGTGTGCAGACCCCGACACCTCCGTGACCATCGTGTTTTGGGGACACACACGAGCTCCTGCTGCAGCAGAGTCTGTCCCTCCTCCTGGTCACTGTCACTGCTCCCTGTTGGCTCTCTCAGGGTCGGGTATGAAACCCCCACGACTCACCCGGGCACTCAGAAGCATCCCTGGAATCGCATTCCTGCCTGACAGCTGCCGGCAGCCCTTTGTCCCCAGCCCTGGTGACACTCACCCGGCATCGCGCCGGGGCAGCGCTGCCCTTGCACGGGGAGATAACCTCCGGCAGGAAGGCATTCGTGGAATTATGGAAGTGCCCTGCCCTGCTGGGACACACAGGGATGGGTGGGTGTTACTGGCTGGGTGTTCGAGCCCTGTGCTGATGCCACAATGTGACAGCACTGACAGGAGGTTGGTCAGAACAAGCACAGGAACATGTTTTATAAAACAGAGATCTGGCTGGACCCTGCACCTCCTCGTTCGGTATTTTTTTAGGGCACATGGCCCTGGTTTCTCCTGCGGGAGGGGGAATCTAAGAATTACAGGATATCCTGAGTTGAAAGGGATCCGAAGGGATCATCCAAGTCCAGCTCCTGGCCCTGCACAGACACCCCAACAATCCCACCCTGCGCATCCCTGGGAGCGTTGTCCAAACGCTCCTGGAGCTCTGGCAGCCCTGGGGCCGTGCCCATTCCCTGGGGAGCCTGTCCAGTGCCCACCACCCTCTGGAGGAAGAACCTTTCCCTGATATCCAGCCTAAACCCCGTGACACAGCTCCAGCCGTTCCCTGGGTCCTGTCCCTGGTCCCAGCGGGCCGTTGTTGGTCTGGGACGGGGACAGGGACGGGGCAGGGACCGGCAGCCGTGTCCGCGCTGCCCGGTCGGGAGCGGGGGAAGCAGCGCTGCGGTCCCGGCAGGTGGCACCCGGCGGCCGCGGTCCCCATCCCGATCCCAATCCCGGTGCCTCCCGAGCGCTCCTCCGCCGTCACCCGGGCAGGGACATAATTAACGGGTTTTATCCTCATTATGGAGCTAGCAGAAGGCAGAGGGGTGGTCGCTCTCTTGGGACCCTGGCAGCAGCAAGGGAGCAAAAGAGAATGCGGATTTTCTTTTCTTTTNAACAAATACTGCAAATTTCCACTTTTTCTTTTTTTTTTTTTTTTTTTTTTTTGCGGGATTTTCACGCTGTCCTGGGATGGCTCCTTCCCTCTGAAGGGGCTGGGAGGCAGCGACCTCGAAGGCAGAACCACCCCCTAAGCAGCACAGAATCCAGCCCGGGGTTTACTGGGGGCTGCCCCGAGTGAAAATCCCTCCTGATTAACAAATTAGTGTAAGAGACTGGGAGCATCCATGCTGCAGGAGAGGGAAATCCTCAGTGCCACCTCCTGTACCCGGGGATGCTCCCAGCTTGTCTGGAACTGCCTTGTCACCGGTGCTGATCCTGCTGTAGGAGCCAAGCACTGCTCCGAGTCCCTGTGTGAGGTCTCTTCCTTTTTCTGTGGGTGGATGCAGTGACCTGTTTCTCACGATGGCACAATTGATGTTTCAAGGCAGAACAGAAGGGGCAAACCAGGTAGTTATGAGATAATGAGGGTTCATGGGTTTTCTTACAAGCTGCAGGGTCGAGGTCAAGCCGTGTTTAATAGTTTTGAGATCTGTAGCAGGGGGAAAGAGAAAAACAGAGCATTTAATCTTTTTTATCTGTGTATTTTTGCCCAACATCCCAGCACACAGCGAGAGCATTAAACTGTGGTGTCTTAGATAAAGCAGCCTGTCCCCCAGGGAGGAGAACTGTGAACCTCTCCTTGAATCACATCTCAAGTACAAAATTTATGAGATCTGTGAACTCTCCCTGTATCCATGGCCTCAAGGAAAGCTTTAGGCAGTTTGCACAGTTCAGGTCAGTAGAAGACTCAGGAAGGGAGAAATTTTGCCTGTTTGCTGCTGCTTTGAAGATGCAGTTCTCATGATGGAGTAAACCCTTAGGCTGTGGGGAGAAGCAGACTTGTAAAGCTTAAGGAGAAAGGTTATTTCGGGTGAAATAAATAGAAAAAAAAAATGGTGTAGAAAGAGATTTGGATCAATATGACAAAGCAAAGATTTTTCATCTTATTTTCTTGTGTTACAGACCCCCTGAACCCCATTCCTCTGGTTGGCCAGGGAGATGTGGATATTTAATCATAATTTCAATTTGTAAAGAACCTTTTCAGTCACACTTTCTGTCACAGAGGATCAGAGCCAGAGGTCAGTCCTTTTTTTGTCAGCGTTTGTCACCACTGCCTTGCAGGTTTCCTCCTTTCTCAGCCCCCACTCTTCACCCCCCTCCTGTCACCACAACCACAAGAGCTGTAAACCAGCACCTCTTTCCATGGAAATTCTGATACCATAGGGAAAAATCCACCCTCTGCTACAGCTGCCTGCAAAGTGTTTGTGGTTGTTGCAACTGGCTGACAAAATCAGTGGTGGGAATAAAGTCTGGTTTCATGGATGCTCCTTTCTCCTCCTTAAAGCTCTCACTGAAAACTCACCACTGTGATCCTGCATGACCCAGAAGGTCCTGGAAGGGGTGTGTAGCTGACAGGCTGGTGCTCCCCATGTGGAATACACAGCAGTGGAGTCCTGCCCGTGCTTTTGTCAGTGCTGACCCTCATTTGGGTCCCTCTCCCCTCAGCTTCTCATTTTCATCGAGTTTGTATAAATCAATTCCTGCTGCAGGGAGTGTTCTGTGTTAATCCTCTGTGGAGATGGAGTTTGTTCCCTTCCTTTGCAGTGAAGACAGGATTTCTACCTGGGCTTTGGCCTTATATTAGGCCGGGTATGATCCTGCCCATCTCCAGTGCTTGGGAGCAGATCAGGAGCTGGAGAGACAGGAAAAGCCAACATTCCAACGTATCCCATGAACCCCATTTTGTGCAGCCAACACACTGTGTTGGTTTTTGCTCATGGAGATCCAACATCCCTGATTGTGAGGATTTCTCCATGGAAAGGGTGGTCAGGCATTGGAAGGGGCTCCCAGGGAGGTTTGGAATCCCCATCCCTGGAGGTGTCCAAGGAAGGCCTGGATGTGGCACTCGGTGCTCTGGGCTGGGGACAAGGTGGGCATCAGGCACAGCTTGGACTCCATGGGCTTGGGAGGGCTTTTCCAACCTCAGTAATTCTGTGATTTGCAGTGGGGATGATCACTGTGGCTGGGAAGAGGAGAAGGTTTGTTCCCTCTCTCGAGGCTTTCCACCTCCAGCTCCCACATCCTTGTTAAAAGACAAACTGTTCAGGGAAGACATAGTTGGCAGTTTGCTCTTCCTTGCCCTGGCAACCTCTGGCCACAAAATGAGGAGCCAGTTACTGAGTCTAATTTCTCCCAGCTTTGCCCCTGGCAGTGATTAAGATGGAGAAACCTGGAATAGGTGGCTGTGGCCAGGCACTGCCTGTGCTGAAATGCAGATGGAATTACCACGGGCACCGTTGCAGAGGCAGGAGCTGTGGAAGCTGCTTCCCTTGCTCCCTGTGCTGGGATCTCCAGCAGCACAGACCCAAATCTGCCTTGCTGTTCTTAGCACGAGAGGTTTTTTCCAGAGCTGTTTGCAACCCAGATCCTGCCCTGCTATGTTTGTACATGGGAAGTGTAAGGAGAGGTTTGGAACGAGCTGATCCAAAGCAAGGTGAATCCAGCAGGGTGGAAGTGCAACTGAATTTGCTCTTGTCCTTTAGGAGCATTCCAGCTGTGCCTGCTGGCTTTGGGCCACGTTTGCTTAAATTTAGGGTTGTGTTATTTTGCAAAAGCTCAGCTAGAACGTTCACATGGAATATCCTGCGTTGGAAGGGACCCACAAGGATCATCCAGGCCAACTCCTGGCCCTGCCCAGACACCCCAACAATCCCACCCCGTGCCTGGGAGCGTTGTCCAAACCCCCCTGGAGCTCTGGCAGCCTCGGGACCGTGCCCATTCCCTGGGGAGCCTGTTTGGAGCTGAGTTCAGGAACACAACCCTGGTCCTGTGCACCGTGCTGGGAACGAGAGAGCAGGAACTGCTGAAGCAGAGGAAATGTGTGCTCGAGTTTGGTCCTTTTGGTGTCAGCAGTTCCAGACTCGCTGTTTCATCTTTGCCTCAGCCTTTGAACCGGTTCAAGCCGTGTTCCCTGGGGCCGTGCACGGATCGGGGTCAGCGCTGCCGGGAGCTTTTCCTTGGCAGCCACGGGAAGTGCCAGAGTCTTGAGATCCTGGAGATTTACAGGAGGAACAGCTTGGCTATGCAGGTGGCAAATTATTGAAAGAGTTGGGAAGCTGCAGGAATGTTCCCCAGCCCGTAATTCTCTCCCAAGGAATGTGCTCCGTGCACCCAGCCTGCCAACCTTTCGGAGGCTCCAGAGCCCTGGAAGAAAATGTATATTCCCTGCATGTTTGCCATTTGTGCTGGGCAACATATTATCCGTGGAACATATGCTGTATACACCACACGCTTTCTGAATCACTCTATTTCTGAAACACTGCATTGCAATTTATACACTGGTTTATTTTATATGTAAATATATATATATGTGTGTGTGCATGCATATGCATAATATAGAAGTGGCTGGTGTTATAACAGAGATGTAAGTAAACAGAATTTGTGTTCGACATGCCCATCTCCACAGGATGGTGTTTTATGCTGTATTTTTTGGTGTTTCTGTCTTGTAACTGCAACAATTTGGAGCTCAAAGTATCTTCAAGTACCAAAGGAAAATATATTTGTAAAGCAGAGCGGCTGCAGAGCCTTTCAGAGGAGAGATGCATGCTGTGTCCTCAAACAGAAATGTCAGTTGTTCATTCTTATATCATTGTTTCCATTATTATGAAAGCCTAAAAGCATGTGGGAAAAATAATATAAACATTATTGCCATATATGCAGAAGGGGTAATTTTCCATGCTAGATCATCAAATGAAACCTTGGAGTGTATCTGTGTAATATAATCTGTTGGAATATTTGCCTTGCATTTGAAGTTTTCACATGTTTTATAAATGTTTATAAAAAATGCAAATTAAGCCGATGAATTCAATAACTGCCCCTCTAGGCAGGGAAATCCAGGCTTTTTGGTAGGGAAATGGATAGCTTGTGATACCTCTGGAATGTGGTGTCAGAAATGGGAGTAAGCCCAAAAACCTGGGCTATCTGTGCAAACTGCTGGATAAAATCCCATTTCTCCAAGCCCAGTATTTACTTTCCTTGCCTGAGCCTGAGAAATTTTCCATACCACGGATTTTACTATTGAGGGCAGTACTGCTGTAAAAACCACCGTGAGCAGTGGTGTGTGTGGGACAAAATGCTGCTTATCCCTGATCTTTCCACTCGAATATCCGTGTCAGGATAACACACTGGGGTCCTCAGCGGTCCTTTGCTGCTCGTCTTTCCAGGATTTCTTCCCTGGAATTCGCTGTAGCTTCGAACCCGTGCGAGGTTGATCCTTCCTGCCTCAGACTGGGGAGTGCAGCCCCACATTTGGAGTTCCTGAGCGTGAGGAAAGCGTTCCAGGCTGGAAGCATTCGGGGACCTAATGCTGCCCGACAGCTGATTGGAAATCCACCGGTGTCAGGAAGGAAAGCAGCTGTTCCCTCACCTTCTGGAGACGGGCAAGGACTGCACTGTCACATCCAGGAGCAGAGGAGCAATTACCCTGACATCACAGGATGAAAAGATGAAAACAAGGAGGCTGAAAATTCATTTCTTTTGCCCCTCTGTTTCGTGCATCCATCAGGGGTGCATCTGGGCGTCGTGGATCTAATTTAAAAGTGTAATTTCCATCCCAAAAGATCGCATTCGCTGTGCTTCCTGCTCTCGAGCCAAGTCAAAGGGATGCAAACCTGGGATAGAGGTTATTCCTGCCTCTGCGGGGTGGTTATGGAGCTGGGATTTCCCTGTTTCCGTGGGTTTGTGCATTTGTGGATGTGTGTGTAGCCTGTAACTGGTTTTATGCTCCACATAAGTTACTCGTGCCTTATTTACAGCTTGCACTTTTCTCCCCTCCTCTAAGGACCTGCAGCTCTTGACCTTTTAGCCTGGTAAATTATTTACACGTGAAACAGTGAATCAAAATGATGGGGCTCGGGAAGATGCTGCTTATTCTCAAGGAACAAAAGCACATTTCTTCATGAAATCTCCTTCCTCGGCTTTCAGCTGAGGTTTGTTTTTCCTACCTCCTCATCCCTTCCCATCCTGAGAAGGAGACCCGCTCCCTTTTCACACAGCTGCTCCATTTGCAAAGGGAAACGTTTTTCTGCCTCTAATTTTAAAATATCCCCTTGATATTTTGGGGATGGGGCGAGAGGACGTTGGTTTGATGTCTTTCTGGAAGTGGAAAGCCATGAAAGAATGCAAAGCAAAGGTGTGTGAAACAACCCAAGTTGCTGCAGAAATCCCAGACTGGGGGAGATAACCAGCAGAACTGGAAATGTTTAAGGCTTTAAAAGAAAAAAAGTAATTTCACATGGAACGGTTTGAGTGGGAAGGGACCTTAAAAATCATCTCATTCCAAGCCCCTGCCATGGGCAGGGACATCTTCCACCAGCCCAGATTTCTCAGAGCTCCATCCAACCGCGCTTTGAACATCAAGGATTTCTCAAAAAGGTTATTTTTAATACGCTGTAAAGCACATTTTTAACACAGTGTAAATCATAACACTTCTTCTCGGTAAAGCTGGTGCAGATCCTTTGCTGAAAGGTGCTGTTGTAAGTGAGACAATTGTGCACATGGGGTGGGTGATGGGGGAATTTTATTTTTTTTTTTTCCTAGAGCTGTATTAAAATCAAATGGAGAAAATGGTGTTATAGCCCCTGTAGCAAATACCTCGTTCCTGCTCACACGGTTTTATCTGCAGGACAGAGAAAACATCCACAGAGAAATGGGAAACCAAGAAACAAAGTGGCTTGAAAACAGAAAGTTATTTCAATACTACGATTTCTTACCAGGGAATTTTGCCCATTAAAGGATTGTGGGAAAATAAACAAGAAGACAACGTTTGAAAAGCAAAGATTTGTTTTGAAATTATCTATATCAGCTTTTGGAGTTTTTTTTTTTTTAAACAGTATCTCCCTTCACATGAAAAAAGCTGGAACATGCCAAACACCTTCTTTTCTGAAACCACCTTGGTTCTGAGTCAAAAAAAAGGAACAGAAAGCATTCTAACATTATAAAATGGAGAATTTTCTCAGATTAAAGTGGTTTATTTTCTCAGGAGCATAAGGAATTCTATAATTCATGCATATTTCATGAGGAAAGTGGCCAGTTTGTGGATATTTCATGAGAAATGAAATTTCTACATCATTAAACGGCCAGAGAGTAAATTGAAAAGGAACATGTGTAATTTTTATGAGAGCTTTTGAATCAGTTTGTTGTCGTTTTAGAAACTGTAACGTGGTTCGATACTCCTGCTATTGCTGCCCCTCATGGAAAGGTGAATTACACCTGCCTTGTAGCGACATCCAAGCCCCCCAAAATTGTATCATGGGAAAGACAGACTTGTGCAAAGGGGTTTTTTTTCACAACGTGGCTCTGAAAGGAATTTTAGGTTGGTAATTGTCTCCTATAAAGCTGACGTTTGGGGGAAAAAGAACCCAAAAACTGAGCTCGATCATGAAATCTTTGGAGTGAAAAATGTCTTATTTCTTCTTCCCTGTGTGCGAGTGCATAAAAGTGCCTTTGCCCCAGCTTTGTGCCGTGCTCAGTGCTCATCATTTGCCTAATGCAAAGTAGCCAAACACTGCAGCTGCTATTTGAGCTCCTTTTATCCATCTTTCCTCACACACACACACACATCCCCACACCCAGACAAAAGTTGGTTTCCTTTAGGCAATCGGGAGCCCTGGGAGAGTGGCAATTTCTTTGATTGCTTATTGTAGCTGTAGCACTGGAGATAAAAGTTTAATGCATTCTTATTGTCTGGCTGCTTTTAAGTATTCAGCTGCACTGAGCAGTGCAGCCTCATCCACGTAGCCAGCTGAGGGTGGGGGTTTGGGATGAGCGGATCCGGTGTCAGCGATGCTGCCTGGGTTTTGTCCGTGCCCATGGAATCGTTTGCGTTCGAGGGGAGCAGAGGCTGTGCCAGCCTCTGGCAGATGGGGAATGGACAGCTCAGGTACGGGACAATGCCAAGGAGCCGGGTAACGCAGCAGGGCACCAATGGGATATTCCTGCAACGAACGGATCCTAAATTTTCCTACGGAAATCCGCTGTGCTGAGTTGCCGGGATAAACGTGTTTGTTGTGGGTGAGAGCAGGGGCGCAGCTCAGGCAGATCCCTTCTCTTCACCATTTTCCTGGAGGGGAGAGGTGGAATTGTTTGAACCCAGACACAAATTGCGAGGCTGCTCCCATTCGACAGAAACAAAAGAAGACCGAGGCCAGGTTCTAGACTGTCCTAATTTTAGCCCAATGCTTCAATATTCCTCTTGCCTTTTGTCACAGCCCCGGTTTCCCCTTGCAGCTCCTTGGGAGATGCTTATTGTGCTGTTTTGCTGGCATTTCCTCTGCCCTCTCCTCGCCACCATTCAGCTCCTGTTGCAGAAGGGAGGTCAGGAGAATAATGCCCTTTTGCTGACACACGGGTAACCCAATCCTCCACCCTGTTGGTCTGCTGTGCTGAATTCCAACTCATCTGATTGCACTGAGGGCCATTGTACCGTCCTTGCCATCAGAGCCGGGTAATTGATATGCTTGAAGGGACTTTAATGAGGAAGAAAGCTAATTAGTTAATGTAAGGAGTGAAAAATAAGTCCGACAACCTTGTAGTCCATTTTGTTCCATTGCAGCTTCCCACAGTGCTTAGCACAGAGCTTAATTTCAAGCTGAGCACGGCTGAATGGAAAGCTTGGCAAATCCTGGTGGCAACTGGGAAGCAGAACTGGGGTTAAGTTCAGGGTTTGGGGCTGGGCTGTGCTGGGACAGGATGGGGTGTGGTGGGACACACTGTGAGCATCTGTGAAAGGAGAGGCTGCAAACCCTGAAATTAGGAATGAACTCTGAATTAGGAGCCAGTGCTATGAGGAGTAGCTGAGGGAGCTCAGCCTGGGGAAAAGGAGGCTCAGGGGGGACCTTCTCACTCTCCACAACTCCCTGAATCCATCCTGGCATAGCACAACCCTCGCTATTTTAGCCTTTGGAAAAAGAAGTCTGAACTGGATCAGGGAAATTGGCCCGGAATCTCTCATGGCCTTCATTTTGTTCTCTGGTTTAATGCTCTCCCCACACTGGAAACTCACTGAGGTGATTTTGCTGCCCAAGGAAGAGAGGTCAGAAGGTTTGAAAGGTTCCAAAGATCTGAAGGCTGTGGAAGTTTCCTCCCTGATTTCTACGGATGCTGATTCCATCCTTCAGAGGGGAAAAGACAAGGAGGAAGGAGAGAAAGAATGGGAAAGCAGAAAGAAAAAGGAATGGGATAGAAAAAAGACAGCACAGAGACACATAATGAAATAGGGGTGAATTGTGTTTGTCCTGAATGAGTTTTGTTTCCCAGGGTGGCCTCCAGATTTGTGTTCTTTGTGCAGAAATCCAAGTCCTGTAAACACCACCTGCTCCTGGTGCTTGAGATAATGAGATGGGCTGGAACCAGACCAGACCTTGGGCACAACTGGGCCCGAGGCTGATCAAAGTGGGGCGGCAGGAGGAGTTTATCAATTATTTGAGAGAAAAGAGTCAATAAAAAGCCTTCTTCAATATAAACAGGATCCTGCTGAATGTGGTGGGACTCTGGGGAGTGAGCTGTTCACATGAGATGAAACTCTTCTGGTTGTTGATGAGCAGAAACATTTGAAGACCTTTTTGAGATATTGATCTAAGAGCTGCTGCTTTGTCCTTGCTTGCCTCAGTCCTGCCTGGAGAGCCTGGGAATGATGTACAGCCCTGCTCTGTAGGGTCAGTGCATTTCCAGGTCCTGCTTCCTTTTCCTTGTCACCAAATTCCTTCTCACCTGAGGCTGTTTGTCCCAGAGTCATATCAGAGCAGGAAGGCAAGGAGAAGCGAGAATCCAGGTTTAGGGAGAATGTATTCACAAAACCCAATTCCCGTCACTCTGCTGGCGGTGCTGTTCCTCTTGACAGCTCTTAGGACCTCTGGGTTGTGCTCCTAAGCATGTCTGGAGTATTGTGTTCAGTCCTGGGCTTCCCAGGACAAGGGAGATGTGGAGCTATTGGAGGGAGGGCAGGGAAGGGCCCCTAAGATGATTAAAGGACTGGAGCATCTCCCCTGTGAGGAGAAGCTGAGAGCTGGGGCTGTTCTGTGTGGAGAAGGGAAGGCTCAGAGGGGACCTCATCATTCAGGGAGCTGGGAAAGGGGCTCAGCCTGGAGAAAAGGAGGCTCAGGGGGGACCTTCTGGCTCTGCACACCTCCTGACAGGAGGGGGCAGCCAGAGGGGGATCGGGCTCTGCTCCCAGGGAACAGGGACAGGAGGAGAGGGAACGGCCTCGAGCTGTGCCAGGGGAGGCTCAGGTTGGACATCAGGAGGAATTTCTCCTTGGAAAGGGTGGTCAGGCATTGGAAGGGGCTGCCCAGGGAGGTTTGGAGTGCCCATCCCTGGATGTGGCACTCGGTGCTCTGGGCTGGGGACAAGGTGAGGATCGGGCACAGCTTGGACTCGATGGTCTGGGAGGGCTTTTCCAACCCAAATGATTCTATTCCCTTCCCTTGTGTACCAATAACTGCAGGGGGGGTGTAGGGAAGACAGAGCCAGGCTCTGCAGTGGTGCCCAGTGGCAGGAGAAGAGGGAATGGACACACAATAAAACAGAAGAGGGTTTGTATGAAACATTTACTGCCTTCCACATTTACTCCCACGCTGGGCTGCAAAGGTGACCAGAAGAGCAGATCCTGTGCCTGTGGGTCCGTGCACCCCCACGCACCATCCCTGTGCAGAAATCCTGGTTAGGACCCACACACACCCCCCAAGGCAGGGCTGCAGTGTGCTCACAGGTGCCTCACACCTACGCTCTCCCTGTGTTGCTAAGGCTGCTGCAGCTCAGTGTTTGTTAGCAACCGTGAGAAAATTTCCCAAAAAAAGGTTCTTTAAAAGGAAAACTCGACAAAGTGAAGGCTACTCGTCTCTCCTGTCTGGTGGAAAAGGTGCAAAGCTGCCATTAACAAGTGGCCACCTTCAAGGTTTGGGTTTCTCAGGCCTTTTCCATTTG
Source organism: Ptilonorhynchus violaceus (assembly GCA_013397565.1). Taxonomy (NCBI): domain Eukaryota; kingdom Metazoa; phylum Chordata; class Aves; order Passeriformes; family Ptilonorhynchidae; genus Ptilonorhynchus; species Ptilonorhynchus violaceus. The sequence goes on from VZRJ01003545.1 coordinate 689,374, forward strand.
CTTTTGCACTCCGGACCCTGGCATTTTAATGGTGTCTGTGTCATTAAAATTGCAACATATCCTGAGGTGTGAATATTCATCACATCAGCGTTCTGACAGTCACACTTGCCAGATCCAAGGTGTGTTCAGTAAATAGTCTGTGTCAGAAGAATCATTATCAGATGCAGCTACAAATATGATACTGAGTATCTGGGACTTAATGAGGTGCTTTGGGTGTTTTTTTTTTCTGTGTATTTGGTTGTAAAATTGAGGTAGTTCTTTGCTGTATGTGCTTCCAGCTTGATTTCCACACTGTGCAGCCTGACTTCCTGCCCATCCACTGCTCCCTTTTCCTCCCAGAAAAAGCTTTTGGCCAATTTTCAGCTGAATTCATCAAATCGCAGAGAGGACGAGTTCTTACGGATTTCATGCAAACTGATGACTGGGACAGCAGAGAAAGTCCAATATTAATCCCCCAGCGAGAGTGAAATAGGCCAAATTTAGCAATCAGCCACTGTTTGTAGCTCCCAGCCAGCCAATAAACAAGTTTGGAGTTGTGACCCAGCTCTTGCTTCTGCTCCCTCTTGCTTGCCAAGCAGAGAGGGATGTGGGAGGGAGATCCTGGCTTTGGGAGAGGGAGGGGCCATTGCATTGGGAATTAAAGTTCAGGGATGAAGGACACGAGGCTGTAGGGAACCAGGCTTCGTTGCTTGTGGTGTGTGTGGTACAACTTGTTTTGATAAGTGGTTCAGAGGCCTTAAAACAATCAATAATAGTAACAGTGCTCCCTAGCAACCCTACAAAAACAAAGCAGTGTGTGCAGCCTGTTTTCATGGGCAACAGTATCTGCTCCAGTACAGGACCAGATTCCAGCGTGAGCCCTTCCAGGGGTTCCCAGTATGCAGAAAGCATGGGAAGGACATTGCCCCCTGCGTGATGGTGCCCAATCCCACATTCCTTGCACAGAGAAGGTAATGGAAGGATTGGGGGTACAGGGAATTCTGACTTCAGGTTCGTGTTGTGCTGTTTCAGAGCTGAGCAGCAACTGCAGTCATGTGTGTGAACATGAGATAATTATAAAGCTGCTCTGTTTCCTTGCCTGCCTTGTACTTTGTGGAGTACAAAGGATGCAGGGACTTAATCTCATATTAAACTATTTCTTATGTAATAATTACTGTGAGGGTGCCCAGGAGATATTCCAGTTAGGAGTCAGCACAGGTTGCTTATCTGAGCACAACCCTCTCAAAATCCTTCCCCTCAGCCTGAAATCTTCTCCGTGGCCTTTTCTCAGAGACAGATTTATCACTCCTAAGAAAATAAGTTTAGTGAGTCCAAGGAAGAGGGTTTGATGATGGACCATATGTGGTGCAGGGGGAGAAGAGGCAGAACCCCTCCTGCAGGATCGAGTCTGTGCTGGGGTGGGAGCAGCAGCCCTTTGTGTATCCAGCAGGGCTGAGATACTCTGACATTTCCACTGTGAACAGCCCTCACGCTTCCTGTGTCCTGGCATTTGTGTCTGTCCCAAGCACGGGTGAGGTCAATGCCAGTTTGCTTCTAATCAGGTGACGAGCAGCACAGAAGTGTCATTGTCCTCCTTTCCATCCTCCGGAGCTCAGGTCACTGCTGGCTGCCTGCAGAGACACCCCCTGCCCTTTCCCAAGAAACAGGCTGACGGCTTTGAGCTCCTGTCTGGAAAATGAACACAGTGTGTGCCTCAGCAATAAAACCCTCCTGCACGGGGGACAGGCCCCTGGCACACAGAAAAGGGCTGCAGGAGGTGCTGAGCCCGGATCCTTCTCTCCAGGGTCCACACGGCATTTGGGAGCACGAGGAGAAAGGCAGAGCCCTTGGAGGGGAGCACTGGGGTTGTTATACAGGAATTTTCCCTGTGCTGCCATGGAAAGGTGGCAAACACGTGGGTGCCGACTCCCCTGCCAGAGCCTTGGTACTAGGGACTGTCCCGGTTAAAATATTATAAATCTCATTAACTGGGTTTGACGCCTCCTTGCTGGGGTTGATGGGAGGCAAACCATTTCTGTTTCTATTATTCACCTGTGGCTGGGCCTTGTGGGCCCTCAATGCACATTTTTAAGTCCGTCCCAGCCTGCAGCCCTGGTCCGGTGCCCGGGGAGGTCTGCAGGACCAGAGGGTACCCCGGGCTCTGTGCTTCCAGCTCCTCTCTCCTCCAGCCTATCCACACCACCTCGTGTGCTGGACAAGGGGAAACTTCCCAGCTCTGACACACTGACTGCAAATGCTGCCTTGAAAGGGAGTGTGTTAATATTTACTTACTTTCGTAATGACCTCTGGGATCCCTGAACAGATTTGGGCAAAGCGTACGAGGCTTCTTTTTTGGCTGAGATTTCTCCAGGTTCAAACCCCGGCTCGAGGGACTTCGCAGGGAGCGGGGTAGAATCGACCAACACACGGAACAGACCTGAGGAAACCGCTCCAGTCCTCTGCAGGAGGGACCAGCACCATTTCACAGTGGCTACTGCAGTGGGCCACCGAGGGTCCCTGGAGCCTCAAAGCCTGCGGATCCCAGCAGGACCTTGCAGCGCCATATAAAGCTGCTGTGTCACTGCATGCCAATGTGCTGCTGTCACCCTGGGCAGCTCCGTGACCTCCTCCCGAGGGGAGGCATCCCCAGGACACTCTCCAAAAGAGGCAGCCGGGAACAGAAAGTTCAGAGCGAGCCCCGAGCGCCTGCGAGCGCTGCAGTGTCCTTGAGTGCCCTCCCTCTGCCCCAGCCTTTGCCTCCTGCGGCTTAATCCATCCCACCAAACATTCCCTGCTCTCTCCACCTTGTCAGGCTCTGCTCCAGCCCCATCTCTGACAGCTTTTTCCTTGCTGCCTGTTGAGATCTCCCTTTCCTTCGGATCCGAGGCGCGGATTTATCCCTCGCCTTGCGGCTCCGCGTCACGGTTTTCCCTCGTTTTTCTCCCTCGGTTGCTTTGTCATGCAAAGCATTTGGGACAGCGTGGTTGTAAGATGTGATTAAAAATAGTGTTTGAACTCTCTTGGCACACAGGACTATTAATCCCCACTGAAGCTCTGGGAGGAGGGGAGGGTGGATTTTGAAGGCGAGGATATTCCAGTTCAAAAGTACATGAAGCCAATTTGCATTTTAAAGTATTTTTGCCTTTCTGGAGTAACAAGGTGCTGGTTTTTTTCCAGTACTTCCTGCAGTATTTATATTTTCCATTGTTAAAATGCAAAGAACTCAGCGTGGCTCTCAGGGTGAGGCTTTCTAGGTATGTCTGCTTAGTGGTCGCTGTATCAGGTCATCGCAGACTGAGACAGAAACTTGGAGTCTGAGAGCTGATTTTATCAATAATTGGTGCCTAATGAGCAGTAGCAGATGTTGGGGAATGCTGCTTAATGCAGTGTTTGAAATGAGCAAACAGGAACCTCTGTATTCATTCAGGAGCTCCAAGTGTTCTGCTTTGGGGGTACTGGGGGTGTGTGAAAAGGTGCAGTGCAAATGGAAAGCTGTCACTTGAAGCAATATCCTTCCACAATGTCCCCAAACCTTGAAATAATCGACCTCACAGAGCTCTTCCATGAAGACAGAGAAGTGCTGGGCTCTTTTTGATCCTCCTCTGTTCCCTGCATTAAAATGAAGCCAGGTTCTGATTACATTTGTGCCACTGGAAATCACGAGAGCTGTTAATTCTGGATACTTAGGAAGTTTTCAAGTAACATGTTGACAGTTCTAGAAATTACTATGATTAACTCAACTTCAGTGCAGTTACTCTACACTGACACAGGGACAAGCGACAAAGGCTTGGCCCTTACCAAGGCAGGATTATTCTGGCTCTGTAGCACACATGGAGAGAAAAATCTCTTTAGAGGCAGAAATACTCTTTTCCCAGGCTTTGCTCAGCGGACTTGAGTGCACCCACCCCAGTCCAGCTGCACCTGAAGTGAGATCAGCGGAGACAAACGGTGTTATGACAAGAAGATGAGTGAAAATAAGAACATGGCATTTTCTCTTTTATTGCACCTGAAGCGTCTGATCCACAGCTGCCATCCGGACATGCGAGCTCTGAGGAGCCCCTGGGCTGTGCAGATCCTGGGCATTGCACACTTGGAGGATTCCCCTCCTTCCCCACCGGTGCTGCACCAAGAACGCTGGAGCTGCTTGGGAGGGATGCCAAAGAAACCCTCCAACGTAGGGAGAGCTGACCTTGGGCTGCTTGGCTGAGTGCCACAGGCCAAGGCACCATCACCCTGGAAAATAAACACCTCCTCTCCTTAGCACAGCAACATCTGTGGAGGATAAAGGCCGACCCCACTGCTGATGCTGCCAAACTGTCACCCCATTGCAGCGCTGGGGGAATCTCAGCCACTCATCCAGCCCTGCCTGATGTCTCCCAGCCTGGATAATGAGATGCAAACTCTTGGATTTGCCCCCCCCAAGCAGACAGTGCTGTCCCAGAGGAGCAGCCATATGTGCAGACTTCAGGTGTCCTCACAGGGGCTGCAGATGCTGTAATGGGATTTTTTAAATTTTTTTTTTCCCAAATTATGTTGCCTTTGCTGGCAAGCTGTATATTGTCTTGTCCCCTGGCATCCAAATTCCATTTTAATGGAGTTTATCGTGTTTCCCTCTAAAATGGGATGTCAGTGGATGGCTCCTCATTCCTGTTAATGGAGCAGGGAACGATCTCACCACCCTCACAGGGAAGGATTTGTCCCCTAAATGTCAGTGAATGTTTTAGGCAATCCCAGGAACTATGGATAGACTGGGGGTGCTGCAGACAAACGAGGCCATCCCGTGAGTGGAGAGAGCAAACGCATCCACAATTCAAACGTCTCGTGCCCAAACCAAGGGAGCCTCACATTTCAGAGGGACCATTTTATGGGCTGTCTGAACACGGACAACTTTCCATCCTGGCTTGTTTGGTTCGGTGGGATCCAACCAGTTAATGGAATATGGCTGCAAATCCCACCCACCCCTCGCACATCCCGCTGCCACCCGGAACCACAGGCACGAATCCTGCTGGAATTAGGCTGGTTGCCTCCTCTCTGCTGCTGCTGCTGCTGCTGCTGTTGACAGCAATAATGCATGAAGCAGAGAGCAGCCTACGGTTGGAATTTGATTTTTTTTTTCCCAGGGAATTGGGTTCTTAGGGCTGGCAAGCCCAACACGCGGTCCCTCCGGCACGTGACGGGGCGGTCACGCAGGCAGAGCTGCTGCTGCCACATTTCCAGGCTGCCAAAGTACAAAGGATCAGCTTGGTGGGGGCTTTCTTTACAAAGGGGGTTACCCCAGGGGTGCATTTGGCCCAGGGAGGAGCCTCTAAAGCGACGAGAAACAACTCAGAGGGGGGAAATGAGAGCAATTAAAAAAATGAACCGGCTTGACCCTAATTTTGCAAATCTCTCGCTGTCAAAGAACGTACCTCGACTAATTATGTTTGGATGTGAAATTATAGAATCATTATGGCTGTGATTACACAGGTCCCCCAGCTCTTGCCTGCCATGGTGTCTGGGTGTGTGTGCGCTTTCTGGTGCGATCTTTCATTTTATATTTGCTTTCTTGTTTGAGCTGTCCAGTTTTCCAGAAATAGGCCTCCGAAAAAGAAATAGCTGTATCCCACATCTGAAATGTGCTATTCTCAGCTGTCCTTCCGCCTCCCTCCTTTCTCCTTCCCTCCTCTTGGCCTTTGGAGACCGGAGTCAGTGCTGTAGTTGGGCAATTACGCTTCAAAGCTGAGAACTGCAGTGAACTTTGCCAAAAACTGCTGAAGCAAGCGCAGCACTTTGGCTTTGAACCTGTGGTGTGGAAGTGCAGTCACTTCCCGGTCAGATGCTCTCAGGGTAAGAGCTGGGCAGCTAAATTGCAAATATTAATCTAATATGGATGTTGGGTGGCTGAGAAACCGAGTGGAGGTAGCAAATGAGGTGTAGTCTCTCTGATGCAAAAAATGTGTCTTCGGTTCCAGGATAAGGTCTGAGGTATTTCTCAGGATTTCTGGTTGTTTCTGAGAAAAAAACGCGTTTTCCAATTTGTTCAGCTCGAAATATACCCCCTCTTGTATTATTGTTGTTGTATACCTCTTGTATTATTTTTGTTCTGTAACCCAGCTGCTGGCAATGTCCACCCTCTTTTTCACCACTGAGATGCTCTGCACAGTATCAGAATAATTCAGGAATCCAAACCTTTATCAGGGACTTTGCTCTAAGAAATCAATATGAGCTGCCATCCTCACACAACTCTGCAAAAAAAGCCCTTCCCTGCAGCTCTGATCATCAGGAGCAGCTCTGCAGGAGCAAATTAATGGGCACAACCTTGCTCTTGTCATTCTGAGCCTCCACGTTCCCCATCCCAGAGAGGAGAGTGGAGCAAGGCGAGGCCTCGGGACGCGGGATCCGGAGCCCTCTCCTTGTCAGCAACTTCACAATAACGAACCAACTTTCTGCATCTGCAACAGAACGGTCGGGAAAACCAAACAAAACAACCCTCTGCTGCAAAATGCCACTCCCAAAATAGATTTCGGAGAGATTATTACATGAAGCAGCACAGGGAGGGAAGGATGATTCAGAAAAGAGCTTGAAACAGTCTTTTGAGCAGTGTGGTAAATAATGCAGGAAGGAAGGGAAACTGCAGACTCTAAATGGATGTGCTGGAAGGTCTCATCAGCACCTGAAATGTCTTTGGAAACCTTCCAGCAGCAAGGAAACACATCACAGGCATAACCAGTTATTCTAACATCCCCCCACACCCTTGGCCTCCCTGGATCCTTGGAGAAATGTGAGTTTCTGGGAATTGAGGGGGGAGTGGGGCTGAGTCACAGGCTTAGGGACACCCTGAGCTCAGCCCAGTGATGCCACCAGCCCTCAGCAAACGCCAGGTGAAGGCTCAGGTGTCTCTGTGCCAGTCCTGCTGCACAGAGCAGAGGTGCTCACAAAGGAGAGGGCAGGATCTGCTCATCCAAGACTCCAAGGTGAGGAGAAGTTCAAATCACATCACAGACCAGGATCCTTCCTAGCTCCCTTGCACTCCTGGCCACCATGGCACTCCAAGGAATTCCCTTTGCAGGTTGGCTGCTGGTCTGAGGCTGCTCCACGACAGGAATGGGGCAGTGGCTGGGGCTGAAAATTCCTCCTCTGGCACCCAGACATGTCCAGCAGCTTTCCAGGATTTTGCCCTCCCAGCCTCCCCAGCTGAGTGATCACATCCATGTCCCAAAATGATGAGATGTGGCAGCACTAACTGAGCTTTGTGAGCTGATGGAGAACAGGTATCCTGTCCTGTAACCCCGCTCCAAGACATTGCTGTTCCTAGCTCCTTTGTTGGGTGGTTTATTGTTTTTCTCTCTCTTTTTTAAAAATTTATGGTGGTGAACTTAAAAAAAAACAACAAACCCTGAGCTTTAATCAGGAAGGAGATGAAGACCTAGAGGGTGTTATGTGATAAGGACACAGCAGAGTTAGGAATAGGGCCGTGTGCCCCCGACCTCTTATCACCCAGCACAGAAAAAACCCCTTCACTTGCATGACAAAACGACCGAAACCCAGTTCAAACTTTCCTCCCAAGGCCACTTTGTCCTCTGTTTGCCTCCTTCTGGAAGGTGGCACGGGCCTGGGGACCCGCTGCGCTGCTTCCCAGAAAGAATCCGTGCTCATTATGGAAAACGGGCAGCAGATTATCGCCTGGACGTACATCCTGCATCCTGACAAGTGTTTAAGGAAGCAGCCTGCGTGCTCCATCATCGTGCCAAGCAGACACTTGCAAATGTATCCTCGCTGAGACATTAATGTGTGTCAATGTGTGTGTAGAGGCAGCAGCGCTCGCATGCTTAATCGGGCACGTGGCCTTTGTTAATTAGACAGTCAGTTAATGCTTTATGTCTGTGGGTCTGCATGGGCAATCATTTGCCCAGAACCTCATTAATTTTACTGGCTGCCCCTCCTGTTGGAGTTCACAAATCAAGCTGAGCACGCACACAAATCCCTTTGAGTAGGTTTCTCTAATAAAGCAAATCAGGCATCGGAGGGAACTCTCAAAGAATACTGAAAACAGCAAAGCTGCAAGGGCCAGCCTGGTGATTTTGTGTCCTTGAATGGGAGCTGCAAAGATCAGTTCAGAGTTTCCCTTTGCAGCCAGGGGCAAGCAGGACTCTTCTGACTTTTAGTTATTTGCTGTGTATGTACCTACACTTATCTACAAACGTGTGGTTGTTGTCCCTGTGAGTTTTTGTACGTGCTTGGTAGGGATGTCTCTGAGGCCTCTGCCTGCAGGATGCAGCTTCTGCCAATTGTCACATCTAAAGAGTGACAATCTGAAGAAATAGCCCAAATTCACAGACACCCTTGTAGATGTGGGTTCTGTGAGTACCAGGGCAGATTGCTTCCACAGGCTCATTCCCAGCCCAGGAGAAAGGAATTCAGCCAAGAGGTTTTCTTGAGAGTCAAATTAGAGAAATAACATTATCACTCACTGTTCTAGACTAAGGTCAAACACACCAATGAGGCCCCTGGGACTGGTGGTGGCTGTGGCCCTTTGCAAGGGTCTGTTTTCCTTTTTAGTGACCAACAGATCAGTGCAGTGGAGGGTTGGGAGATTCCTGTGTGCTCCCAACTCCAAGGCAATGAGCATCACTGACACACAGCCCAGCACCGATCACAGGGTGAAATCCTCCTTCCCACAGCCTGCAGTGCAGACTCTTTCACTCAGGATCTTCCGGACATCATTCCCTGCTCCTGTTACACCAAAGAGCCTCCTGTACGGACAGAAAGGTGAAAATACCTCGGGAGGAGCAGCCTCTCTTCCCCTCCCCACTGCTCCGAGTGCTGTGCTGCATCACCCGGGGCTCTCGGCGGAGGCACAGCCGAGTTGTGACTGTGCTTTTGCCATCTGCACTGCAGTGCCCATTACGGATGCAGTGCTGAGCAGCTCATTTCACAACTGACTGGAGACAAGGGGAGCAGCCCGTGTGGGAGGATGAGGTTGTTCCTCTCAGCACTCAGCACTGGGTTTGGAAGGGGGGGGGGTGGCAAGGTAGAAGCTTCAAATGGGGAAGAGCCGCTCACGTAAATGCGCCCTGCAAAAATAAAAGGAGGGGTTATTGCTGTGTAAAGGACTGACCTACAGCACAGATAGGAATAATCACAAATTAGACCTGCAGCGTATAAAAGCCTGGGTGCGTGTTTTAGCCACGTTCCCAAATGGAACTGTTTTTCTGGGCTAACCCTGTGCTGGAGGGGTGTTATTTCAGTCCTGCAAATACTCGAGAATATATGTGGGACTGTGGTAATTACATGGCTCAGTTCCACCTGTATCTCCAAACTGGACCATGTTATTACTGTGCTAAGGGATAACTGATGCAGCAAGGGACAAGTGGCAGTGAAACTGAGGTCTTAAAATAGAGAGAGGCTATTTTGCTTCTTTTGTTTTCCCAGCTCTGCTTGCATAAATCTAGACTTAGTTCAGATGTTACAGGAGTTCCAATTGCTTTGGAAAAAAAAGCAATCAGTTGTAGTTGTTGTGAAATAAATGTCTCTCTGCCCTGGCTGGGTTGCTGGGAGGGCTGGGGTGAGACAGACAGGCTGATGTGTCTTTAGCTGCCCTGAAACAGCTCCACAAGTAATGTTTAATCAAAGCAAGCTGACATTTGTCTATTGAATTGTTATCAGAATTGCTTAGTCATTCATGTGCCATTGTGTTTCAGGATGGAGAGCAGGGGATTTATTCAGCTTGACATGAGCTGCTCCCAGCCATTAGCATTTCCCACCACCCGACCCACATCTTCATCTCACCCTGCTGAATGAGCCACCCTGGGGCCAGGGCACTGCTGACCCCTTCTGCACGTGGGTCCTGCTTCCAGCCTTCCTGAGAGAGGGATTTGCCGCTTTATTCCCACTCAGCAGCCCAGTTCTCCAGCTTGTTGGGAGCAGCTCGGGGGATGAAGGGGTCTGCCTGCTCCTTTGTGCTGTTTTGGTTCTGTGCCACCATAAGGAACCCTGGAGACCTCCAGTAAACATGCCCAGGTCCACCTTTGCTGTAAATAAAGTTGGAGGTTGAGAAGATTGCTGTGGGATCGCTGGCATTTGGAACCAGTTTGGATGAGAAGTCTTTGCCCCCTTCTTCTGCTGAGTCTCAAGAAATAGCCCCTGAATTTTTCAGCTGTGTGTGGGAGGAAGAGCAGAGGTGTGACTTGGAGCAGAGAGGGGGCTGAGAGAGGAGAGAAGGGATGTTTGCTTTGTGTGTGTGAGAGGGACAGACAGACAGACAGACAGACAGAGTCGAAGTGTTGCTGAACACAGGAGGGAGAGCAGGGAAGGTGTAGCCATAGAAACACCGAGTGCTTGGTAGTGATGGCTCACAGCAGCACAGCCCATCTCTGCAGCCTGTGGCAACCAGGGTATTTTGGTGATATTTTGGGTCTGTGCTTGGGTGCATCTGCCCTGGGCGTGCACACGCACACCTTGCACGTGTCCGTGGTAAACACAGGGGTGCCCATGGGGACAGAAATCCCTGGATGTGGTGCTGCTTAAAGAAAGACACTGATGCAGGAGGAAGGCTGGAGTGGAGTCCTGAGCTTTTTCCAAGGGGCAGCAGAGCAGTGGCAAGGGATGTGCAAGTGGAGCAGGCAGAGATGGGAGGTGGTGTCTCACCACTCCCCAGAACACGCCTGCTCCCCTCTGCAAGCAGAGCACTGGAAAAAGCCTTTCCTGCAGGCAGAGGATCTTTGCCTGGGTGGGCACAGGGTGGGCCACGGGTGTTCTCCGTGGGCGCAGGTTTAGGCTTGGTTTCAGCTGATCCGAGTCCCTGCTGCTGGGTCATGTGTTCTCTGCGGTGCCAAAATCAGCTCTCGAGCGATCTGCCAGATTAGGAATCTGATCCTTCTGAAAACTAACCCAGCAGAAAGGGAAAAGACAAGCAGACACTTTCCAGCTGGATCAGTTCCCTGGCTTGGCTGATGCTCATGCCAACAGAAGGACAAAAGGTAGGGACAGGAGCAGGGAGAAAGTGAAAATACCCATTTCCTTGGCAGTTTGAGCTCAAATCAGCTTAGTTACAAAACCACTGCTCCCTGAGTCTCTCCTGTCTGCACCAAAAAAGCCAGGAGCTGGGATCAGGAGCACAGGGAGCTGGTGAAATACTGCTGTGTTTGCCGGGAGCTCAGGGAATATTGGAAGGGAATGCTGGGCAGTGACAGTGCAATCCCTTACCTCTGATCTCTGATTTTAGGCACAGATTGCATGAAGCTTATTAGTTAAGAGGTCAGTGTCCATGAATCTCCAGCCCTGCACTCCCAGCGGGTCTGGAAAGGAGTCAGGGTAGTGCTGAATGTCTGTAAATGGGGCTGAAAAATGTTTAGCTGAACCTGGACAAGAGGGAAAGAGGAATTATACCGATATATATTTACACCTTTCACCCAGCACACCCCATGCTTCAGGTTGCATCTTTTGTCTTGAAAGGGAAAGCTGAAAACCTGGGGTCTTCCTGGGTGTATATTTCTGGGGAAAAGAACTCTGCTGGAGTTTGATGTTTTTTGATAGCGTTCCTGTTTAGACACGGCCACGTCTGCCGTGCCGTGTGGCGAACGCGCCGAGCTGACGGGTGTCAGCGCCAATCAAACGGTGTCACACGGACACGGGTGCCTCTCGAGCTGCTGGGCAGGTACAGCTGGGGGCAGCGGGGGCTGAGGGGATCACTGCAGAGAGCAGCTCTGCCTCGTGCCCTGCGCCCCCAAACCAGGGCTCGAGGTCAGGCCGAGGCTCTCGTGGCTCTGCTGGGTTTCGGCTTCGTTCCCGCGCCCTCCGCGCTTTTTGTTCCTCCCCTCCCTGCCCGCTGCGGCCCAAACCCAAAACAATAACTAGAGGAAAACCTCTGGCTGCATAGTTGTCATTCCTGAGCCGAGTTGCATATGGCTTTGCTTTGGGTGGAGGCAGCTCGTGCTCCAACTCGGTTTTACTCCTCTTGTCTGCAACCTGAGCGAAGCGCGACCGTCCCGCTCCCCAACCCCGCCGTGTCCCACCCTCCCGCAGCGCCAGAGCTGGGGACACCCTCCCAGCCCTGCAGTCTGGGAGGCTGTGCTGGCCTCCAGCGTGCCCCTGAGATGGGAGGGTGGGCTGCCTGCAGCCTCAGAGGTGTCACGCACGGATGGGGTAGACAGGACGCACCAAAATCTCTGAGCCCCTGAGCCGGTTCCATCCACCTGTGCACTTATCCCTGCCGGGAGAAGGAATTCCTGTGCGTGAGCGTTAAAGCCGTGCCCTGCCAAAGCCTTTTGCATTTGTGCTCGAGATGCCCCGTGGATGATCCTGCTCGGGTTAATGGTTCGTGTGAGAAAATAATGGACGTGACCCGGCAGCTCCAACGTGGGCACGGCTTCTGTTGGGGAACGAGGATAATCAGAGATGGGATCTCTGATTCCAGCCTCCTGGATTTAATGGGAGGTTTTGTTTTGCACGGCCTTGCTTTGGAGTAATTTGTGTCTTTGTGCTTCTGTGAAATCAGATTTTCTTTTTTTGTGGCGCCGCAAGCTCGGGAGGCGTTTTCTGAGGGAAAGTGCAGAGACAGGACCTTAATTTTTTTCTGAGTGAGCGTTCAGCAAATGTGCTGCTTTGAAATGTCACTGGTTCCCCTACCAGGAAAAAAATGAAACAAAACCAGGGTGGATGAAACAAAAACCAACAGAAAAACCCCAACACATGGAACTTCAAACTCTGGTATTCTCTTACATAAAAAGGACAGTGCCCCCAGAAGCTGATGTAAGGGATAATAAAGCTGTGCTTGAAACAGTCAGGCAAGAAGCTCTGATGATTTAGAGGGTGACAGGAAATCCTTTTTCCTGTTGCTGGGAAAAAATATGGAGTGTGAAGCAGATGACTTTGCTGCGTGTACCTCTCTCTAATTGGGATGGTGCAGGAACACCTCTTTCTGGCAGTGGGATTTATTCAGGATGAATCCCCCTCACTGTGTGCTCCCGGGTCACAGCAATGGGCAGGGAGCAGAGGAGCCATCCTGCTCCACCAGCTGGGCCTCACAGGAGGTCTGATGTGGAAAATGAGGGGTTCTGACCCACCAACCCCTTCCCTTGGTCCCACAGTGACCTGGCTCCTGCCTTCAGCCTCTCTTGGAGGTGAAAGAGGAAGTCTGTGCACCCCCTCCTAAACTGTGAGGTTTTATGGCATTTTGGGGTAAACTGTCACCTAATTGAGGTTTATCTTTGGGTGCTGGTTGTAAACTGCTCGCCAGGCACGGCTCCAGGGGTAGGGTGGACGGAGGCAGCTTTGCTCATTCCCCATGTGCCTGGATGGGCCTGGCTGTGATTCTGGCTGTACAGAGCGTGGCAAATATCACAGCTACAACTGGAACTGCAACTATTCTGTGGCTGGAACTATGGCTGAGATCCCCTCTATATTTTTCAGTGCTTTCACACCATAGTGGAAACAGCAGTAGATTTTCTCTTGCTTTGTTTGTCATATCTATTTCAGCTCTGAGCTGAGACCACAAATTACTATTTTATACACCATGTCTCTGCAGCAGTGTGGCAATATCCAGAGCCCATGCATTCTGGGACTTCTGGAATCCCAGGGAAAATTGTCCCTGCACACTTCAGCTGGACACCAGACTCGGGGCAGGGGAGTGACTTGGGCAAGGGATATCCGGCTGGAGAGGAGCCCAAGCTCCGAGCAGCTCGAGGATGCTCGGCTTTCCAAAGCCCCTGGAAGGGGGAGGTATCACATGGCCCCATGGCTGGGTTATTCCTCACAGACGTGCTGCTTGTTGTGGGTGGGTTTGCTCCAAGTCATGCCCTGCCTGGGGGCACAGGGAGCCAAAGAAAGGGTTTGTTATCTCGTGAACCCCATGGCTGCAGTCTGGGCAGGATCCTGTCACGTGGGGCCTGTGGCAGCTCTTGGGATGGGAGACAGTCTGGATGCTCTTTTGCACCAGGAATCAGTAACAATCCCATTTGTCCCCCCTCAAACAAGCCCATTAATCAATTAAAATCCGTGTGAGCATTCTCAAAATTGGTGAACGTATCCTTCATGTTTATGTCTCTTAGGGGAAATGTGTATGGGAAAGGCAGCCCTTTTCTACTCTCCCTGAAAGCCCCTGAACTGAGCTGCTTGTGTGCACAAAGGAGAGGCTTTCTGTGTACACAGCAAAGAGCAGCAAACGCTGCCAAAAATTCTGCATCTACAAATTGAGATGTTCCCTCGCTTTTCCACTGAATTACCCGGAGCTCGTGGGTCTGGGAGGCTTGGGCTGGATGCTTGATGGGAACAGATGTTCTTCCAAAATTTCCAGGACGTTTTGTTTTGGATCAAACCAGGAATAGCACAAGAAGAATCTTTTGTAGTAGCTGGCACCTCCTGGCCCCGGCCCCAGCCACAGCGCAGACAAGAGGCTGATGCTGCAGGGACACACAGGGAAGAGTGGGCTGGAATTTTCTGGACCTTGAAAAAAAGGCTTTAAACAGCGTTCCAGAGTTTGTACTGGTCCTGACAGTAATTCTCCACCCTGGCTTTGGTCACTGGAGTTCCAGTTGGGGTGTGTTTTTTTGAAGGAGAAACTGGTTACTCGTGATGGGTCTGGCTCACGGTGGCTGTGCTGCCTTGGACTGGGATCTTGGTGGATATTTTGGGATTGGGCTCATCTGAGTGTAACGTGCTCCTTTGTTCTGAATTATGTCCATGCTCTGGAGAAATATTGTTGCTGGTTTTGCCGCTTGAGCCCAGCTCTGACTGCTCCCAGTCCTTTCCTGCACCCAGAGATGCAGCTCCTCTCCCTCCGTCTTCTCCTTCCCACCTGGTGCCAGGAGCACGAAGCTGTGGAAGTGTTTCAGGTCTGTGGGTAACCAACAGCTTCAGTGGAGAGACACTGCTGAAAAAACTCCCCTTTAGGGGCACAGAGGTTATTGGAAATGCTGCACAAGTGAAGAAACAAATGCAAACCCCAGACCTTCTCTGGGGAGAGCTGCTGAGGGACACACTGAGTGCTGGTGTGGGAGGCAGCTCGATCCCCTGTGTTTGTTTCTGACTTTTTCCTATCCTTGGGTGTTTCCACATTTTTACTGGGACGCTCCCTGTGCTCAGTGCCAGTGCTTGCATGAGCTTTCCTGCACAAACTGCTGTGAGCAAAGGAACCCGCACCTGGCACCACCCCTGCCTTTGATGTGCTCCATCAACGTGTCAAGGTGCTCTGTCTCTTGCCCTTTTGCTTCTTGGCCAGGGAAGAGCTTTTGTTTTTTTTTTTTCCTTTCAGCTCCTTTTTTCTAAGCACTGAATCCATCACATTCATCTGTGTTGGTCCACCACGTCTGCCAGTTACTTTGGGAATTCTGGATCTTCAAATCTCCTGATTTATGAGCTCAGAAAGGCTGCCCCTATGCTGGGCGTGTTTTAGTCTTTTGGAAATGGTTGAAAGCTAAATATTATAATAATAATAATCACCATGACCAAGGAAATACAGCAAACCATGGGTCTGGGTGTACATCAGCTTTAAAACAGCAGCCTGGGGTATCTCCACATTTTGTTCTCCAAGCAGCATTCCTGGTTACAGCAAGATGAAGCCCAGGTTGGGCTGCCAGCTCCTTGGAAACTTGGAAATGCTCTCATTCCTTGTTCACTTTGGTTTTTACACTGCTGCAGACTGGTTTTAGAGCTCAGCTAAAACTTGCTTTATGGGCGTGAGCTGTAGTCACTGCTGGGTAAACATCCCCACACTTTGGCCTTTTCTCCATGAGATTCTGATCATTCCAGCAAAATTGCTTTACCTTTATGCAATGCAAGATGCGGTGCAGTATTTCCCCTGCCCTCTGGATTTTGCCTCAGAGTAGGTGGGATATCACCATCAGGCCGGGATATGGTCCGTAACAGCCAAGTATTTTTACCAGCCTACCAAAAGCCACCAGAACATCACTGTTGGTCTTTTTTTCCTTTTCTATTTTTTTTTTTTTTTTGCAAACATACATCTGTGGCTGAGCCAGCTTCCTGCTGGCAGGTGCAGGGAGGTCCATTCCGTTCTCTGAGCTGCAAAACCTTCTTCCCTGTGCCGGGGGACGAGCTGGCTGCGCCTCCAGCCGCCTGCTCCCGGGGGCCGTGGGACAGCGCTCCCGCTCCGGCCGCGCCCATTCCGGCCTGCTCCATCTGCTCTGGGACCACGTGCTGCTGGTCCTCACCAGAGGGGAGGCGAAGGCTGCCCTGGGCTGCTCATCCCGGCAGCTTTTCCCCGCTCCCCTTTGTTCGTGCCGGGAGCTCCGCACACCGCGGCTCCCGTTAGCGGGAGCTGGCACAAATTAAAAACGGATCCAGCCCCGGAGCCTGCGTTCGCAGCGAGCCTCACCCCGGCCGATTATTTTTATGGCTTGTTGACAAAACGGTAACGTGTGAGTGGGGAGCCCGTTGCAGCTCCCTGGAAAATGCCAAATGAGTCACTTTGGGAAGGCTGGAACACCTCCCTCCCCACGGAGCATCGCACGTGTGCCCGCGTTGGGGTGAGCGCGGGGCACTCACCGAGGCCGTTTGTCCCCGTAAAGGGTATTTTTTTCCCCCCCTCCTCTTCCCTTTCCCGGTGTGTGTGCTCTCGCTGCTTTGTCGTGATAACTGCATCTGCCGCTCCAGGCTCATCAGCGTCGCCCCCCTCGCCCCCTCCCCGAGTTGCCAGGCAGCGGCTGATGGCTTCGACGCCCATTGGGAACCCATTACTCAACTCGTCTTGTGCTCGGGATTATTCACATTCTGCTGATGGTATTTATGGCCGCAGCTGCTAAAACGGTGTTTGCAAATTTATGCTGATTTGATTAGCTAGTTTAGTCATCATAGCTTCTAAGAGCAGGATCTGGCCATAAAATTGCTTTCTGCTCCGTGTGACTCGCTAATGGGGTGTCACATGAGAGCACGAGCCCGGGCGCAGAGCAAGGGCTGCAGGAGACCATATGGTGCATCAGAGTCCCCTGCACCATCTCCAGAAAATGTTATGCCCTCTGCAACAGCTCCGTGGGCACGGGATTATCAGCTCTGTCGAGCCATGGAACCGTTTGTTCGTTCATCCACCGGAATGATGTACCAGTGAGTTAGCAGGGTTTGGGATAAAACCAGCCCTAAGTCAGCTGCTGAGAGCACATTTTCTCAGCCTGTGTCATCTTTTGTCCCAGGGGCTGGTCAGAGGCTTCTGTGGCGCTCGCAGAGCTGTTTGGAGCACGTGGATTTTTGTATCCGACCCACCCCGGCTGCCCCTTGATTGAGAAATGCCATCCCCAGTCCTACTTTGAACCTCCACTTGAGGCCTCTGCCTGATGGATTTGGGCACAGCTCACCATCTGCCATTATCTGTGGGTGATGGAGCTTTCTCTGCGTCAGCCACGACAGAAATAAACTCACTCCACCTTAAAATTCAGCTCACTGCCATTTAAGAGGAAAAAAAAAAAAAGGCTAAAACCTTGTTTTCCTCCAGAGAGATTTCTAAATTACTACCACTACTATAGATATGTTTTAACCATCTGTGTGATTCTGAAGTCTCTCTGGATGAAGAGGGAGCATTCATTTCATACAATAAGTGCTACCTAAGGTGTGCTCTTAATATTTTCAGGGTTGCTTTTGCATTGGTAATGTTCATTCAGCCTCTCCTTACGGTGGTTTGTGACTTGGGAGGCAACGCCGTGGTGGATCCGGAGACACATCCTCCAGCTGAACTCCCTCCTTTTCCCAGTGCCTGCCATTTACTGCTTCCCAGCCATTGCTACCATTTCAAAGGATCCTTTCAGAGACAGTGTCCTCACTTTCTTCAACATGACTCTTTTTTTAGGTCTTTTCAGACAAGTGCACTCACACACTGCCATGCCTCAGGTTTTTTTCCTTGGTTTCTTTGAGCTTGTCTTCTTCCCCTGATCCCCCAGGCCTTTTGATTACTTTTTAATGTTCTTCTGGCCTTCTTCCTGAAAAGTTCTGTGAGCATTACCTTGCCTGTGGCCCTATCCAGACAGGCTTTGAGCGGGTCAGAAAGGAGTTGCTCATCTGGGATGTTGAAATCGGAGTCTCTCTGGCTGTCAAACACCAGCAATACCGGACCTTCTGCTCCTCCCAGCTGGACTGTAAATGGAAGGGGACTAAATTCAGCATCTGGTTATGCTGTCAGCGGATCTTGGCTTCCCTGCCATCATTCCAAAGGGGGAAATAGGCCCTGTGTGATGGGTAAAGAGCTGAGGTGGTGGCTGGGTGAAGCTGGTCCCAGGTCTCCGTTAGGGGAGCAATGGGGAATGGTGGAGGTCGGGGAGAACAAGTTGAATTTCAGGAGAGGTTGGCAGATGAAGGCAGAGCCAGCATTTGTAGAGGGCATGAGTTCATTAGCAGTAAATATTTGGGTTTAGGACTGTTCTGAAGAGAATGCAGTTGTCCAAACCATTTTACTCCAAGCCGCAAAGTTCCCCTCCTGGGATCTGCGTGGCAGTGGCTTACTCATTTCTAGAAAAGCCCCGTTGGATTCTTTAGTTTTGTTCCATTTCAGCAAAACGTTTTGTTGCTTTTGTGCCATAAGCATTTAGCACCTTAATCAGGGCTTTGCGTTTTCTGTCTTGAACCTCAAGCTGAGGGTAGAGGCCACATTTTGGAGAAACGTGCCCAGATTCGTACCAGGTTTTGATGGCTCTTATCCCTTCTGCACAGATTGTTTGCCCATATGAAGCAATTCCCCACCTTGCCCACATTAACATTTCCTGATGAGCCAGTGTGTTAATTTTGTGCTCCATGGCTCTCTGCTCACGGGCTTCTGCTGGCAGAGCGGCTGCCTCCCCTTCTGTTAAACCACCCCGTGCTACCCTGCCCTCAGCTCTCAGCAGCTTTGGGAATCCATCCCTCCCTTCCCCTCTGAGGCAGGTAGCACGTTTTCTCCCCCAGGTTTTATCCAGGAGGAGCCTTTTTGTATCCCCGTCTCTTTAATTAAACAGAATGTGTGGACTCGCCCGAGACATAAAAGGCATCGCACAGAAGCTCCCTGGCAAACCATCAGGCAGCGTCCCCCATCTGAGCTGATAAACTCAAGGAGAAGCTGCCCTTTCAAGCCTCTGGAAGACTAAATACCAAGCCAAGATGTGATACTGCAAGGCCATGATAAGACAGGGCTAAATCAAGAATGCCGATTGCACGGGAAGGAGGAAGGGAGCCCCGCGTGCACCTTTGATACGAAAATCCTCACAGGGAGTCAGGTGGGAACAACAGCTCTTCCCCATCCTGGCACGAGCCCTGCTTCCCT
Organism: Ptilonorhynchus violaceus; assembly: GCA_013397565.1. Taxonomy (NCBI): domain Eukaryota; kingdom Metazoa; phylum Chordata; class Aves; order Passeriformes; family Ptilonorhynchidae; genus Ptilonorhynchus; species Ptilonorhynchus violaceus. Next base: position 708,566 of record VZRJ01003545.1, read on the forward strand.
TCCAAGATCCGCCCTGTCAGCAGGGATGCAGGAGCCAGCAGGGGGAAATGCCAGGGAAAAGATGCACTCAATTAAAAATAGAGAGAAAGTCCCCAAAGCTCTGACACGGTTTTGTCAGACAGGACTTGCAACAGATGATTCCTGTGAGGATTTCTCACTCTTGGGAAACGCTTCGCGGTTTGTCATCGCCGGGGAGCGGGCAGCAGGAGAGGCAGGGAACAGAACGGGCCCAGGGGGAGAGGGTGTTAAAAGAGCCATCGCTGAAAAATCAACATGGAAATTACATTAAAAATGTTTGCTCTCGCTGTTTGCAACCCGGACATTGCGACAGTCGGAGGCAGGAAGTGAAACTGTCTCACTACGGCCGATTCCAGGAGCCCAAATCCTGTGGTTTAGCCCTTCTTCCCCTCAAAATTTGGGGGACAGTGCAAGAACCTCCTCCCTCCCCTCAGGCAAGGACACTCTGAGTTTCCTGAGCTCTGCAACCAGGAGGACTATGTGCTTCTTATGGGAAAAAGGCGAAGCGCTGCAGTTTCTTTCCCTCGATTCCCAGAGCTGGTGCTTTAAGAAACATCCCTCCCACCCACCTGCCCCTTCCCTGCACCTAAAATGTCACGAGTGTTCCAGTAAACCCACAGGGATTGGCAAAATCGCTGCACAGCAGCGGCTCTGTGATACCATGGTGATGGTTGCTACCGAAAATCCTTCACTGGGTGGGAGCGGAGCCGTGCCCGAGCGAACAGCCCGGCTGCTGCCTGCTAAATTTAGATTTTCCACCTCTGGTTCTTCCCCCTGCCCTGCTTTAGGAGAGCTTTGTGTAAGAGCTGCTCGCTGGCAGCTTCTGCTCGCCACTGAACGCCCCAGCACAGGGGCCAAACGTTGTCAAAAAGCCAGGGAGCCACAATCGATATTTCAGTGCCTCTGCTCTCGCTGGGGTCAGGTGAAGGTTTGGCTGTTGCCTGCTCTGGTGTCCTTCTTTCCCCCCCAGACCTTGTCTCCTGGTTTCCATGGGGCAAGCCCAGCATTTCCATCTAAAAACCACACGAGGATCATTGACACACACTGACATGGGTCTTCTCCATTGCCCAGTTACACCACAGGGCCCTGTTTGAGCCCCGTAAGAGAACAGGCTTGAACCTCTTAACATCCCTCCCTCTCTCTGTAGTAATTTTACTTTGCCTATTGTGCCGCTATGAAAAGGCTGAACTTAAGCAAAATCCACTTTTGTGTTATTTTACACAACAACTCAGTGACTTGACGACTCCATTTTTGGATCACTTCATTCAAGCTGCTTTTGCTCTGCTTCTCTATGCAAATGCTGTCTCCTCTGTCTGGGTAATGACAAGCTTTTAGTGAAAAGTATCTATGAAAGATGCCATTATGCTCCATATTCTTCGCAGTGCATCAGGACATCTTGTTACAGCAGCCTTGTCCCTTATTAACACTTGACTTAAGCCATCCAGACTCGCCTGCTGGGGGAAGTGAGGGGGCTGTTATTTATTCTGACCTATTTGTCTATTAGTTGCAGTGACTATCTGGGAATGCATGGGAAGAAGAAAGCTTCAGATCTTCCTCTGCAGACATGTTGGAGCAACTCGCTCTTATCAGATCAGTGGGGCTCAGACACAGAGATTGGGCTGCTCTGCTCTCAGCTCTTTGCATATCCTAATGGATCTCATTTGCTCAGCCCCCAAGGCAGGTCATCAAACGAGTCTGCCCCGCCGCCCAAACCTCAGAGGGAACCGGGGGGGGGATGACGAGGACAAATCCAGGCCGTGCTCCTGCCCTGGCTGCTGGAGGGGGTGGGCTGGCACCGGGTACAAAGGACAGGCTGGGCACTGGTGTGGGTACCTGGGGCTTCTGGTCAGCTGGGCTGAGTCAGTCAGGGCTGTGTGTACCTGCCCCACAAACAGGGCTGGGCTTTGTCTGCCTCCTGGAGCAGCTGTTTCATTCCTGAAAGCTCTTCTGAAAAATTCAGGGAGTGGGATGAGGGAAAAAAACCCTTCTTCCCTTATTTGCTGGTGCTTGCAGGATGTAAAGTACAGACAAGATGGCAGGTCAGAATTTGGAGACAGCCAGGAGGCTTGGCAGGGTTTGTGCCACACTTCCAGAGCTTGGACGAGCATTATGTTAATCTCCTGAACTTCCAGGAGATGTTATCAGTGGCCCCACGTCACGAACTGATGACAGTGGGGGAGGATTGTGCTGAGCACCCACTGTGGGGTCACGCCTTTGGACTTACCTCACCCCTCCTGGTGCTGAGCACACTTAACCCTCAGGGAGTTGCCGTCTGTTTGCTCATCTCAATTTTTCCAGACTCCTGACATGCTCCAAGAGCACAAAGGTGATTAAACTCCCCAAATTCATGGGTGCTCATTTTCTGAGAGTCCACCTCTGGGCACACAGGGCCCTGGGGAAGCCTGCAGTTCATTTTTGAGGGGTCATGGCTTGTATCACACAGCTCTCGAGCTTGTTTTCTATTTTCCAGCGTGTTAAAATTGCCCGTGAACCACAGAGCTCGTGGGGCATTTGGGCTCTCTGTGCAACTGGGTGTTTGCTGTGCCAGCTCTGTGCCAAGTCCAAGTCCAGTCAATCAATGTCATCTCCATACAGCAGGAAAAAAAGTCCCATCTTGGAGTCTGTCAGCTTCCTTAAGCACTCCAAGCCATTAGTTTTGAAGACTTTTCAGCTACTTGCATATCAAACGCATTCTGCCACTCTTATTCCTGGTGATAAACTTCAGACTCATTTTTTATGCTGCTTTCAAAGTTCACAGGCAATATATTGATATCAGAGATGCACCATCCATTTATTGGGTACTCTGGGAAATGTCTGAGGACAGCAGGCACCTGAATTCCCCTGTAACTCCCCAGAGATTTATGGGCCAGGGTAATAAGAATGAACATCCAGCAGCGAAGGCACACCAGAGACATATAGCTCTGCCTATAGGTTTGGAAGAGGATGACCTTTGCATTCCTGGGCTGTGCTTTGAATAGGTGGATGAGGAGGAAATAACTGAGAGGCTGCAGAGCCAGAAGGAAGCAATCTGGAAAGGAACAGCGGAGTCTGAGAGTGAAGCAGACATTTATCAGGTCAGATGGGAGGTAGCTGAGGATGAAGTTGGTGTGATGGCTGCAGCTTCTGGGACTGGCTTTCATGTGAACAGGGAATGAGTAGGAGAGGTTTCAGCCCAGGCCTTCAGTCCTGGTCACCTTGAGGACCCACGGGGTGTGCTGTGAAATTCCAGGAGCAATGGCAGACTTACAGCACGACAGAGGTGAGATGGGGTGAGGCACGTGGGGGAATCTGACAGCAGATTGAGTTATTTGTCTAAACACAGCTCCTTTCGCTCTCCTGATTGTTTTGAGCGTTCAGGCTTGAATCTGGAAGCACTATCTTGGCTAAATCACTTGCCTTTGTAATGAACTTTCCAGGTGAATGCACATCCAGGAGAGAGCAGAACTCCTTGTGCATGGTGCAGCATTTGTTAGAGTGCAGCACAAGCACTACCCACAGCCTAGAAATCAGTGTCAGCAGAGTGTCAGTGGTGCCAGGGAGAAGCATTACAGCAAATTCTGCTACAAGGGGAAGCTATTGAACCTGAGACACATTTTTTTCATGACATTTAAACACGGAGAGTGTGTGTGCCTCCAGGTATACGTGGGAGAACACTGGACCTTGCTGCCACTTATCACAGCTTTTAAATAGCTTTACAGGGTTCAAACTGGACTGCAGCTACAGCTGCATTGCTGGTATGGCCAGCACACCCATCAACTGGCATTTGTGCCAGGGACACACTGTGTGGGGTCTGTCCTGTGCCCTTACACAGACCCCTATTCGAGCTTCATTTTAAAATGCCTTTGGGAGTCCCTTAAGTGCCAGTTCTGGTCTTCTCACAGCAGCTCTGTGCCTGGGTAGTAGATGGCACAAAATATCAGTAGATAGGGGTATAATTTTAGCTCCCTAAGTTGCTTTCCAAGTGGGAAGCAGTCTCTGAAAAGCCTGTGTGTAATAAGACATCCGGGGCTTACTCATCTGGGGTCTTGCCCGGGCCCCTTTGCGCTGCGGTTCCTTTCTGGGGTGACAAAGCAGAAATCGTCGGTGCTCCTTTAATGGAAAGTCCCTGCAGCCTCTTGCAGATGTCCGAACTGCCAGTCTCGGGGGAGATAAACCCAGACACCATTCCAAGGGAGCAGCACACGCCGTGTGTGCCGGTGCCTCCGCAGGTACCCAGCCCATGGGCACAAGGAGCGACCGCGGCCCTGCGCTCGCCGAGCCGGTGGTGTGGCCGTGCGTGATTCACCGCGTGTGCCTGGGAGGGGACGCCGGTGGCTCTTTGTGTGCCTCGGTGCCACGAGGCAGGAGCTTAATGAGGGCTTAATTCATGCCCTGCCTGCACGGCTGGCTCTGCTGCTGCTGCAGGTACCTCCAGAAACCATCCTGCCCGCCGGGAGCTCTCTCCGAGGGTTTCTCCACAGAGGGGAGGATGAGGAGGCAGCCAGTGGTTCTTCAGCCTCCATCCTGCCGCTTCCAGATGTATTTATTCCCTCTTTCCCACTGGAGGTATTTGCCTCCGGGCTTTGCTCGCCTGTGGCTTGGCTGCTCCTCCTCAGCATCCCCAGCCAAGAGCTGCAGGACAAGCCCTGGCTACCACGCACTGCCTGTGGAAAAGGCCAGTCCTTCTCCAGAGGCTCCTCCTTTAAACATCCCCCCAGCCTTCCAGGTGTCCAGCACGTCTGAATTCGGTGTTATTACAGTGGTATTACAGCATTAACTGGTGCAGGTTGGTACAGATAGAGTTCACCTTGGCGTGTATCCGAGTTCTGCAGTTGAGGAAACATCTCCATTCCCTGGATAAATACCACAGCAGCTGTGGACAGCCCTGCCCTCTTCAGCAGCTCCATTTGTGACCAGTTTTCCAGCGGTGTGGGTCTTGAGTATCCTGGAGAAAATGGGCAACACTGGAAGAGAAAACATAAAGGGATGGACTGGGTGATGTCACAAAGCTTGTGGCTCTCTGACATCCATGTGTGCATTGCTATTCAGAGGGTGATACAGGGAATAATGTCCTGGAGTCATGGTAAGGGAATTCTGTGTTGTATAAATGATGAGAATGTTTGAAATACACTTGGATTATCCTGACAGAGGCGAATTGGAAGCACAGACCCACACAGAAGGTACACCTGGAATTACAGGTTAAATGCTCAGTGAGGAGCTGGGATGGGCTCAGTTTGGAGCAAAGCAGGAGGGATGCTGGAGACCAAGGATGGCCACGAGTGCACTCCCCAGCTCTCCACTTCCTGCGTGCCCAGCGAATGAAAACATCTCCCACACCTCCTCTCCCTGTTTTCCTGTTTACTGAGAGCCCCAAAAGGGTGCTTCACCTCCCTAGCTGCTGCCAGGCCATCTCCTCCGTGCTTCTCCTCCAGGAATTTCACAAATAGGTGGCTGAGGCGGGCTGGGATCGTGCCTGTGGAGCCAGCAGGGCTGGGCTTGTTGTCTCTACCTGCTGATTTCGCTCGTGTGTGTGTTTGGGGAGGTTGCTTGGGTTTGGATGGTGGGGTTTTTTTTACACTGCTTAAAAATAAACTCCAATCTGCTACAAAAGTTGGCATTTCACTCCCACTGGCTGGGTGCTGACACATTCCCCTAGAAGGGTTTTTGAATTCAGGAATCTGGGGTGGAGGAGGCAGGGTTTGATCAGGAAAAGAGCCCAGCTTTGGTTTGTGGGTGCTGGAGGGTGCACCCCGCTCTGCTGAGCAGCACAGACAATGTCCTTGTCCTTTGGGAGAGCAGGGACCTGCCATTCCATGGCTCTGGCTGAGGGTGCCTTGCTGCAGGGATTTTGGGCAGACAGCGACTGCTTTTCTACAGGAGTAGGAACTGAAATCAGCCTCCAAATCTCTGTATCAGGTCAGAGCACGTTCCCCCAGTTCTGGGTCACAGGTTGGAGCCAAGGAAAAGAAACCTTGTGCCTGCTGCCTCCGTGGAGGGATGGCAGTGACAAGCACAGGTCATCCCATGGGCTGGGGAGAAATCCATGGATGTATTCAAGGCACAACTGTGGCAGGAATAAGTGGATCTGGGCTTGCTCTGAGCCCCTTAGTGTGACTGTCTGTAGAGATGGAGCAAGGATAGGAGCTCATCCTGCTGCCCTGGTAGATATTTGCAGCCTGCTGAGGGCACAGGGAGCCTGTGGGGAGTGTTTGGGTCAGAGTAGGACACCTGCAGGCTCCATGCTGGACAGGGAGTCTGCAGTACCCCATGACAGAAGGGCTCTTGGCTGAAATTTTGGCCCCCAGACATCCAAAGCATCCTGCACCACCCAGTGAAGGAGGTTTTCACCCCCACTGCTTCCCTTGGTGTCCAGGGTTGGAAAAGGGGTGGCAGCGACGTGCTGGCCACCCTCTGCCACCCACAGCAGCACAGCCTGGTGGCACTGGGACAGCTTGGCTGGCAACTGCCAGCTCCTGTTCTCCTTGGGCTGGAATCTCTGGAAAGGCAACTTCAGGCGAGCTCAGCACCGATGGCCACGGGCACTGGGGTGGCACCGGCACCCCAAAACCCATCAGCGAGGGGCACGAGGAGAGGAGGGGGCTGGAGGCAGTCAGCTGTTGGAAAGCCACGTTGCCATGGCTCTCTGGAGCGCTCCACAACGCTGCCTGGCACGGGAATGGTTTGGTGCAGCTCGGGGTGGAGCAGGGGACAGAGGCTGTCACCTCGCACAAGGACTGGCCTGACACCAGCATTGAGTGAATGTGCTGACAGGGTGAGAGGGATTGCAACAAAGGAAATTACTGAATCATATCATGCTAATCTAAGCATTGCTGGAGAGTTTATGGGTCAGCCTTTGTGCACAAACACCTTGCATCAGGAGGAGACTGGGTTGGGAATTTTCAGAGCAGGAAGAGGATTTTGCAGCAGTGAGAGGTGCTGTGTTGACAGCTACAAAACACAAACTCTTCCATCTGTCTTTAAGAGGGAAGTTAAATGTGAACAGCAACAAAAGGCTGCTCTGTGCCATCCCACCTCAATGCAGATTGGGGCCTGAAAAAGCGAGTCTGTTCCCCTGACACATTCCATACGTGGCCCTGGGAAGGAGAGCCAGCCAAGAGGACAATAAATGCCAAATGTCACGGTATTCCTGAGATGGAGACGCTTGCCCAATGGAAACTGGACTGGAGCCAAGCTCGTTTAGCATAAGCCATCAAACAGTCATGAATTAATTGTAATCTTTGACAGGTGCACCAGGAATACTTTTGGAGAGGCTGCTGTTTGCCCTGGGAGCATCTGGAGATCTGTGCCCACAGCGACAGCAGGGAAATGTTGTCACACAGAGTGCAAAGCCACCAAACAAACAGAGGTTTCTAGGAAGTGACTGGCATGCTTGAGTGGCCTTCTAGCAAGGCATTTGTGCTGCTTCTACATGTATATTTACACACAATGCAAGACCACTTCTACAGCCCCCATCCTTCGCTGGGCTGCACTTCAGCCCCCATCGCTGGCTTTGTGCTGAGGGAAATCAGCAAAGCGACTTCAGGTGGTGTAGGAAGCCAAGGAAAGCCAAGGATAAACCCAGCCCTGGTGCCCAGACAGGAGCTTTAACCACAAGGCTCCTTCCTGCTAAGTGTGTGAGCTGGCTGTGCCAGCAAAGGCAGCACTAAAACCCTCTGCCCTTTCAGGCATTACAGGATTTATGAATGGTACACACAGGAATTGTAAACCCCAGTGGCAGCAAGATGCAGAAGGTTTAAGTTAATATTATTGCTGCACATGTCCAAGCAAATGTCTACACATTGTGTTTTTGCTCTTTTAGTGGTTTACAGTGTTCTTTTATTCCCAGCTCCTCCTGGAGAGGTGTTCAGGGATGCTTTTGGAAAAAGGTGATATTTGAGGATATCACCACTGGCAAGCCAGAGGAGATTCTTCTGCCATGAGCGGCGTTTGCGTGGCCACGCTGGGAAAATATTGATGTTGACTGATGGAAGGAGATGGGTGAGTGTGGTGATGGTGGCCCAGCTACAACGTGCAGGGTTTGCCCTGCAGAGGTTACTGAATTCACCAGTTGTGGAGTGTCAGCACAGGGGCCCCCGGTGCTGTAATTACACAGAACACAAAGACACTTCCTAACCCAGACCCCACTGCACAGGCAGTTCAGAAAATCGTTGTGGGCAAGAAGAAAGTTGTGAAAACAGTTGTGGGCAGAGTGAAGGGCTGCTGGGATTATGCAGGAGCAGAAGGATGCATCAGGAAGAGCATTGCCAGCAGGTCAGGGAGTGATCCTGCCCCTCTGCCCAGCCCCTGGAGGCACATCTGGAGTGCTGTGCCCAGCTTCGGGCTTCTCAAGACAGGAGGGACCTGGAGCTCTTGGAGTGGGGCCAGTGGAGATGAGGAAGGGCCTGGAGCATCTCCCTGCCTGGGAAAGGCTGAGGGAGCTGGGGCTGCTCAGCCTGGAGAGGAGACCCAGCTGAGAGGGACCCTCATCCCTGGGTGTCCCTGTGTCCAAACCCCATTTCTGTGTGTCCCTGTGTGTCCCTGTGTCCAAACCTCATCCCTGTGTGTCCCTGGGTGTCCCTGTGTCCAAACCCCATCCCTGGGTGTCCCTGTGTGCAGGGAGGGCTCCGAGCAGGGCCCGGCAATGGCCCCAGAGGAACGGGCAGGGACTGAGCCCAGGGAGTTCCCCTGGACAGGAGGCAGAACTTCTGCCGTGGACAGAGACCAGAGAGGGGCTGGAGTCTCTTCCCTGGGGATATTCCAGAGCTGTTGGACACAATCCCGTGCCTTGTGCTCTGGGATGGCCCTGCTGGAGCAGGGAGGTGGCACCAGATGACCACTGTGATCCCTTCCAGCCTGACCCATCCTGGGATCCTGTGTGATTCAGGGAAGCTGATGCTGCCCTTTAAGGCAATTCAGTCCCCAAAGCCCCTTCAGAGCTGCTTCCTCAGAGCCAGGGTTTGAGGAAAGCAGGAACCTTTGTAGGGTTTTCCTCGGAGCACAGACACCTGCAAGGAGGGCACCCTGGGAAGAGTGTGGGAGGAGAAGGAGAAGGAAACAGCAGCAGTGACTGCCAGGACATGGAATCGCTGCTCAGCTCCAGACTACACAGCATCCAGGGACTGCTGGAGAAAAAGGAGGCTTGTCAACAGCTCTGCCACCGGATCCCCAGCCTTAACTGGAGGAAACTGAAGCCCTATTTCCACTGGGCTCGGGCTGATGACTGGAAAAATGTTTCTCTGTTTACAGGAATCTGAAACCTTGTAATTCTCCTCTGCTTCTCTCTCCACAGCAGCCAATCGACAGTGGGCACATGGGGAAAGGAGGGTTTATCCCAACGCAAAACCTCTGTAATTTAATAGGAAAAACGGTTTAGGAACAATAGGAACCGCAGCAGAAAGATAAACAAAATATTTCAAAAGTGCAGGGCTGGAAAAGTTTGGACAAAGTGCCCTGAAATCAGAGATGCTTGGGGACCAGTAACAAGAGGACAACCACGAGGACAAGCACCTGACAGCAGCAGGGGATGGGGAGGGAACCTGCAGGGCTGGAGTGAGGTCTGGCAGGAGCTGGGGGCTCTCCTGCAGTTCTCTTAGATGCCAGCACCAGAAATGTCCTGATCCTGAAATTCTGTTGATTTCAAAGCAGGAACATGGCTGTTCCCAAAATGTAGGGTCCTGCTGGTGCAAGGCTGTGACTCGTGAGCACCCTCCCTGTGGGGAACACAGGCAGTGAAAAGTTCACGTATTTTTAGGAGAAAATTCATCTGAAACACAGGCTGTACTCAAGAAAATCTTCTATACTGCATAAAAAAATAGGCCTCTCCTTGCCTTTACTAATTCATTTCCCAGGTCACTGTTGATTTTCTTGGGTTGGTCTCTTCCCTCCTTTCCCAACTCTTTGGTTTTATTTCCAGAGAGGTTGCTGCATCTCCGCTCTGACTAGAGGAAAATTCCTAAAATTGCCATATCAATCAGAGGAACAGCTTGTCCTTCTGTTTCAGTGTTCATGGGGTGGAATAGAAATTATCAGTAAAACAGGAGGAGGATGTTTGGAGAGGCTTTCTCCGAGTCCCTCTCGGAATTGCTGTGCTGTACATTCATCCTCCTTGTTTTGAATTCACGTGAAGCAGAAGTTCCATGTTTGGATCCAGGAATTATTTTCTCTAAACCAGCAAAATCCAGTAGTTAAATGAAAGCCTTCAGCTTGCCCTCTTCTATTTGTGGTGTGCATTATCTTTATTGCTACTTGTCCATCTTATTTATGTTTAATGTCTCAGTGTCAACCTTTGGTTCACAGCCACTTATAGATAATTATTATTGCTCCCTGTTTTGGAACAACGTCCACAGGAGGAATTTCTCCATGGAAAGGGTGGTCAGGCATTGGAAGGGGCTCCCAGGGAGGTTTGGAGTGCCCATCCCTGGAGGTGTCCAAGGAAGGCCTGGATGTGGCACTCAGTGCTCTGGGCTGGGGACAAGGGGGGCATCGGGCACAGCTTGGACTCGATGATCTGGGAGGGCTTTTCCATCCTCAATGATCCTGGGATTCTGAGATGACTGGGCTGGGGTGTGACCATGGCTGTGCCCAGCTCCTGGGTAAGCCCTGCCCAAAGCACCAGCACATTCCAGGCACTTGTGTCAGCCCCAGGACACCCCAGCAGACAACCCCAGCGCGGAAACAAAAGCTCACAACGCCGCACCTTGGTGCACCTGGTTTTTTTCCCTTTTTGGAATCCTTTTGTGAATTATTTTGTGGGTTAATGCTGAAAGAATCAGCTGCATTAACTCCTTATTACCTGTGTGAACATGGCAACTGGGAGAGACACCTGCAATTTTAGCAGCCAAAGGTCCAGGTGAAAACGGGAAGGACAGAAAGCCCAGGCAGCTCAGTAGGAATTCACCTTCCTCGGCCCTCCTCCTATTTCAAAATCAGCAGTGTTAAATCTATAGCATTAATTGGGGACTGTGAGTGTTTGAACACTAGAGATGCATTATTTACCAGCAGAAAATTCTGGCAGGTCTGAAAATTCCCTGAGATCCTAAGTGAAGCAGGAACCTTTTGAATTATTCAAAGCCTGGATAGACAGCAATCATTGCTGCTGTTGTAACAAGTTTATTATTTTAAATTATTATTTTCTGGTACTCTCTTGTGCACACTCATGCCTTTTTAATGCCTTCTTTCTTGTTTTTTCCCCCCTTATATTCAGCAAAGACTTACAAACTTTCACAGGGGGGAGTTTTGCCAGAGCCCCCCTCCTCCTGCAGACACTTTGCTCCTGGGGGGGTAATTGGTTTTCATGGAGTATTTTATTGCCACCTGACTTGAGCAATTCCCGGTGGTTGGCACGGGCAAAGTACCCAGCAAGGCCATGCCCCTGCCCTTCCAGAGGGGCTGAGCTTCTCCCAGAGGAAGGAGCTGCCCCTTTTCAACTCGGTTTTGTATTCTGAGGCCCAAGCGTTGGAAGTTTTCTTCTAAGAGATTGTTCTTTCTTCTTCCCCTTTAAATCTTGTAAATAGGCTCCTCTGCTTCTTGGGTAATTACAGTTATTTTTGGAGCAGCGAGTTCTCGTTAAGGCAGAAAGTATTTACAGCAAAAGGCGGAAAATGCAGGTGGAGAATTCCTGCGCGATGGGGGACGCGCTCCAGGGTGGTTCTGCCCAAGCCCTGGCACATGTGGAGCCACCTGAGCCGTCCCCTTCCCGGTGGGATGTGTGGCTCCGTGTGGCAGGGAGCTCTCGGAGAGCCATGCCCTCGCCTCCCGTGCCCTCTGCCTCGAGGGAAGGCGGTTGAGGAGGGCAGGGAACAGGGAGTGGCCGAGGGGACGTTGGGCAATGTGTGACCTGCACCAGCTTATCTTGGCTTCTCCTGGTGCCAAGGGGGCAGAGCTCCCGAGGAACCGAGAGCCAGTGGGGGCCGGCGCGTCCCAGAGAGGGTGAAAAGGACAAACGGTCCTTTCAGGTCACCCAGGGCTCTTCCCAAAGAATTGGGATCTCTTTATCCCTCCTGAAAGCCTGATGTCCCCTCCCAGCCCCGCTATAGAAACAGATTTACTCCGGTCCCGCTTTTGTGCACGGATATCCCTCCATAATCTCTGCCCTCCGTTTTTCCCGGCTTTTAAAAAGTGAATTTGACAGCGGGAAGCACTGCTGTTGTGATAGCCTGTAGACTGGAGTCCTAAAAGAAAAAAAAAAACAACCCTATTGTCATTAGAGAAGAGCTGAGGGAGCACTGTTTGGATTGAGTTGGATCAGTCTGGGTGATAGGATTCAGCAGTCGGGGCTGAACTGGGGCTCAGCCTCTTGTTCTGCAGCCATCCAGTCCCACGGGCTGTTCCCTGGAGAATCCAGCTGTGGATACCAGACACCTGATCAGGAGTGCCACGGCCCCCCGGGAGCTGCTGCATTTTTAGCTGAACCTTTCAGAGAAGTGCTTTTAAGATAAATTCTGCATCTGAACTTTTTCCAGAAAATCACAGAATAATTTAGGCTGGAAGGGACCTCCGGAGGTCACCTCGCCCAACCCTCTGTTCAAAGCAAGGCCAACTTCAAAGTTAGATCAGGTTCCTCAGGAGCTTCCCCAGTGGAGTTTTGAATATCTCCAAAGATGGAGATTGAACAGACTCTGAGCAGTGCAAACACCCTCATGAATTTTTTTCCTATATCCCATCTGAATCATCCTTCCTGCAACTCATGGCTGTTGCCTCTCCCCTCTGCATCTCTGAGAGGACACAGCTCTGCTTTTCTATTTAGCTTGTGGAAGATTGAATTAAACACCTCCAGAGCTCCTCACGAGTGCTAAAACCCCTCAGACCACAAGATTCGTCTCCACTGCCTGTAAAGATGGTCGAGATATTCCAGCAGAAGAAATAGGAATAAAACCTTCAAGCTGAAGTCAGACCCACTGTGCTGCTGTGTCAGGCCCAGAGGTTGCCATCCTCTCAGATGTGCCAGCAAAAATGGAAGTGTAATTGCTCCCTATCTCAGCTCTGTCAAAATCTTTGTGGTTGGTTTGGATGCAGGGGAAGGAGATGATGCTGCTGGTGGAGAAAAGGTAGGGAGAAAACAAAGGGACTGCAGCTGGCTTGGGGATAGGAACCCGCTGGGAGCTGCAGGCAAGGAAAACACCAACCTTTGCCTTGGGAATATGGAAAAGCCAGAACAGGAGGCTTCAGCAATGCCATGAGAAGGCTCCTGTGCATCCCAGGTATTCCTAGGTCCTGCTCTTTCCCATGTGGGGGTTTTGAAGGAGCTTTTCAAAAGCACAGATGAGGGGTGAAGATGAGTCCCACTGATTTTTTTTTTGAAAGGCACAGAATTCCCTTGTGCATCTTTGGAAAAGATAATTAATTCAATTAGACTTGCTTGAGAATTGAGTGGAATGAAAGACTGTTGTGGGGAGATGGATAAGCTGTTTAATTGCACAAAAATTGGTGATTTTGCTGAAGTTTCTCATGTAGGCTTGGGGTGGAAGGGATCAGCATCAGCTTCAGCTCCCTTTGTTGGTCTGTGGCTTGCTCTGGGATCACATTTGGGATGCTGGGAACAGAAGGTGGTTCAGGGCAGTGTTTTATGTAAGGTAGCACTCTGCACTATTTTTAAACTTTTATGATACGTTCTAGTATTTTAATAAAATGAGACACGCGCTTCCTTTTTTTTTTACAGCGGCAGCAAAATCTTGTCTGGGGCTGCCCTGCTTGACAGCTTGTGGCAGGATTATAAAAAAGAGTTTATTCTGGGGCTATATATAAATGTTACACGTGGGTGGAGGCTGGACAGAACTGTCCCAGGGGTCACTTCCAGGGTGCACAACTTCCTCCTACAGGTGCTGGCTGTCAACAGCATGGAGCTTGTTTGTTCTTTTTTTTTTTAATTAAATTTCACAAGAATGGGGTCTGTAGCTGTATCAGCCTCCTGGTAGAAGGTTTACCTGAATCAGGCTCTCCAAATACAAGGAATCTTTAATCTCAGGGATGAAACTGTGCCTCACATATGGGCATTCTCACTACTTCTGCCCTCAAAATAAACCCCACTTCCCTGTTTGTGACATTTCCCCCCCAATTCTCTTCATTATGTCCCCATACAGTAACTCTGGGCATGTTTACAGACCTGATTCTCCACGGGTTCTAAGTCCAAAGTCATTGTGTTGGAGTTAAAATAAACATGCTCCCTCTTTAATCACGTGAGCTCAAATAATCATGTGTAAACTTCATAAAAGTTAACTAGAACTCGCTCAGGTTTGAGAGTTTAACTGTGGTTCAATGGATTTTATCAGATTTTCCTCAATGATTCACCCCCGGGGCTAAAAATAAAACCGGAGTCGCTTTGGGTGATTTAGAAAGGGACGGAAGCAGGGTTTGGAGTCAAAGCATCTCCTCTTGCACAGCCAGAGCAGAGCCCGACAGCCCTGATAATTCTGGGTGAACAGAATCTGGGAGAGACAGGGAGGAAAACAACAAGCAGCAAAATTTGGCAGATTCATGGGTGTTACTCTGTATTTTTACCATAGGAGCTGATGATACGAATTTACCCAGCAGGCTTTAAAAAATTCAATAATGATTTTTTTTTAAAAAAAAACCCCTCAGTGGTGTAGGGAAGGATGAGGGGAAAAAAAAAAAAGACCTAAAGACAAGATAAGTCATTAGAGATGCAAGGAAACGCTGCTGTTGTCTCCAGGCGAAATCTATGGGAACAGAGAGCCATAAATCCAGGATTCATTGCTCCCTCTGCTCATTAGCTGTGTGAAACTGTGACTAAGCTTGAAGGTTAGTTGGTGTAGCTCAGGATTATTGTTCTTCTTGCTCTGAATCAGGCAGCCATGATTCACACACTGCCTGCCCTGCCAGGGGCCACATTTCCACGAGTTTTTTCCAGGAGGGGGGAAGATTCTTGCAGCCTTGTGCGTCCTCTGGCTTCATTAATTTCAGCCTGGACAAAGGGAAAATTATTTGAGTGGATCTCTCGTTTATGAAAGGAATTGAATTTGTTCACTAGACTAGGCTGGGAACGTAGCAGGCAGAGATGGAAAGCACGAAGGATACGAGCCCAGTGGACATTTTTATTTTAACAATGAAAATATGCAATCTGTCTCAGCAAAATACAGCTGCTGAGCAAATTAACTTGTGTTGAATGCTTATTGGGGGCCCACAGCTCATTCTTTTGTTCTTCCCCTTCAGCAAATGTGTTTTTCTGCCTAAGAAATAATAGATCGGGGCTCTATAGAGCCTTTCATCAGATGATCTCCGAGCACTTGGCAAACGTTAGCGGTGTGCTGGGGACGGACCAAGCCTTGCAGTGTATGCAGTGCCTGGAGAGCAGGGTGAAAAGTCCACTGCAACCGCTCTGTGGGGCTGCACAATGTCCAGCTGGTGTGGCTAACAAAGAGCAGGGGATGTCCTCCGAGGGGACGGCTGCTGGTAAAGTCCGGGTATTTCTATTTTCATCCGTGACAACGTTAACGGAACGTAACAATGAGGTTCTAATTTACTTTTTTTCCAAGCTAAGGTGCGTGTGCCCACCCAAAGAGCCAGATAACTTCAGTGTCTGCGAGCCCTGGCTTCCATCCAGGGCTTTGTTCCCATTTCCCTGCCCCGCTCCTATGGAAAGCAGCCCATCCCACCAACCAGCTGGGAATTTCCCTGACACATGGGCATTCTCTGGGTAACATGAGCCTGGCAAATGGTGGTGTGTTGCAAACCCCCCCTCATCTGACAAATGAAGTGTGTTAGGAGTGAGGGATGAATGTTCAGTGTCAAAAGACTTTGAGCTGCAGCCTCTCCGTGCTCTGTCTTGTCAGGGCTGCACTCCACAGGCACTGTAGGAAGTTATCCAGGAAAGCCCTGGAGTTCTGGAAGTTTGAGGCGGGGACTGGAGCAGTCTCCAGTCAAGTCCAGCACTAAAGCAGAGACAATTTTCTCATGTTTTTCTCTTTGCTCCTCCTCGAGTTCCTCCTGTCTGGAGTTGGAGCCTGTAGAAGGCACAGCTGACACTGCCCCTGTTTGCCATTTCTAGGCTCCTGTTGTTGTGCTGTTCCTTTTATCCACCATCCAAACCTAATTTTGCAGAATTTCAGCATCAAGTATCTGCTCTGGTGTTGGTTTTTTCACGGGCCTGGACAGAGTCGTGGCTTTGGAATTAGGCTGGAGCTGCAAACCTGATCCCTCATTTGCAGCTGGCTGAAACTCACCGAGGGGAAAATGCAAACTTCTGCATTAAGAAATTATCCCCACAGTTCCCAGTGGGTAAGAGGACTCTCCTGATGCAGTCCAAGGCAGCAGAATCCTTAAATAGTGGAAACACCACTGGATAATCCCTTTGGAAGCGCAGCCTTAGGAGAACAGCTCTGGCTCGTGGTAACACTGGACCCAAGCACGTGTTCTCTTTCAGACCTGAGCATGAATTCATTTGCAGTGGAATTTTGTCATGGAGGTCTCAGAAATCTGCAGCCCAGCTCCAGACAGAACCCGTGGGAGCTGGGGTTTCACGTGGGGCTGGTGGAACCCAGTGGGGCAGAGGGAGGGGAACGGGGTAGGACTGGGGAAACCACTGAGTGCAGCCCCACAGAGAGAGAAAGAAAACTTCAGCTCCACGGAGGGATTTACATAATGTCAGGAAAAGCGATTTAAATGCAAATGGCCTGGTAAGATTGTTAGAAATTTTGCAGTGGCTCTGGCAGCCAGGTGTAGCATAATGAGAATAAGAGCTAAACAAATATTTCCTTCCTCTGTGAGTTCATTTATTCACAGCCCGGGTTCATTTCTTTGGCAGGTGTATTTTCCCCCTTCATCTTAAAGAAAACAAACCAAATAAAAACTCAGAAGAAGGCTGGCTAACCCCTTTTTCCTAAACACAGCAAAACCTGCACCCACCTGCAAACAGAGAATAACCTCTCCAGGTGCACTGTAATACATGGATTTATCGAATTTGCCATCAGGTTCTAGAAGGTGAGGCAGACATCAGTGTTTTAAAACAAATTCCCTTCTCCCTTTCTTCTTGTATCATGGAATCATGGAATGGTTTGGGTTGGAAGGGACCTTAAAGCTCATCCCATTCCACCCCCTGCCATGGGCAGGGACACCTTCCACTATCCCAGGCTGCTCCAAGCCCCGTCCAGCCTGGCCTTGGACACTTCCAGGGATGGGGCAGCCACAGTTTCTCTGGGAAAGCTGTGCCAGGGCCTCCCCACCCTCACAGGGAGGAATTTCTTCCATGAGCAAAAAATTCCTTCTGGATGATCTGAGGTGACGCTGCTGCTCTTGTAGCTGCAGCTTTCTCGTGGTCACAGGTTCACTCTGTAAAGACTTTGGGAAGGGCATTTAAAGCTCCTAAGGGTAAATCTTGGCTGCACTGAGATCCAAAGGTCTTTCTGCCACCGATTAGAGCCAGTTCAAGTCTTGGTGCCTCAATTTCCCCCACTGCACAATGAAGGTACAAACTCTCCCTACAACTCTGTGGGGGTCTGTCTGTGTGCTGCTGGTGCAATGGTCGTCTGAGGATCTATTCTGACAAAAAACAGGAAAGAAATAATTACACAATTTGTATTAATTAGTAACCATTCAGTGTCAAAACTATGCTCGGTGGTGTGGCCTTCCTGCTGCAGTTACTGTAGCGGACATTTGCAATGGAATTGCACTGGAATGGCACTGGAATTGCTGTGTGAATCCCTCCACAGCAAATGTTTCACCTGCAGGACCACTCCCTTCATGACATATTTGTTCTTTTAGAGATGCTGCATTTAGAAATTTGCTCTGCCCCCTCTACATCCAACAGCCTGTCCTGCAGAATTAAATCATGAACAATTTCTAACAGAAAAGAACAAGCTGGAGAAAGGATCAATTTCACTCTGCTTGTCTCCCAATACCTGGGCAAATTTAAAGTTCTGCATCCATCAGGCAAAGAGGAAACAAAAACATCTTCAGAGCTAAAACCAGGGAGCATCTGCTCCAACTTCTGTCAGCAGAAACACACTGTGCTTCCCAGAAAGGCTAGCTGCTTCTCCAGAATAGCCCTCAGCAAGATCACAAGCAGCCTAAATTTGCAGCATGGAGTATTTTGGGATCTGGGAAGGACTCGCAGTCGGCGTGTCTGTCTCGTGTCACCCATGCAAGGGCTGGTGGGGATGGAGTGGGAGTGAGGATACTTGGAACACCTCCCCGTGCCCATAAGGATTCACACTGAGGGGTGGCAGACTTCGTGCAGTTTCAAAAACCACTCGCTTGAGCAGGGAATTGCATCCCAGCTTTCTGGAGGGGTTGAATTTAGATTTGGAGGCAAGTTTGGCCTTGTGCTGACAGCGTCACTTCCCCATCCTAGACCCACCCAGCGAGCCCGACCTGCTGTGGAGCAGCCACAAGTGGCCAAAGGTCTCTCAAGAAGGGAAGTTTGGCTTTTGGAGAAGTCTCCATGCTGGGAGAAGCCTGTTGGTGCCCTGGCCGTGCTGCCTGAGCCCAGGGTCCCTGCAGAGGCAGCTCTCCCACGGCTGCTTTGGTCCTTCCCGCTCCTGTCTGGCTTTGAAAGTCCTGCAGTTACTGCGATATTTCTATGTCACAGCTCTGTTCTGGCCCAGTGAGATTTTTTTGGGGGTTGTTTTTAAACTTTTCACAGAATTGTTTCCCCCTTGTGAACTTTTTCTTCCTCCAGACTCTGCGTTTTGCTTGTTGACTTTTCAGTCAACTGGCTCCAGTGGGAATCCTTGGCTCAGCAAAGCACGAGGAGGTGTCTTGAGATAAAGAGATAAATCTGCACCTCACTGCTGACTGTATTTACCCTTTAACAGTCTCTGGAGCCATCCATCCCTTCCCTCTCCCTCCTCGGCTTTTCCCAGTCCATAGGGGTGGAAAGAGCTCTCCCCTGAGCTATGCAATCAAATATGTGAGCATTAATCTAATCTGGCAATTATCTCCCCTCGTGAGGGCAGAGGAGATTGCTCACCACGAGAAAGGTCACCACGACAGAGCTCAGCCACCCCTGACAAAACTCAGTGTTTGCACACCCCGACTGCTGCTTCACCGCGGATATCGAGACGCGGGAGGAGGAAGAGTTATCCCGGAGCTGATGTGATCATTGGGATCTGCCCGCCGTGATTGGATTTCTCCTGGGAACACAGGAATGTTTGCCAGGGAATCCACACTTAATGCTGCACATTTGCATGCTCCATAGAGTCCTGTGTTTGCTGTGATCCCCGATGAAACTGGGATATTAAGAGGGGTAGTTTGCCCTTTGTTGGCTCTCTCGGGTTTAAAGAAGGGTCAGTTAATGATCTAATATGAAATCTTGCAGAAAGATGATCTTATTTTTCCTATTTTTAAGCATTGTCATAGCATTTTCATAAGCATTTAAGCATTTTCTCCATGAGTGCTCAGCAGGATTTTGTAGTATTTTGGTTTATTTTTGTTGGAGGTTTTTTTGTGTGTGTGTGTGGCTGGATCTGTTCCCTCAGTGAGGGAGAAGGGTGGGGAGGGATCCTTCCAATTCTTGGTAAACTTTATAATTTTCTTATGCTCAAATCTACACAAACAGTCAAGAGTCTCCAGACCACAGACTGGAGAATCATCCTGTGTTTAGTTAAAAAAAAAGGACACAAATAAAAAATTAGTCAGGAGCAAATCACTGAAGAAATAAATTACCCTCCAAGAAGAAAGGTCTTCCTACCATGCCGAGTGGATTTCTATAGGTATAGTGTTGCTGGCTGAGAATAATTAAAAATATCTTTACAAAGCAACGGCCACTCACTGGTAATAAAGTATGTTCTGCCACTCCTAACCCAGATTTTGCTGTCAAATACACTCTAAGGCTTTGTTTGGTTTCATTTTTTCTCTCTAATTCATTGTTGCTTCCTTCAGACAGGTTAATCAATACTCTGAAGGCTATTTTTAGATTCAATGACAGGCTGACTACATCCTCAAGGCAGAAGGAAAAGTTTCCAGGTTTCTCTCACCCCTTGGTGGGTTTTCAGAGCAGCTTTGGAGCAGGGGGAAAATGAGACCTTCCAATAGTACAATATTTTTAACCATAGTTTGCTCCTAACAGGCCCAGGTTTTCAAATGTCTCACTAATGGTGGATAAACATGATTGAAGCTGCCGTTACACTGCAGGGAACGGCTTTCAGCCTTGTTCTGCTGATTTTCAGTGGCCCCTGTGCTGTAGATGTTTTCCTGCTGCAGTTCTCTCTGGGCTGAGCGTCTCAGAGAGCCCTCAGGGCCCTCATCCCGACCACATCCCTGCCCTGCATCCACACAAGCCTCCAATGGCTACAGGGGTCTGGATCCAGCTGAGCTTTGGGGTCCCTGGGCTGAGCAGCCCTTGGCTCCCCACCCCAGCCCCACTGGCTGCTCATCCTGATCCCTCTGAGCTCTCCAGCCTGTCCAGGGCTGTCTCCCACGAATCCAGCTCTGCCCTGGGCACCCCAGGCTGCCTCTGTGGTTCTCCAACCCCACCCCACCTCTGTTTTCCCCCCGTGGTATCGGATCCCAGGACACAGGTCCAAAGTGTCGTGTCCGAAGGGCGCCGCCTGTGCTCTGCCTCTGCAGCCTCTGCAGCAGCTCTGCAGCTCCTTTTGTCTTTAACCTCTACCTGTTTGCTTCGCTGGGATCTGAACAGATCCCTGCATCCTCCTGCTAATTACAGTTTAATAATTAGTGCCTATCAAAACACTGCCTTTCAACTGCCACTCATTCTGCTCTTTGCTTGCCAAGTGACCTCACCTTCCCCTCGCTGCAGACTCTGTGTTCAAGGGTGACAGCGTTTCTTCATTTCACATCCAGTTCCTTCTCCATCCTGCACTTTACCCCCTCAGCGTTCTCAGTTTTAATTCCCAAGCCAAAAGGGACAAATCCCTCCCAAGGTGCGGAAAACACGCCGGGAACAAACCGAGCCCGCAGATTCCCTGCACAGCTCCAGAGCTGATCCTGCAGCAAAAGGGGCGGCACCCGGGCTTGTCAGTGCCATTTGAGGTTGGGGAGAATCACTCAGGTTGAAAGTGTTTTTGTAGGAATTACACAGAGCCAAACATACCAGAGGTTAAAGGCAGCCGGTTCTCCGTTCCCAGGATTTTAGGTGCACTGAGATGGAAGAAAGTGGCTAAGGAATTCCAAAGTCAGAGGAAAATGGCTTCCTGACCTTTTAGCCCAGTGATCAAACCGGCTGGCAAAACCAAGGAGCGTTTGGAAGCTCTGCTGGTGCCCTGGTGACTCTGAATCCTGGGTAACTGTCCATTCCCATCCCTTTGGATGTTGATATCCGGGATCGGACGTCGCTGCCTCTGCAGCAAAATGCAGTCGCTGCTGAGCCCCTGTGGGTGTGTGGTGAGTGACTGTGCACCACCAGCAGCTGGAGAGAAAATGGATTTTGCTTGCAGTGGAAATCAGGGATCAGAAAGAAGCCGCAACACGATTTGAACAGTTTTTCAAGGATTTCTGTGCTACATCTCATTAGTGTTAATTGCGAGCTTACGCCAGTGATTAATCAAACATTAGGAATGCTGCAGACCAGAATCTCCGTTCTGTGGGCTTTGAGCGCTTTCATCACTTCTTGCTGGGGGATATTTGATCAGCTCCTCTTCATTTTACTTTGTTTTAATCAGCACAATCAGCCTGTCACTGGCAGTAATGCTGCAGGAGCCCGTTTATACTTCCAGGGGTGGATCAATAAATGTTCTCTCCCTGCTGTTTGCCCATTCACACATTTGTCCTCCAGAACTGGAGGTGTCAGCACCTCACCCCAGGGCTGCCCAAGTCACAGCAGCTCAAAGCTGTGTCAGTGATAAACACCCAGAAGAGCTTCAAATTGTTACTGCACTGTCACTTTCTGTACAGTTCTAAGGTTAAAAAAAGATTAGAAAGGTGTTCCAGCTGTCATTAAAAAAAAGAAACCCAACCAAGCAAAAAAAAAACCAACAAAAACCTGTTTAATGGTCTTGTAGCAGTAATGTGGGTGTTGGACATAAAGCCAAGACCTGGGTGGGGACAGCTTTGCCACGCTGGGCTCTGCCCTCACTCCTCTGACCCTGTGGGGATGTGGGACTTGATCCTTCAGATCTGTCTGTCACCAGCATTTGAAGCTACAGAGCTCTCCCACTGTGGTGTCACTCACAGTGGGCAGGGAGAGGCTGGAACCAACGCTGGATGGACCAGACTGTCTTGGGTCTGTGAGGCAGCACTGGGATAGGTGTGGAATTGACTGGTGATTGAGCCAGGTTTGACAAATCTTCCTATGTGAGGCAGGGAGCTGCATAAGTTACTGACAGATCCACCTCTGGGG
Organism: Ptilonorhynchus violaceus; assembly: GCA_013397565.1. Lineage (NCBI taxonomy): Eukaryota > Metazoa > Chordata > Aves > Passeriformes > Ptilonorhynchidae > Ptilonorhynchus > Ptilonorhynchus violaceus. Next base: position 730,812 of record VZRJ01003545.1, read on the forward strand.
CATTGCTGTGACTTTGCTCCAGCAGTCAAATAGGATTTCCCACTGAAATGGTGATAATTTGGGTTAAAAACGCAATGCCTCCTCAAAAGCTCATACCTCAGAAATACACGTTTATCTGACCCCTCTGCTCTTTCCAACCACCATTGGTTGGAACGCAGGAAACCTTAAAAAATACCCAAGAAAATGGAGCTGTGTTCAGATCTGGGTTTGAGACAGAGCATGAACCAGTTCACTGCCTCCTCTTATCACCGAGGGATTGCCCAGCTCCTGCTGTCCCAAGCACAGAGCTGGATGGGGAAAGGGAAGCCCTGACAAAATACAAATCTAAACGATCACGCCAGCGAATGCTGAGGTGACAGTGTGAGAATCTCCCTGCTTCCTGGAGATAGCAGGCTGCATTCATGGGGCAGGACAGATAAGGGCTGTTCAGGGCAGCAGGATGTGGGCTGCACCCCACATCAGCTCAGCAGCAGTGCCATCCCAGATCCTTCTCCTTCCCTCCAGCTCCAGAGGGGCTCCCGTCCATCCCAGACACTGGAGAGAACAGAGGGACAGAGGGAAGAGAGTCCCCAGCAAACCCCGGCTGTCCCTCAGGGGGGAACAGTCTTGGGGGCAACACACATGTACTTTCATAATCCTAATTTTTCCTGCAGTGTTTGTTCTCACATTAGCATCAGCAAACAGGCTCTGACCTTGCCTGTTGATGCTTTAAATGCCCTGTTACACAGCAAGCATGGGAATGAGTTAGTCACATGGAAAGTACTTAGTCTCACATGGGCTGTTCATGTGCAGAGAGGAAAAAAACCTCCGGTCTCACAAATACAATAATCTCTGCAGGAATCTCTCTCTACCCCCCCTTTCTATAATGATGAAATACAGGCTGGATTTTTGCTTTAAGGCAGAATCATATCACGGTTTCAAGTCATTTTCAAAACACAGACAAATCAATAGTTTATTCTTCTTAACACCCACGGCATTAACTTTGTCACAAAGGCCACAAACTGCCTTAAGAGGCAGTTAGGAACCCACCTCACCCCACACAACGCTTCTGTAGCTCAGCTCGGGGCAGGGCGAGAGTCTAAAAACCGAAATCCCAAAAGCCTCTGGAGGCAGACGGGGCAGAGAACAGCCCAGTGCATTTCCCCTCCCGGCTGGCTGCTCCCAGGCCAGGGCTGAGCTGCCAATGCATGTGGAATTCGTGGAAATGCAGGGAAGAGCTGGGTTTCCTGGCTGCTTTTTCCCAGAAACACTCACTCAGCACAGAGCCAAGCCCAAGGCACCGCAGTGTGCTCCGATCACCAAACGGACCCGAATTTTAACCATAATTTAACCACAAATCTACTTTAACCACACAAATCTGCACCGAGCAGCAGGTTTGGGGCAGGTTGCACGGACACTGTTGTTGTGTAGATCAGTCTGTGGGGCTCAATTGTTCCTTCAGGATTTAATTCCTGTGGGGTGGCTCTGCCAGGTACAGAATTCGCTGGTGACACCCAAAAAATTCTTTCCACGTTTCGAGGAAACGGCAGCAGGTGCACGGACAACATAACCTTTCCTCAGCTGGAAAACCTTCCTGAACAACTGCAGGGGTCTTTATTTGGGTGGCAAGAGGATACTCTCTTTTGTTCCAGCTCCCAGAATAGCCTCTGGCAGCGGGGCTTGGCAGCTGAGGCTCCGTGTGGAGCTGGCCCTGCGGGATCGGGATCGGGATCGGGATGGTTGTGCTGCATGGGCAGAGCCAAGCCAGACATCCCTGTGCCCACCTGGGGCCTCGCTGCTGCTCTGTGCCTTCCCCTCTGTGTGTGAGAGCAAAGCCATGGAGCTGAATTAGCCCTGGTCTGGTGACAACCCCCCCTGGGCAGGGTCCATCCCAGCACATCCCGATGCTCTGTGTCCGGGAGCTTCCCAGTTTCAGGAGCCCCATGTTGCTTGTTCCTCCAGCTGTGTGGCTGCAGCCCTTCTGCTGGTGACAGATCAGTTGGCTGATCCTCCCTGGCTCTGTTGGAGCCTGTAACTCCGGCTGCTCTGGGATTTGGGGATGTTCCCTCTCTCGCAGCCAAGCGCCAACATCAACCGGCCCCGTGGGATTTCATGGAAACCTTTGGCTCTGCATCCAGGCCCCATTCCTGCTGCCAGGGGAGCTCCTATTTATGGCTCCTGCACGCACGTGGGTGCCTCTTCCCTCTGCCTTTCCCAATCCAGCACCAGCACTTTCTGCTGCTGAGCTGCCCCCATTGCTCCCCGGGAGCTGGGGGGAGGATGGGAGCAGTAAATCCCCAGCCTCCACCTCCATTTGTCTAGAGCTTTTCCTAAACTTCCCCACGGATGTCCTCGCAATGCCTTTGTGTTTTAAATCCCTGAAAGAGCAACTTTTTTGGAAAACAGCAGATTGAAAGTGTCTTTACCTGCAGTGTTTGGTGCTGCTGTTCTTTCTGGAGCAGCAACCCAGGTTGTGCAGTGGCTGCCACGACTCAGGGCTGCAGTGCATCACAGGGCTGCCAATTCCTCCTGCTTTCCCATCCTGTCTAATGCCAGCTGGCCTGGAATATTGATTTTTTTTTTTCCCCCTCTTCTGGTATTAGAATATGATTTTATGTGGGTGCAGGGCTTGCTCCTGCTCCGTGGTGCAGATCCTCACGGGAGGATTGATGGGATGTGTGCAGGGCTGGGCTCTGCACTGGCTGGGCTCACATGGAAGGCAGGAGAGCTGTGACACCATTGCCAAAGGAATCTGCAGAGAGGTTGCATTTTTTTGGAGCTGCTGGGCCAAAATGTCAGCCTTGCCCCCACAACCATTTATTCAGAGATTGTCTCTTTCCACGCCAGCCCTTGGACTGATTATATCAAGCAGCAGAATCGAGGCCTGATCACTTCTGACAGTCCTCTAAAAGTGGTTCTGACTGTAATTTCCCTCAGCAAAGGGTTATCCCCTACACAGGCTCCTTCAAAGAGGCAGAGGGGTTTGAAAAATGGAAAGGGAAAAATGAGAAGGGAAATCTAATCCATTTTTAGTAATGATCCTCAAAAGTGATGTGCAACTCCCCTTCCTCAATGGGTATTTATAAAACATAATAGAGCAAAGCTGAAAATACACCTGGGAACCCATGAGGAAAGCATGACAATACTTGCTCCTGGCACTCACCTATTCCCAGTACATTTGCCATTCAAGCAGTCTACCCTTTAAAAAAAAAAATTCTGTCATTTTACTACAATATCTGTAAAAGCAGACAGTGCATTTTGTCTGCTGAACTTGGAGGGTACCACCAAATAAGTTCCTGAACGAGCTCATCTAAATGCAAAGCCTTTCCCAGGCACTCAGAGAGGGGAATGCCAATGCTAACATAAACCATATTCTATCAAATTGGAACAAGCAAAAGGCTTTCCTTACTCTGGGAATGCCAATATACACCTCAACGAAAGAAAAAATCTGCCTTTTCCCAGGAGATGGAACTGTTGTCTGGTTACACGTTGCAGCTGAACCCAGTTGCTGACCCTCTGCCAGCTGCAGGGAGTCCGTGGACAGCACCACGTCATTCCTGGCTGTTTGTTGCGGAGGGCAGAGCGTGTTCTGTGTAATTCCCGAGCACGAGGTGAAGCTGTCCCTGCTCCCAGGCTGCAGAGGTGGCACAGCCCCGTTCACGTGTGCAGTGCTGCAGCGCCTCGGTTGCTCTCAGCCAGTCCTGACATTTAACGTCGCCTTGGTGATTTTCTGGGTTCTGCAAAGTTAGCCTGAGCTTATAAAACATTGTCTTGGAAGTGGAAAAATTCATTTTGCGAAAGGAACTGCGTGCCAAATCAACCTTGAGTCCTTCTTGTTGCTCTCTCCCGAGCCAAATATGCTTTACAGATTCAGCTGATAGGCAGAGGAGTTTGCTGAGTAGCAGCAAATACATTTTAGCCTCTGAATTGTTTGCAAATTGGGTGCTTTGATGATCTGGGGTGGGTGATGGGCTGCCAGAATCTCAAGGCTGCTCACAGGGAAAGCGGCTCCAAAAATGCTTTGAACTGGAAGATGTTGTTGGACTTTGGCAGGTGAAAGCTGCAGAGGGTGGTTCTGCCTCACATGCTTGAAGAGTATCGAGTTTTGGTAGTTATTTGAGTTATGTTTTGTGCCACACTGGGTCCCAACAAGCCCAGAGGCTGGACTTTGGCATTATATGAAGAAGTGGCCAAAGTGAACCCCTGAGCTGGAGAGGGTGGAGTGGAGGATATGGTGAGGCTATGGAGAGGTGCAGGCCAAATCTAAGTGCTGCAGGTGGTACCTTCAACCCCCCAAAAAAATTACAATTAAGTGTTTGACAGTAATTCATAGAAGCTGTTTTAGAGGAGCAAAAGCACCTCTAAACCTTTTTTTTTTTTTAAAGTTTGACCCAGCCCCAAGGGAGCTGGACAAGCCCCTGTGCAGCCAGCAGGTCCTTGTCTGGCCACTGCCCATCACAGGGACCACCAGGAGGGCAAAGAGCTTCTTTGGGATCTCTTCCTTTTCCCTTCAACCCTTCCAACCTGTCATGTCTGATTCTCAAGACCCCTCACTGTGTGGATCCTGCACTTGGGCTGGTCTGAGCAGCACCACAGCCCCAGAGGGCCAGGCCAGACCCCACAAGAGCTGCAGGGTCAGGTCGTGGGGAAGTTGTGCCCGCTGTGGTCACTCCTCAGCTCTGCAGGGCAAAGTCTGGTGACTTACCACATGGAAAAAAATATAGAATATCTCTTTGTCTTTTCAATAATATTAATTAAGAAGCTTTTGCTAATGCAATGACCACCCCAATAAACCAGTTCTCTGTGCTTGCCCCTCATCAGGCAGAGCTCCCCAACTCGGAGCGTGCTGTGATTTCCCAGGGAACTTTTTGTATACATCTTAATCACATGCAGCAGTGGGAGAATAAAAGCTGCTGTTAGCCTGTTTCAGGGGCTGTTGGTGGCCAGGGCAAACCCCCCAGTGTGCTGCAGAACAAACAACAGGGCCCCCAGTGACACTGGTGAGATTCCCTGGCTGTTCAGGGGATCTCACCTCCACAGGACAATTCATCTGCTGCCTCCCAGCCACGTTCACACTCAGGGACTGTCCATCCCTCCTCAGAGAATCTTATTCACTCATCAGCCTTTTCACTTGGAACCATCCAACCTTGCTGCTTTGATTTTGTAAGAGGACAAACTCCAAGTCCTAGCAGGATAAACAAGATTGCATGGCTAATGATTTGTGAGCTTAGCCTGAATGCAATTTACTGCAGAGATTCCAGCCTATGAGACTTTGTGACCTGCCAATAAAGCACTTTTGGCAGGGGCTGTACAAATACAAAGGATTTCGTACCCTCTAATTCTGGGTTCATATCACTCTCCCAACTTGCTGAAATGCCGCTTTAATGCGCAGTTTAAAAACCAGATGGCAACTGTTGGAATGAGGCAGGGTTTCACCCCAATTTGATTCCACTTAGGAGGTGTAAGGGACGCTCTTTTCTTTTTTTTTTCTTTTATTTTGTTTTATTTTACAAGTTGTCTGCTGGCAGCAGAGTCCAAAAATCCCTCACAAGTGCAACGGGATCCTGTCCTTATCAGGCACCAGGCAATAATAACCATCATTACGTGGTAATGCCGGGCTAATCGATGTCGGGAACTGTGACTGGGCTTTATCTCTGGCTGCCCGGGCAGGGGACACGGGGCACTGGTGCAGTGTGTCACATGAAGGTGACCCGCTGGGGCAGGGCGCTGCGGTCGGCATTTCCTCGGGAGCGTGGCCGTGCGGCCGTGGCTCTGCCCCGCAGGATCCGACCTTGCGCACGTCAGCGTGCTCGGAGAGAGGAGACATCCATCCCTCTTTGTGAAGGGAAGAGCCTTGAGAGTCTCACAGGCATTATTTGAAGAGGTGGTCCCTGTCCTGACCTCCCCGTCTGGTGGAGTTCCCGCAGGCGCCAGGAGTGAAAAGCAGACCTGGAGCCAAGCACTGAAAATCATCAGCCTGTCTTGTCTCCTTTACACTGCTGAAAACCTGAGGGCTGGCCTGGGAGCACAGCTTTGTTTATTTGCTGGGATTCAGAGGCCAGCTTCGTTTTATTGATCGCACAGAGCCTCTCCTCTCATTCACGGGTGCCGCTCGCTCCCAGATTTTCGGATGGCACGATGAGGAAATGTCTGGTTATCCATTTCTTTGTCAGAGTCAGAAACCTCTTCCAAACACAGCATTAGCTGACACAGGCAGACTGGGGGCTAGACAAACACTGGGCTGTGTGTTGGGTTCGAGTAAATACCTGCATTTGATTCCAAAGGGCTCCATTGATTAAAGCGGGCTCCCCCCGCAGACCCGGGGAACAATCGGCACAATGGGACACTGAGCCATTAAACGTTGCTCCACAAAAACGCTGCCGCATCCTCTCGTGTTTGTTGCTGTTCTTATTATTGTTGAGATCTGGAAAATTACCCATCAATCACTCCTTAAGCTGCTCGTGGAAGTTTTGCTGAACGCGGGGTCTGGGTTTGCTGCTGAATTCGTTAATCCTTGCTCCCGAAAAAGAAATAAAGCCCTGGGAAGCACATTGCACTTCCATTTGGTTGCCTCAATAGCTGTTATTTCCAGCCTGTTGCAAATGCACTGATAGTGTCATATGAAATAAGGCACACGGTTTGGGATTATTTATTGTAACATTTCCTACAGACGTCACTTTTTTCAGCACTTTGGGTAGATTTCCATGATATCCATATTGGTTGGATTTCCAGCTTTTGGTTGCTAGGCCGTAGAGCAGAAGCCTAAGAACAGAGTGCAGTTTCTTCTCCTCAGCAGTGCCTCAAAAGTGGATGTAACATATAATAAAAAGTATATGACCAGGCTGGACAGCCAGTGATACCTCCTCGGTACATTCTTACAGCCTCAAAGCAAATTGTGGCCCAAGTATAAATCCCCTGCAGTTGATTTTGGTCTATAAAACTGAAAAAAAAAACAGAGTAAAGTGGAAAGACATCTATCCTTGGAGTAACAGGGTATTAAATCTTTTATTTATCCTGCAGCGTGCATAGCCTGTAACACATAGAACTTTGTAGAGAAGGAGCCAGGGAGCCTGTCTGGCAAACAAAATGCCTTTGGATAACTTAGGATCTGGATCTAAGGCAATGGAGTGCTGATTTTTTAGGGCTCAGCCTGGCAGTGGGTGGCAGGTAAGGTAATTATTGGGGTTGACAGGTAATACCAGAGGAGACTCCACCTGCTAATTGCAGAATGATGAACTGGGGCTGCAGAGCCTGCTGGAGTGCAAAACCCAGCGAGGGTTATCTGTCTATTCATCATCTATCTACCTATCAATCATCTATCCATCCATCCATCTCCTGTCTCAGAGAGCCAGGGAAGGAGGGTTTGGCCACACAAGGAGGACACAAGCCTTGCTCAGCAGTGGGTACGAGCAAGAGCTCACAGAGGTGTAGGAAACTGGCCTGAAGAAACTAAAAGTGATAAGGGAATAAAGAGAACGTGGCAGGAGAGGCAGCAGTCATTTTCCCACATTTTGTGCACGTGGCCCTTCCACCTCCAGCACTCCCAGGGAGCTGAGCAGCGCTGGACTGGCCGAAGGGTTGAATTGGAGATGGGGAAAACCCTGCAGTTGTTGGAGTTGGGATTAAAGGGAGATCTTTGCTGGAGCGTCTTGAGATTTGATTTTTCTCACTTGAAAGCAGAAGCTGCTGATTTCTTTGCTTGGATGTGGCCAAAACCTCATGGCAACAGCCACTCCTGCAAGATTGGACACATGGTATTGTGGGACCTACAGAGCAGTGACTTGTGAGATTTCCATGGGTTTTTGAAAGGATCTCTTAGATCAACTCTCATGATAATAACAGCACTGAATATGAACTTGCATTTTGGGCTAGATTTGGTTCCAGATCTTTCAGTCATTCTAAAATTATCTCCCCTTTCCAGCTCAGTTATACGTACGGGGAGGAGAGCGCAGGAACAAAAAGCCCTCCTGAAATGTTTGTTAATCAGGGAACGAAGCACCTGTGATCTCCCATGTATTATTTCTATTTTCAAAGGCGAATGCAAAGTCCACTGGGCGGAATTTAAACCCCTGTCACCGAGCTGACTGCAGGAACACGGCGTTACTATGGAAAATTCCTGATTAAAGTCTGCAAAGAATTTCCTATGCAGAGGCTGTTTATTAATAGGTACCTCAGCCTCGCATCTGACATTGACAATTCTGCCCTTTAAACGCATCTTTTTGCAAGCAGCGTGATAAAACGCTGCACTGCTTATTTTTTATTTTTTTTTTGTAGGAAGACAGAGCCTGTCCCAGCCCTCCCCCTCAGGCCTCCGCCAGCTCTGACTGCTACAGTTTGCTTTGCTAAGCACAGGAACAAAAACTGCAACCATGAAATTATTTTAACAAGACCATGGAAAAAAAAAAAAAAAGGGAAAAAAAGGATGGCGACAACAACAACAATTTGCCCAAGTGATGCTTGGAAAAAAAATAAATTCCTCTCGCTAAACTAATTAAACTGTACTATGTGTCCTTGTGCAGTTCCTGGCGTTTTTCTGGTTCACTCAGTTTCAATAGATGCACAAGGACCGGAGCCAGGGCTCCTGAGTGACTAGTTCAGAACAAAAGCAGCTCTCCTGAGTATTCTTGAGCAGCCAGCAAATTGAGGGAAAGTTATTTTGGGTTAATCAATGTACTTCAGTTGCAATCACATTTCGCTTCTAACAGAGGAGCCTGCAAACAAGGAATTACTGTTCTGGGCTCAGCTATGGATGGGACTGGAAAGTGTTACTGGCTAGACTGTGCTCTTCTCAATGCCCCTATTTTTTTTTCCCCTTCCTCCTTTTTTCTTTTGCGTCCTGAATTTGGCTTGGCAGTTTTACGTGTCCTCTCCATTTGCATTTCCCCCCCTGTTTATTTATTTATTTATTACTGGCACCGGGAGCATGGGAAATCATTGGCAGTGGTTTAAAAGTCCCTGCAGGGGAGAATTCTTGCCATGTTCTAGCCAGGCCTGCTGTGTGGAGCTAGAGCAGTTGTGCTCCGCTTCCCAGCAGCGAATCCCTGATTTCTGCAGGTGGATGTTTGCGAGGGCTGGCACTGGGAATGCCTGAGGTGAGGCAGTGGGAAGGTGCCTGCAGCATCCCGCGGGACGGGCAGGGTGGATGAGGCTCCCGGGTGAGCCCAACAGCCCATGCTTAGGTGTGTAATTATGAAATGGCTTCACACTGACAGAGAGCAGGCTTAGATGGGATATTAGAAATAATCCTTCCCAGTGAGGGTGGGGAGGCCCTGGCTCAGGTTGCCCAGAGAAGCTGTGGCTGCCCCATCCCTGGGAGTGTCCAAGACCAGGTTGGATGGGGTTGGAACAACCTGGGCTAGTGGAAGGTGTCCCTGCTCATAGCAGGGGGTGGAATGGGATGATCTTTAAGGTCCCTTCCAACCCAAACCATTCCGTGATTCCATGAAAATGATTTCTTTTGACCATCGCTTCTCTGGAGTACCCTGAATACTGGAAAATGCATTTCCCTTCCCCCACAACGTTTTGCTAATCTGACCACTGGCTCTGAGGTGTAAAATACTCGTAGGGACCAACTGTGTGGGGGTCCCAGGTGAGGCTCTGGGGTGCTCAGTCCTGTGTGCCTCCTGCAGCACCCCTGGGGCAGCAGAGCTGCTGCAGTGCCCGGACCAGCCCGGCCGAGGCTTTCTGGCCCCGTGACCAGACGCTTTCACAGGTATTTACAGCCCTGAAAGCCATCCTCTGTTAAAAGGACTCCTAAATTATTGCTCCTGCTGCAGTGTTTTATTCACCCAGCCACTCCTTGTCACTCATGGATGTGCTGTTACCCTCCAAAAATGCCAGCTGTCCGGGCACTCAGGCTGTGCTGGAAGAACCAGTTCGATAGATCTGTATCTACCAGTTCAAGCAGAGCCACTGCTCTCAGTGCAGTTCCCAAATCCAACCCCTCCATCCTTTAGGAATCCAGACCTTCCTACCCTCAGTGAGGGTCCTGTCTGTTCACACACCAGTAAATCCCCCAATATTGATGTTTCATTCACCAGCTCAGAACTTGGTTGGTTAAAAGGTTGAGATGCCCAGAGCCCTCTGGATTTACACAGGATTTTGGGGTTCCCCAAGCACAGGCAAAAGGCCTGCATGTTACCCAATCTCTTGCCATAAAATTATATGGATAGATAAAAATCCAGGCAGCTTCCCAGAGAAGTTTGGGTGTTTTACATCCCATCTGTCCTCCCGGTAAGATACAGAACACCAGCATATATCACCTGTAGGATTTCACTTCACGAGGTTGCTCTTCAGGCCAACAGAATATCGTTAGTGGGGAGCCTTGCTGAATGAAAAAAACATGTTTTCTTTCTGCTTTGCACAAGAGCCCCAGAGCACCATTATTGTGCAACAGTGCTCAGACACCCTCTGTGCCTCCCTCCCAACCTGCGCCTCCCCAAACCGAGCTGCAGGCAGGTTGCAGTGCCACACTGGACCAGCACCCAGCCCAAGTGGTCAAACCTCCAAATTTGTGTGCTGAGACCCTCAGCCTCACAGAGGTGAGAGAACACGGGCACATCCAGACCTACAAATGCTGCTTTTGTTGTCGCTCGTACTCCCAGGATGGGTGGAAACTTCTGTGGGTGAGACCTTCTGTTTCAGAGCCTTACAGTCCATCTGCTCTGGAATTACATGCAAACATTTTCTAGTTCAGCTCCTTCTGTTAATTTTTGTTTTGAGGGGCTGTTTAAAAATGTCTTTATCTGGGTTTGCTTGTGCCATGCTTGTGGGATTCTTGGGAGGAAGCCATGTCTTGGAATCCCATAACTTTCTCCGGCGTGTTTTTCACTGCTTACCGTGCTCTGCTGCCATTATTTTCTTGGCTTTGAAAGAAGCATCTTCATCCTTTTCCCATCCTTTTCCTTTAGCATCAAAAAGCAATTTTCTTCCAGCTTCCTTGATTAAATGTATATTTGGACATCCTGCTTTCTGGACTTGCATCTGAACCACGAGTGCAGAGCTGAGTGCTAAACATCAGGCTGAGACAAAACACTGCTTTGTCTTTGGCACTGACGTTCTCTGAGACTGTTTTGTTGAGGCCACATCAAAATGCGAAACAGAGATCTGGACCTGTAAGTGTGAAAACTTGCTTACTTAATTGCAGGTGGTTTTGAAGGGCTGTTTATAAACACTCGAAAACTGAGTGTTACAAGAGTTGCTCCCATTTGCCGTGCCAAAGAACAGTTAAACTTTGAAAAGTCTCAGTGATTGAGAGAAACGAAAGGTTTTGGCATGGAGAGCGGGCTTTAGTACCTCCAGGCAATTGTGTAAGACCAAATCTGTTTGGCCTCGAGTTCACCCTCTTGGGTTTGGGGTTTTATACACTGAAATGCTTGGTCTGCCAGGGCCGTGTCAAAGCCTTAAACACTCCAAGCCCTTCACGGGGTGTTAACCACACCTTTAACGCAGCAGGAAACGCACACAACCAACCCCAAATACTCTACACACAGACCTGAAAGCAGGAAAATTTGAGTCTAATTTCAACTGGGAGATGAGAGGATTTGACTGCCCAGTGCTCGTGCTCCCACGCTGCCTCCGACAGCCGGCTGCAGCAAAGACGTGCCAGGTCAGGGGGGTTCTGCTCCAAGGACCCTCTGGGTGACCATGGGATGAGCCATCACCTCTTGGAGCTACAGCTTTTCCATCCATCCTGTGCTGGTGTGAGCCTCAATCAAAGCCAGCAAAGCTCTCCCAGAGCCTCCATGAAAACCTTCCCGAGCGTGGGGTGTTCCTGCTGCTGTGCCCGGCCCAGGAGGCAGGAGTAGCACACAGAGGTGTCTGTCCTGCCTCTGACCTTGCAGCTTCTCACTTTTAGGTCAGATCCCTCTTTCCCTCTTCTTCCCATTATCCTCACACAGCTGCCTGCGAGCCTCACTGCAGCGGGCATTCATCTTACTCCAATAAGTAGCTGTAATTAAATTAAGCTGCTTCCACGACCAACAGGTCAAATTTCTCAACTACAATTGACATTTACATTCTTATTGTGTCTTCCTTATTGGATTAAGTCTTGATCAAGGAAGATCATTTACTGGGGCAGCATCCAGAGGGACAGGACGTGGTCCTGTAGCCCGTTCCCCGCCCCTGTGGGGTGAAGGCACCGCAGGCTGGGGGCTGAGACGGGGCTGTTTGCCACAGCCCTTCGCTGGCGAGTGGTCAACAACAATTCTTCTTGCCTGAGAGCTGTGAGCATTCAGGTAGAATTATTTATAGGCTTGCGTGTGCTGACTGCGTCACGGGTGTTTATGGTTTGAGCTCCTCTGTTCCCTCCAAGAATGTCCCATTCTGCTGGCAGTGCTCACAAAGGCCAAGGGGAGACCATGTCTTGACAATAAATTCCCTGTCAGAAACCAGGAGGGACTTGCAAGGTCAGGCCTGAAATATATATATATTATGTAGATTGTATTGTGTTTATTTTTGTGTGTGACACACACATATATTCTGAATGTTGAAACATCAAGACTTGGTTCTGCAGCCCACAGCTTCTCCTGCAGAAATGAAAACCTTCTGGTTAAAAAATGTCGTGAGCTTTAGCTTTTCTCTCTCTCTGTTTTTTCTTTAATAGGGATGTTTGAGCTGGGTTTAAAAAAGAAATTATTTAACTTCTGATTTATGAGGCTTAAGGGTCATGTTTTTAAGCTTTTCTTTGCAGTCATGAGATCTAGGAAAAAATGAAAGCTAAGACTTTCAGTTAATGAGAAGAGCCCAGGAGTTGAGACTTCATGAAAAATACCAAATTCCACAAGGCTTGCAGGAAAATTGCTGGTGGTGTGAACCCCGGCCATCCCCTGGGGAGGGCTGTGACGAAACACTGACTGGGCTTCCACTCCTATGAAGTGAGGATCTTTTAGGGGAACAAAGAGAAAGGCTTCGCTCCTCCAGGGCAGTGGAACACCCCAACTCTTTGTGTAAATGAGGCTGCATTACTCACTGGAGCCCATCCTAGGGACAGCACAAGTGCAAAGCTGGGAAATCCACAGGCAAACCTCCAAAGCCAGGTTGGACAGGGCTTGGAGCAACCTGGTCTAGTGGAAGGCGTCCCTGCCCATGGCAGAGGGTGGAACTGGATGATCTTTAAGCTCTCTTCCAACCCAAACCGTTCTATGATCCCAATTCATTGCACCACTCCCCCTCCTCCACCTGCAGCAAACGATTCTGAGATTCTGTGACACCGAGGGAGGAATTTAAAGCTGTCAGCCCCACTCTGCACATGCCTTGCCTGTTCAGCTCTTGGTCTCCAGTCTCCTCCATCCCCAACTTTTTTGGGGAAAGCAGCTCCAAACGCTGCTTCCCGGATGGCACCCGCGCCAGTGCCTCTGCTCCCTCCCCAAAACCTCCCTGCCACAATCAGAGGTTCGGGATCAGCTCTCCCAAGTGGCCCCAGGACGCTGCAGGGAGCAGCTGAAGCCCTGCACACCCAAAGGCAGCCCCTTCCCGGCCAGAGCCCCGGGGCTGAGGCAGCCCCCGTGCCAGGGATGCGGATGTGACAAACGATGGCTGAGCAGGCAGCTCCTCATTTCTATGGTAACGCTGTTCCTCCTGTTTGTGTTCATCCTCGTGTGCACACACAAGTCTGGGCTGTGTATCCCCATCCACACCGATTACACCATTCCCAGCCCTTCACCAGTTGGTCCAAGGATTTAAAAATGTCCCTGCTCTTGCCACGTTTTAAAGTCCTGTGACTAAGAGGAAACATGAACGTTCAGGCTATGAGGTTTCTCTGAATTATTAATTCACAAAGGGGCAGGAGGTTTTCTCTCCAGGAGTAGGGCAAGCAGAGCGTGGCTCCTCCTCGGGACTGCACAGGAGGAAAAAAGGTGATGGCTCTGCTACTAATGGACTGGTTTAGCCAGCTTTTGATTGTTTTGGATACACTCAGGGATGCTGCAATGACTCAGACAAAATTGCTGCTTTGTCTGAGAGACACGTTTACTTCTCAGGGTAATGAGTTGATCTCCTCTCCGATTAGATTTCTCTGCAGTGCTCCTTACCAGTGGGTGTTGGCAGGCCTGGGAGTGGTGGAAGGTTTAACTCAAAGGAGAGCGCAGAGAGGAACCTGCTCTGCAAAGGGATATTTAAAAAAAAAAAACAACCAAAAAAGCATTAATTGCAGCTTAAGCTGATCATACATAACAGCCACCTCTTCCCACCTCGGCTCAGTCTCTTCGGCTTGAAGCAGCCTGATCTCTGTCAGCTCTGGAGCTCAGCAGGAAGCCAAGGTGATTTACAGCCCTACCAACACTTCCTCCTGCCCTCCCACCCCAGCTGTGTCTGGCACACTCACGGATCCTGCAGGCCACTGGAATTCCCGGTGCAGGGAGGCTCATCCCTGTGGAGGTGGTGTGGGGGCTGCCCCCGGGCAGGGAAGGACCTCAGGGATGGGTGAAGGTGAAGCACATCCAGCTGCAACCGGGAGAAGAGCCCCGTGGAGCTCATCCCAAGCTCCAGCTGCTGCTGAATGTCACTGCTGCCTGCTCACCTTAAATATTATGATTCATTCCAGTACATGGGAGAACTTTGTCTCGGGCAAACATGACATAAGAGTACAGCTGGGTGAATAATACCGGTGACATTTCCTACAGCAATTAATTAGAACTGAAATTCCAGTCGGATCTGCCCCTCTTCAAAGGCCTTCTCCAGGCATTCCCACACAGCTACGTAGTCCTCGCACGGGTGGAAATACTGAGCTCACGTATGCAAGTGCTTGCAGGGGAACAAGCTTTATATGGGCTCACCGTGGGTTTTCGCAGTGGGAAAATTCCCCAGCAGTTTTATTTCTCACGTTACAGAGCAGGAACGAATTCCAGCCGATACCTGAATATCAAATAATAATTAGAGGGTGAAAAGTAAATAGCTTGTGACACGATTTTGAATAGCAGTCAAAAGCACTGCTCGTTCAGGGGTTATTTCAAGCGGAGGGAGGAAAGAGCTTCTCTCGCCAAGGTCTCTCACAGCCCAAGTGTGACAGGCCGGCACATCTGCAGGGTGCCTGGAGAAGGGTTTGTCAGCTCAGGGAGAACCACACTGGCCTCATCACACCCTCTCACGAGGCCCAGATTATTGGTCACTGACAACTCACATGTGGGAACTCACAACTCCCCTACTTGTATGGCAAGTTCTTCCCCTCTGAGCCCTTCCCGATGGTTGTTCGCCCCTTTGCCCTGGGCTGCTGTTCCCTGCTGGGTGCAGAGAGGCAGAACACGGGAGTGGAGCAGGAGGGTGCCCAGCTCCATGCCCTGTGTGGTGATGCCCATCTCTGGTCCGTCTGGCCCCACCCTGGGGTTCCTGTTTGGAGCAGCAGCGCTCCTGCCATCTATCCCAAACCTGCCTGGTTAATAATGGATTGCAAACGCCCTGCAGAGCAGCCTCGGGCCTCTGGCAGCTCCTCTGAAGAGGGTTCTTTTCCCATCCCTCCCAGAAAACATCTGGTGGCAGCACTCCAGGACTTCAGGACACTTTTAGGGAAGGTGGTGGTGTCTCCCTGCTCTGCCAGCACGATGGCCAGCCCAGCTCAGCTCTCCCTGCACTCCTGCATCACCATCAAACCTTCCACACCAACCTCCTGAGCCCCCGAGAGGTCAGCTCTGAGCTCGAGTCACCTGGCAGGGGCTGGGGCCATCACTTCGGGCTGGAAATCCAGTTTAGTCTCTTGAGCTTTCTGAGATGTTGAGCACATGTTCTGAGCATATGTTTTAGTCTCAAACCCAGCGGGATACAGGGATCTGTTTCCTGGCTCAGCACTTGGGCTGGAGCATCTCTCACCCTGGGCCATCCCTTCTCCAGGTATCCCAGAGAAATGACTGCCTCTGTACACTCTCCCAGTCCTATCTCTCGTGTCTACTGGGCTGTGGAGTGCTTAGATTTCTTCTATGCTTTGTCTTCCTCTTCCATTTTTAAAACATTTCTGCCCTACACCCCCAGCATTTTTTCCCTTGTGTTGGTTGATACCTTGAAGGCTTTTCTCTCCCTTTCCACATTCCTCCTCAAAATCCTCCTCAGCCCAGCAGTGCACTGAAAACCTCAGCAGTGGTTTGGCAGCTGACATGTTATCCAGATAACAAGGCTTGTTTCCATGTGATCCTTGCAGGGAGTGGGATAAGATGCTTTGCCTCCAGCCCAGTTGTTCCTTCTTGCAAGAAAAGAAGATTTGGAAGAACAAGATTTTCCAAAACACCATTTTGGTTTAACTTTGAAAAAGGGACAGAAATATCCAGACCATTTCATTTGACATTACTAACAAAGCTTTTTCTTTTTATTTTTAATCCTTGTTTTGATTCAGGCTGACTCTTCATTTAAAAATGTTCTGGAGTTTGGTTATTACGAGGTCCAGCGGGAAACATTTTTTGCCCGGTGCCAAGCTGCCTCTTCATAACTTCTAAAATATCAAACAAAATTACTCACTCATGTTTACAGAATTGTCAGCAATCTGAAAACTCTCATGCTCCCCTGCCTGATCTGTCTGCACCCACTTGCTCCTCTCATCCATCCTTGCCACAGTTTTTTCGGGAAGTGCTGATGTGCAGTGGAGCCTCCTTCATTCCCAAAGCCCACCGGGCACTGTTTTGTTACAATAATTATATCCAGTGGTTTGATCCACTTCCCTGTGAAGCCAGGAGATGTCCAGCATTGTGTCACTTCCCCTTTCAAGCCACATGGTTAAAGATTGGAGGAATCCTGGCTTTCCTGTGGCTTTTCTCCACCTGTGCTGCCCAGTGCTGCCCCAGAGATGAGTCCTGGCTGGGCAGAGGGTTCAGTGCCAGCCTGTCAGATGGAAGCAGCTCCCAGTAATCCTCCAGAGGGTATTTTCTGGGAGCTGGCAGTGGTGGTACACTCATTTCAGTCTGTCTCTGGAATGGAACTTTACCCAAATCTTGCTACCAGCTCCTCTGCGCCAGCAGGAATCGCCTCTTTAGCATTTCAGAGTGCACCTAGAGAGCTCCGGCTCTGAAGCAAAAAAGAAAACAAGAAGTTTTGTTTGTTAGGGCTTTATTTTTATTTTATTCACCAGAGATGATCCCTTTCTCTCACAAAATGCATCGGGTTTAGGACGGTCCCCCAAGCTCAGCATTGCTGGGACTGAGCCCAGGGTGGGAGAACCGTGCCATGCCTTCAGCTCAGGGAATGTTTGCCATGCCTTCAGCCCAGGGAATGCTCCTCGTGGAAGGGAAAGCGTTTTGTCCCTCTCCCCCTCTCTCTGCACATCCCTGTGCAGTGACAAAGCCAACACCAGCCCTTCCCAGCTCTGTGTGTGTGAGCACAGAGGATGTGTTTGTTCTCCTGCAGGGGAACAAATTGTGGATTAATCAGCTTTCTGCTCCTTTCGTCGCCCGAGGAAACCTGCAAACCTTAAATAGCATTTCTGGTCTTGTTCTTTACATTCTAGAGGGGATTTTTACAAATTGCTGAGCACTTTGCTTCAGTGGGCAGGTCAGTTCATGTTGCAGTATTACTGGATGTTGCTCTTAGGGCAAAGGATCAATAGCATTTCCCACTGGGAATGTGCCTCCCCTCCTTCTTCTCCAATCCTCTCCAGCCTTTTTGACTTTGTGGACTTTGGCTTCAAGGCAAGCAGTTCCCTTTGAGTTGGGAAACAGCATCTTCTCCCACAGAAAAAATCAGTTTGGCTCGGGATTCTCAGTGCAGCCTAAGATGTGTAGGTGCCCAAACCCCCAAATTAGATTAATCTAAATCCCAAAGCAGCTTTGAAACATCTCTGATGATGCTCCTTTCATCGCTAAGGGACTTTAAAGCAAAATAAGTTGATGATGACTTCAGGTGCCTGATTTAATGTCTAGAATATATTAGTTCCTTGTTTTTTATGTATTTTGGTGGAATGGATGGGTGCCTCAGTAGCAAGCGGGTTGAGTGGTCAGAGCCCGTCGGGATGGGGCAGAGCAGGGTGGGATGCAGAAGTGCAAAGCAGCAGGAGAGGTTCCAGGCAAGGATGAGGGCATGGAAGCGTTTTACACGGATAAGGCCAGAGGCAGGTGGAGGAGAGCACTGCTTTCCCTGGCTGAAGTGTTTTGCCAGCTGTGGGAGCTGGGAGCTGGAAGAGCAGGCAGAGCTCAGGGCTGTGCAGGAGCTCGGGGCTGGAGCGGTGGTACCTCGGCAGGGCTGAGCCAGCCCCTGCTGCCAGTTCCGTGCTTCCCTGCCCAAAACTTCCTCTCCAACCCCCTTCTCCTCACCCTGCATCTTCCACCTGCTTTTCCATAAGCATTGCATGCCGAGGGCAAGGATGTGAGGGCGTGCTGAGTGGGAGGCTGTGGAGCAACAGGAGGAACAGTCGGGGTGGCTCTGAACAGGTAATTCCGGTGGCAGAAAGGAGAAGTTTGCTACAGGCAAGTCACGAGGCACTTTGTGCTTGGGTTACTCCTCTCGGTGTGGCAAGAGAGGGAAGGCTAAGATTGAACATATGGCAGAAGAAATGATGAGGCTCCAACGTAACGTTGAGTCAAAGACTGAGTTAAGGAGGAAGCCGAGGCCCGGACTGGCAGAGGAGGGACGTTAGAACTTTCTGCAAAACAAAAACACACACAAGAAGAGGAGGTTTGGGGGAAAAGATGGAGCACATCCTTGGATTCTTGGCCCGTGAGGATGGTTGTGCTCTGACTGTTCCCCACTGAAGTTCCCCTGGCCTGTCTCAGGGTAGGAGTTGTTGAGGTGGGTAAAACCCAGCCCTGTCCTAAGAGAAGGACAGAGAGGCAAACCCAGCACCTCACCAGTGAGCACCTCCTCACGCACTCACTCCCAAAACACTTTCTGAGTAGCTCACAAAGTGATTCCCAGAGGCAATATTCCTCAGGGGACTGTCACAACACACACACACGCTCACCCACTGAACTCACCGCCCGGAATAGCAGGTGAGGAATGCCCTGAGTAAAGCTTTTTCTAAAGACAGCTGAGCAAAGGTGAGTCGTTTCAGTGTGGATCTGCAGTTTTTTCACTCAAATCAGCAAAGCCAACAACAGGACGTGAATCAGGACCATCCTGTTTGGAAAGCCGGGCCCTGGGAATGGGAACAGGAACAGGTACGTAACCAAAGTGGAAATCGTTACAGTCCAGGCTTGCACGTGTATGGTTTGAAGAAGGCATTCAGGTCAGCCTCCACCCAGGAGGGATCCAGGCACACTCTGTACTGGGAAGGGAAAAGTCTGAGCCAACTATGTAATCATTCTCCACCTTATCATTGCCCCAACATGACTAATGAGCCAGGGACACATTGGAGGGAATGAGGAACATGGAAGCGGCAGCAAAAACAAAGTAGGTGTTTGCAACATCTCTTCTGAACAAGTGCACTGAAACCAGGCAGCAATCCTTCCTGCAAAGCAGGGGAAATGGCCCTAAATCAGGTGTTTGGGGGATTTTTTAACTTGTCCCCCAAATTAGCAGTTGGGTTTTCCCCAGTTGGGGTGGTGGGGGGTGAGAGTGGAGGAGTTGTTATTTTATACCTCAAATTTTGTGTGATCTTTGTGTCTCAAGACTTCATTTCAAACCCCTGTAGCAGACCCCAGGAGTCAAAATGAGATTATTTTTATAACAGGAGTTGCTGGTTCTGTATTCATGTGCTCACCACATCCACTGCTCTTTGCTTTGAAGCCAGGGCTGAGCCAGGTAGGGCTGTGTGGGACCCTGCAGGGCTGTGCTGTGCTGTGTCTGCCAGTGCTCCTCATCTTTCTTTTCAAGTGCTGGATCCCACAGGTCAGGGGTGAAGATCCTCATCTCCAGTTATTTATAAAGTGTCTTTTGACAGAGCTGTGAGTGAGGGAGGACTTGGCTGTGCTGTCAGTGGCCAGAGGAATAAAAAAAAGCCCTTGCTTTCAGGAACACTAAATTAACTGCGAAATAAATAAATAAAATGAAGAGCTTGCTCTCGTTATTGTGCTGCAGGCATCATTTATTAGATGCTGCTGTACTGTGCAGTCCTTATCTCTCCCTCCAGATAGTGTAAATCAGAACTCCTGTTGCTGACACCCCGAGAGCGTTCTCATCTGTCAGAGATTTAGCTGCCCTCTTCTTGTATGTTTTCCTGGAGAGTGATTTTTTATTTTTACTTTAACCCTCGGCGCTCTCATCATTCACGGCTTACACACTCGGGAAATAAAGGGCCGGGGAGGGACGCTCCAAGGTCTTTTGTTGCTGTTGATGAACGTTTCTCTGTGTCCTCAGTGAGAGCATCTCTGTCACAGGCAGCTGCTTGAGCCACGCTAAAAATGTGCTGCTTTCTGCAGGGTAAGAGCCAGGGCTCGCTGCTTTTTCCCCCCTCTCTTCCCAATCCAGTTGCAGCCATTGAGTTTCACCCCTCCCTGCACTGTGGCTTTCAATATTACTCCTTTAATGGGCTTAATGATTTTTCCACTCCTGAAACATGAATCAAATATACAAATCACTCTTGAAGGTACTCGGAAAAGGCTGTGGTTTTATTGAACTCCAGCGAGTTCTCTCACTGAGAATCGGCGGCACCTCAGCCAGAGGCAGGAGGAGCAGATCCCGTGTGGAGGGGTGATCCATCCACCCACGCAGCAGATTTGGGGATTCAGCACTGTTTACCACATTTAAACACACTTCCCGTTCATCCTGGTGATTTACTGTGGTGATGGGGCCAAAAAATCTACTTTGAATTAGTGGCTCTCAGACTAGCTGGACTCTAGGAAAAATGTCATTTTCTCTCCCCAGCAGTTAGGGATTTTGTGCAAAGAAGTCCCCTACAGAGCATGGACTTTTTTGTGATAACTCAGCTTTTTGGTAATATTATTTAAATACTTGTGTGTGTACACACTTTTATGGCCTTTCTCATGTCTCTGTTGCCAGTGGGCGTCTTGGCTTCATTCAAGCCCTTCAGTCCAGGCCTCTCCCCTCCTTTAGCCATCATTCTTATAACATTCAATAACTGAGCTGTAAAAACTGACAGCAAGGAAACAAGTTGAGTTTTAAGGAAAAAAATGGCAGTGCCTTGTCTCCTCTAAGGCTGTGTGGAAACTATTTGGGTAAAAGACCCCAGATTTGGATTGCAGCAAAGAAGTTTGTGTCTTTCTTTCAGCAAAGGTCCTGAGCAAAACAATTTGCTGTATTTATTTTTACCCATTTTAATGTCTGTGAAACGGAGATGTCCTCATGTTCCACTGTGCAATCAGAAGAATAGAAAGGGACTTTATGAGGAACTCAAATTAGAAAAAAGGGTAACACGTTGACAAACAATCTGAGGTGCGATGCAGACGTTCAAAAGTGTAAATTGATGGTATGTTTTTGGCTGGGTGACCAGGGACTATGAAAGATCAGGTTGTGCCTGGCTCTGTTGGGAGTGTTCTGACAGTTAAACCACACACACGAATTTGTTTGTATACACTGTAAATACACTTACATACACCCATGGTTCAGTGGTGACAGAAGTGCACATTGTGTGGGTGTGCTCTGTACATTCTGCACTGAGATATTCTGCTCCAACCTTAGTGCAAATAAACAGTGTCAGAACCCCTGGTTTTCATTCTTGAATCTTTCAGAGGCAGATCCAAACAGCTGCTTTGTGCCCAGAAAATACTACTCTCAGGAAATGGAGGGTCACCAAATCCAACTCTCTTTTATGGTGATTTTGATCCAGCTGTATTTAGCTCCCAAAGCTGCTTAAAAATCCAAACAAAGCAACCCATCATTTGAGGAGAACTCCAGAAAGCAGCTCTGAAGCCTCCTAGCAACACCTGCTCAGTTCTGTGCAGGTTGGTGCTCCTGTTTGGAGTGTTGGTAACAAAATCCATCCCCAATCCCAACACCCAGTGCTGCAATTCCCGGGCCAGTTTCTGGGGCTCGGCAGGGTTTGGCTGTTGCAACACTTTCTGCACAAAGAGCAAAGGGTTTGGATGAATTTCAGCCCACAGCCTACAGGAGTAGCTGACTCTGGGACAAGCCTCAGGACAGCTGCCAGAATTAAGTCCAAGTTGCACAAGAAGTGGGTTTTTACTGGCCCAGCAGGTCAAATGTAGCACCTTTACTGTCCTGAAGAAATATTTATTATGATTCCAAACCATCAGTTTGTTATTTTGGGTGTCAGCAGATGACCTGGGGGCACTTGAATTGCTTTGCTACAGATTTATTGGGTGAACTGTGGCCAAGGCAATTGGGTCAAGGTAGTAAAAGATGTTTAGATGCTTGAATACTGTTGATACCAAGACAAATTAGATTCCCAGTTCCTGTTTAGGTGCTCACCTAATCTCCCTCCGCTGCAGCTTGTCAGATGTGTCCTGCTTCATTTCCTGGCTCGTTTTTCATAGGGTGCCAGGGATAAAAGACTGCGAGGCACCTGCTGCAGGGGTAAACAGCCATCTAGAAGATGTGTGTACAAAAGTAGGTCTGATGGGTCTAAATTGATACAGCAGGAGATGATAAAACCACAGGTCAAATTGGGCTGGCTTAGAGTAGATTGGGATGTAGCTACTTTCCATTGTACTGTAGAATCTGTTGTTTTCTTTTTCTTTTTATTTCTTTTAAACTTTTACGCTTTGAATGCTGAGAGTAAAAGATTATTTTCAGAATGAAGATTAATTCTATGCAGTGCACTTGGCCCAGGTATGGTGAGAAGCTGGGAAACACCTCAGAGACATGCCTATGGACCAGAGAGTGTACAGGCAGAAAGCACCAGGACACCAACCCCAAGGATGATGCAAGTGCCCTTCAAGAGAGGACCTGCCTCCAGTATATAAAATTGTGTTGACACTGAAGCTTAGCAAAGGTCTTTGCAAACAGCATGATCTGGCTTGTAGAATTAACCACCAGTCAGTGTGGGTGCTGTCACCTCACTAAATTTCAGCATTCATTGATAATCGTTGATTTCCATATGTTTGTGAATTAGCTGTATTCTGAAAACACGGATAAAAGTGGAGGAATGAATCAGATGCAAGAAGTCAGCAGAGTCAGCTGCTGGTAATAGAACCTGGAAACACAATCCAGCTCAGAAATGGCCCCAAGGATATAGATAGCAGCTTTTATCTCCCTCAGATATAGGCCAGAGCAGCAAAGTTCAGATCCAGTTTTGGATCACTGAACTAGTTCAATAACATCCAGCAGGAACCTGACCCCAGCAGATCCCCTGTCTGTTTGGGGAGTTTTTTGGATCTGCTTCCCTTGCACCTCCACCAGACCACGTTACACCATATTAAATGTAAAACTGGGTCTAGATCTCCCATGCACAGAACTGGTGGATTCAAACAGGAAAACCACAGAGAAAACCTTCTGCCTTTTTAGGAGGTGGAGTTTGGCCTGCAGCAATGGGAGATTCAGTTCTGCTGCTGAAACATTTAAATATTGCATTTCTGCTTATTGCTAGTGGCTTTTAGGACACCAATATGTTGTGGGTTATGTACAAACACAGAGGAAGGAACGATCTGGAGTAGGGTTAGGATGAGTTTAAAGGTCCTCCAAGGTACAGAGGCCACCGTGGTATGTAGGATGATTTGTGTAAGGCAGACTGTGGCACAGGACACTGAAAATTCCAAACTCCAGACTGCAGATACTGGACATTTCATGTTCCTGATGGTTTTTTTTTGGTCCTCTCTCTTTACATGGCACACCTTCCATTTATTTTTCAGAATTTCAATTGTAAGCTTCTAATTCTCCCCCTCACCCTGCCTTTCTCTTATTTACATCCCAGAGATTCTGTGCTTCTCTGAGGGCTGACATGCCCTGGCTTAAACTGGAGCTGCCCTGAGGATGATTTTATATTTAGTAGCTCCTTATGAGCTGCTCTCATTTGAAGCAGCCCAAACTGCCTGATATAATATTTACTGCAGAAATCTCTCTCTTGCCTCTCCCCATTGCAGTCTAATGATAAGGCTGAGCTTGAAAAGGGGCCAGGGCCTTACTCAAAGCATGCTGGGGTAGCAGAACCTTGCAGGGCACAGTTTCTACCCCATTTATGCCTTCAGAGTAACCCACAAGATCCATGGCAAGGGATGAAATTCTGTCCCACAAAAACTGCTGCCAGGAGAGCACAGCTATCAGCTTCTATCATTCAGATTATACAGGGAGGAAAGCCTAAGCAAGAGCAACCTTTGATATTCTCCTCTCATATGCTGATTTTTTTTCCTGCATTTATGACAGGTTGTCCCCTTTTTAGAGTGGTTTGATTCAAAGGGTTTAAGGGAAAGATGCCTTCTGCAGGAGTGGTACAAACACAAAGTCACCTGGCTTCTCTCATCCTCCCTCTTTTAAGAGGGAGCTTTAGGGAATCCACTTCTCAGTTTTATACACAGCTCCTGCCTTTAGGATCCAGGAGCTCTGACCTGACGCTTGCCACGTCCTGGTGATAGCCACGGGGTGAAGCTCTGACCTGCAGCTTCCCTCTCTCCAACAGAAAAGTCAGCACTGCAGGTTCACAGGACTGTGAAAGACCCTCAGTTCTCCCTCCAAAGACCCTCCTGGACTCCAGGCTGTAGCAGAGAGTCCAGTTCCTTCTAAAATAGTCCCTATTTTAAGCCTGTGATGCTTTTCAGCCTGGGAGCGTGTGGGTGGGAGGCGATGCATCACATGGAGCACTGCCTCAGCTCCGACATCCCGAGCCTGCGGAACGAAGGAACAGCACAACAGCCTCTGTGCAGAGCAGCCCTTCCTGGAACAGCTGACTGGAGCAGCGAGGTGCTAACACAGCCCGGTCTCTCCCGCTGGTGTTCCTGGAAAAGCCGTTCCATTATCGATAAGGGCGGCACCGACAGCGCCAAGAGACAGCGAGGCTCTTGCCGGCCTTTAATAATTTCTGACTCAGCAGATCTTTCACTTCCAGCTCAGCAGAACGGGCACTGCAGGCACGTCAGCTGAAAGACAATATCCATGCTGGAAAGCCAGGCAGGCGGCTGCCAGGCCGTTCCCTTTGCAAAGGAGAAGGGAATGCGGAGCCGGCAGCCCGGGCACTCCGCGCAGCGCGAGCTGCCACCCTGCACTTGGCACTGCCACCTTCTCCTTCCTGCTGATAACGCTTGGGCCTTGTTCATTGTTCACAGCTGCTCTCGAGTTCCTCCTCCCCCACTTATCACATCTGCTGGAGAGGAGGATTTCCCAATAAAGGTAAAGAGAGGGGACTGATACCGATGTTCCAGATTTAATTCAATTTAAGCAGCGCTACTCCAGCGAGTAAATCTGCTGCTGCTTTGTGCAGGGGACGGTGCTGACAGCTAATGCAGGCAGGAGCATTAACCCCATCTGTCCCTTGGAGGAGGTTTAGTAGTCCAAATGAACTTTTTTAATTAAAGAGAAAGCGTTAAGCCTAAGAGTCTCTTTGAGACTGTTTTGAGTTTGTTCCTGTGAACGTGCCCTACAGAACGAGCACCAAGTGAGAAGCAAGGTGAAATTTTGGAGGATCCTCTCGAGATTCTGGCACTCCTAAACCTGAACCCATAGCAAGTTCGGGACAGAAGTTGAACTGTCACCTGAAATAAATGCATATGAAGAGTTCCTTTTTTTAACCTGTGTTGTTCATAGACATTTCTGAGTGTCCTGGTGGCTGCCATTCCCTGAATTAATGGGATCACTGGCTGCCTGTGACATAAGGAGGCTAATGACTGAGGCTCATTAGAAAATGGAAGAGAGAAGAGACTCTTGTATCAGCAGATCTGAATGTCAGGCAGGGCTTCCCATCCCTTTCAAAGTGTGACACCTGAAACTTCCCCAAAATTCCAAGTGGTGCTGCAAAATCCAAACCGTGCACCAGGGTCACGCCTGGGGAAAGGTCCCTCTGGCCGTGGGGTTTCACTTCAGCATTTCCAGGTTGTGAGGTCTCTGCATTCTCAGGAGCTGCAGACACTCAAACCACCTGCATTCCCACTTCCCCCGAGATCTGACAGCCTGGGGGTTTAAGGAACCCGTTTGGGGTGCACGGGTGAAGCGTCAGGTTCCGGTTCCACGCTCGGAATGCGCTGGAGGTGGATGCAAACATTGGGTTGCCGGAGCTGCTGCGTCGCCGATGCAAACAATTTCCATCAGGGCGAAAGCCCGGATGGAACCACCATGGCAACCAATTTTAAATAGAAACAATAGCCCAGCTCCTTCGCTGAAATAAAGGCGCAGGACCCGGGGATCCGGTTCCATATTCCTACAGCACAAAACGCCATTTTTAGAGCTTTCATATTTTCTGTGTTTTTATTGCTTCTTTCCTCAGAGCATCTCAATGTGCTGTTTGCAATTTATGGGCAGTAAATACTGGTGGAATGAAGCCATCTCTGTGGGGCTAGCAGCAGTCAGAGAGCAGCATGGTGGATAAAGCAAGGTTTTGCCAACCCCTTTATCTTTCCACTTACAGAATCTCTAGGTCCCATGCAGAGAAGTCAGTCCAGTTTTTCCCTTGAAAATGTACAAAAAATACACAACAAGTCATTAATGCTGAAAGGATGAAATGCTGAATCATGCCTTCCACTCTTTAGAACCTGGGTTCCACTGAGTCTAATTATTTCACACTTGCTACCTAAATTTTGAGCAGTCTCTTCCAAGAATGTTCACGATGAGAGTTGGAAAAGAAAAAGTTCTGATGAACAGTCTAACATGGGGACAATCATTCTGGTCAAACTCCCCGGGATCTGATGTTAGCTTATCTCATAGGGATGGGATTTTATCTGGCCCAAATAATCTCAAGCAAACTTGCAATTGCAGTGAGGGCAGTACAGTCAATGTGCAGCTGGCTGAGAGAAGAGAAACCGCCAGGAAATATTGAACATATTTTTAAGTATTTTTACCCAGTGTCTTTTGAGTATCTGAAATGAGGTGAAAATACATTAAAATCCAACCAGATCTCTCTCTCCCCCTTGTTGCAGCCAACACACCCTTAACAGAGTCAGTGGGTGTAGAAATAGGAAATTACATTTTGCTTTTGCTTAGGTGTTGGGGCTTCACTATTTAAAAAATAAAAATAAAAAATGACTGACCTACAGCACATTCTGGAAGGGCACCTATCAAGTATCCTCAGCTCTTAATCTAAGAAGGAACTTCAATGCCCTGGCATTGTTCTCCCCTGTGCCATTCTTATCTGACATTGTAGTATCAGTTGCCAGAAACTCTGTGGGTTTATTCTGTACTTTGTATTCTAATATAAATGGAGCTGAATAGTTGTCATAGTCCTCTGGGCAGGGCTCCTTGCTGCTGCAGAGTTTAATATTGAGATTGGCAACACGAAGGTGGCTGATGTAATCCCTTCCATTACAGATATTTACGGCACACCATGTTACAATACAAAGGCAGAGGTTTGGAGACTGGGAAGATGTGACAAGCCAAAAAAGCCAACCCATTCAAAACCCAGGCTGGCTCTGCAGGGGTCGATTCCCCTCGCTGGACGTTCATGGAAATTTCTTTTAATGCCTTTAGGAGCGTTTGTGATGCAAAATTCAGATGGGGCGTGAAGCAAACGGCAGCTCCACTGATGGCCAAGTCCCCGTTGCACAGCCCCCATCTGAGTGCAGGTCTGTCTTCAGTGTCAGCCAGTGACTCAGGATCACCAGCAAGCCTTGTCCAGAGTCACTCCTGGGTTTCACCATTCTTTGGCCAAACATCACAAGCCTTGGTGCATTGTAACACAGGGGGAAGGGGCAGCACAGAGGAGGGTTTGTTCCTCTTTCTAGCAGCCTCCTTCTACTCCTGCAGCAGCCCGGGAGCTGATAACAGTGATCTGTGAGCTGTTACAAGTCAGTAAACGATGTGAAGCTTATTTATGCTTTCAAAGTCCAGGATATTTCCTTCTTCAGTTTCTTATTTACCTCCAAGTTTGATCAAACGTGCAACTTCCTCACACGGGGCGGTGCAGGGGCAGCTCCGATCTGCGACTGGTGACAGGACCTAGGGAAGAGCTGGAGCTGTGTCAGGGGAGCTTTAGGTTGGATATCAGGAAAAGGTTCTTCCCCCACAGGGTGGTGGGCACTGGACAGGCTCCCCAGGGAATGGGCACAGCCCCAAGGCTGCCAGAGCTCCAGGAGCGTTTGGACAACGCTCCCAGGGATGCACAGGCTGGGATTGTTGGGGTGTCTGTGCAAGGCCAGGGGTCAGACTGGATGATCCCTGTGGGTTCCTTTCAGCTCAGGATATTCTGTGATTTTACAAAACCTCCTCAAGCAGCTCTTTGAGATTCGAGGGTGGGAGCTGAGTGACTCTCTCCATGTTTAAGAGTCCACTTCTTCCCTATAGCTCTCCTGGAGGATCTGCAGCATCTCCTTTGCAGAATCAGCATTTTTGTTACTCTTAATGGAGCCGCTTCTTGCGGAAAACACTGGAAAGGCTTTGCACGTAATGGAGGAATTTCTATTCCAGACCACGGAGGAGAGAATACTCCCCACCCTGCCTGGTGCTTGTGACTTGATGTGAAAATAGCACTGCTGGTGTGGTGTGAATGCAGTGCAGTGTTTCCCACACAGATGGGCCCAACCCAAGAGCTTTTTCCCCTGAATTTCGTAACGTTTCGAAGGAGGTTGGAACTAAAGTGCTTCACAGAACAGTCTAATTTTGTGTTTTATTTGCCATGGAAGTGGCAAAATTGACTTTATCAAACAAATGCTGTTTGCCATAGCATTCAATCAGTTTCTTGCCTTTTGCAATGGCTTCTCAGTGCTGTTGGTAAAAATAATGTTGCCTTTCCAGTATATCATGTAAAGCGATTTCAGCTGTGTTTTTTCCACTCCTGACCTCTGCAATGCTTGCATTTCAGACAGTTTCATACACTTATTGATTACATGAGGTAGTGTTCTAATTTCTAGGAAGTAAGAACATAGCCCTTAAATCATCCACATGCTGAAATGTTTTAATTTCCTCAAGTAAATAGAGCACATTTTGCCAGGAATCTCAAATGTATGATACATGGATCCGATTCCACTTTTACACAGGTCTTGTATAACTCCCTTCAGCGAAATTAATCCTGATTAGCATTGAGAAACAGGTCCAGAATATGGGGAGGAGAGTGGGTTAATGCCATTTTTTCTGACACTGAGTGCTCTAAAAGCACTCCGAGACTGCAAACCATTACCATTTCTCAGTAAGTGCCCTCTGAGAGGACTGGGGAGGATTGAAGAGTTTTTAACCAGTAAGTCACCTCCGTTCTTTCACAAAGGAGTAGAGATTTAACCATTTCTAGCTGCTGGCTGTTCGGTGATGGTGTAGAGTTGGGAAGCTGGCGGCCTCAGTGTGTGAATTCCCTTCCCGGCAGCCTGGAATCACGGGCCTGCTCCTCTTCCCAGGCTTTTCAAGTTTTCCTGTCAAGGAGGAAGGGAAGAGTTTTGAAGAAGTGCTCCACAGAGGTGTGTGATTTGCCTCACGCAGGCTCGTCACGCTCGAGCGCCTCGACACGAAGGTTGTTATTCCCCGACAACGCCGGCAGACTCCCACACCTCCACGGCTGCTACGAGTTAGAAGCACTCCCAAAATAGGGCTGGATTTTCACAGTGATAATTGAGAGCCATAACTTTCCATCAGAGAGGCTCAGTGGGTGGGAGCAGCGGCAGAGACAGCAGTATCAACAGAGTCGAGGCTTTTTACCAGGATGTTATCTAATTTTATTGCGGTTTATATCCCATAATGCTATTAAGGTATAGCCTTTCTTTTAGGGATGTCTCCTGGACATGGTTTTGGACCCATCTTTTGTTATTGTGAGAAGAACTCTATGGGAGCTAAAAAAAGAGTAGACTTTATGATTGCCCTAAGCTTTGGTTCAGGAAAATGTTCATATTTGGGATGAGGTTTAAGCTTTATGGACAGTGTTGAATAGTGCTGGCTTCAGTGAACTGATGACTAGAAAGAAATGTTCATATAGGGTTTTGTTTTCCTTCAAAAGAACTTCCACTGCTCAGGAAAACCACTCATTAGCTCGCTTCTGATGCAAATATCAGAATATTTAAATGCAAGTTAAATAACAGAGCGATATTCTCAGTCACTGGAAGCAGTAATTGTGTTTCTTTGGGGGTACGTGGCCAGACAGGCTGAATCAAGGAACATTTATGGGTCACATTCTTATCTGGTGCTCTGCCACCTCCATCAAATAACGCCAGAGTGGCACTGCAGCAGTTGCTGTTGAGATCAGAATCTGCATATAGATATTGTGCCTCTCAAGTTCTGAAAGTGCTGTTATATTTCAAGTCAAAGGGAAAAGAGAGAACAAATAACACAATTTACTGCTGCAGATTATTTTTATGCCTGTGTGCTCCACTTAAGAGAATACTCTGTAAATGACTTATTATCAAGAAAAGTTATTTGTTTGCACTAATCAAGCCTTAAACTTGGAGGCATAATATGGAACTAATTATTTTTAACTAACTAATCAACATGTTTCATTCATAAGTTGGGATTTATCAATATAGCACATGAAAGGAGAGAACATATTATTATTTCAATTTAGATAATATGCAAAAAGCACTGTGTTTGTAATGACCTGCTTTCACTGAATATAATCAAGCTCCAAAGCTCTATTACAGGCTGGAAATAGCAGCAGCTTACTTTAATGAGATTTCTGGCTCTGGGCCCCAGCTGTTCTACGCAAGGCTCTCCCTTTGCTCTATGACCTACCAATATGTGCTGTCACCAGTAATGAGACAGGACCTATTTCCTAACATGGGGAAAAACTGGGAAGCACGAGTTCATTCTGCTCCGTGCAAACACACCCCGTTCCCCCCGCGAGGCAGAAGGAGGGGAACGCTCAGAGGGCAACATCCCCCCCTTCCCTCGCCAGCAGAAATGGGACGTGAAACCCATCAGGTGAGCAACTCCAAGGGAAAACTGGAAGTCTCTTCTGAACTGGGTCCCTCGGCACAAAGAAACCCAATGTTCATTAAGCACATCCAGAATTTCTTTGTCCCCTGCAAGGACCCCAGCAGAGGACTTCCCATTACCTGCAAGGCGCGAGAAAGGGGAACAGTGGCAGTCGTGGGCTCTGAATTTTATGGATTTTGTGGAATTATGCTCATCTCAGGGCCGCGTTGGGAACGTGCCAGGAGCCAAAGAGCTGCACTTAATTTGCCTAAAATGGAGCAGATTACCACTGCTCTCCTTTTTAATAATGGAGATGCAGCCTAGAGACTACAGATTCCAGCAAGCAACGCTCCAAAAGGAGCCAGGCGATCCAGGTGCTGGGGGTACTGGGGCTCCCAGGTGGAAAACAAGGCCAACCTCATTTTGGTCTCTCTGAATTGGACTCTTAATGTCGTTCCTTTGGCTTTTTTTTAATTATTATGTCCCAGACTTTTCAGAAATTCTGTTCTAGAAAATGTTTGATTAGCTACCATTTGGGGGGAGGGAGGATTATGCTATTTTTATTCTTAAGCTGTCACTTGGGTTCATTAACACTTTGCACGTGAATCTGGGTTTTTTAGGACAAGAAGCCAGTGGTTTTTTTTCCCCTGAATAACATTGTTAAGTATTTCAGGAATCTAAAATCCACAAACTATTTCTGTGCCCTGAATATAAACCTCTTTGGAAAAAGCCAACGAACATTTGAGTCAGAAAATTGGAAGGCGTGTGCCTAATGCACTTTGAAATTAAATGATTTGATGCTTTTCAATTTGTCTTTTTGCCCTTCCCAAATACCCAAAGGCACTAGCCCACTTTGTAAATGAGCAGGCTATGAAACCTTACTTTGAGAAATGAAGGTGTCACCGAGTTGCAGTAAAAATTATACTCGGCACCGCCGTACTCTGCAAGCCCTGACTAATTGGCCCCTGACACAGCCCCGCATTCCTCCTTTACTAATAGGAATTAAATAAGCAGTTACTTATTTGAGAAGTGGGCAAAAAACTTCCAAACCCCAAGAGATTGGGAAGCTGAGTGTCCATGGCATAAACAGCTTCTTTGCCGTGGAATTCACTGGATGACCACTCCTTTCCAGGTCCCCTTGGACACCATGTCTAGTGTCCTGGCTCATCCTCTGGGTGCTCCTTGCCTTCCACAATTTCAGAAATAAGATTACAAAGTGAGCTTTCAAATTGGCTGTTTAAAACTCTGTTGCTGTGTGGAATTTTTTTTTTTGTCCAGCTTGAGGAAGCCTTATCCTTAAATGAAAATAGAAAAAACGCATTTGCAAAGGTCACATCGACAGATTTTGAAGTGCAGCGGTAAGAACACCACAGCCTTTGCAACACTACCTATTTCCTCTTCTAAATTATTTACGTATTTATTGTATTTTACATGAGCCATGGAAGCTAGAGGCATTTTTGCAGTATCAGGTCATTCTAAAGTACATGCCATACAAAGAATAGGGCTGGAAAATAGTTGTATGTAATACTGTTCATTAATATTACATAATTACTGCACACAAAATAGTTCTCTGGGCAGTGATAAGGATTTTTTTCATAAAGACTAAAGACTCCAAGGCAATGTATTCCATTAAGGGGTTGCTTAACATATGAGGGTATATCAATATATGGTACCTTCACCCAGCTGCAGCAAAATGACGAAGGCAGCTTAGTCAAATGAAGCCATTAGCATGTATAATGTGCTTTACACAAGAGTTAAAAGGTTTATAAAATCATACTTTGATATTGCAATGACCAAGCTGAGATAGGATCTAGCAAACAGCAGTTGCAGCTGCATCAGCACAAAAATGAACTGTTGGGTTTTCTCTGCAGTCTAGAGAACATTTTCTGCAGTCTTTGAAAATTGCTCTGAAATTAAAAAATTTTCTGTATGTGTAGGCTAATATTAGCTACTGACAGCTTGCCTGGGGTTTTTAGCTCAGCCTTCCTGGAGCAATTGTTTAGGATAAAATGTTGATGCAGCTTTTCAGGTCTGTTGGCTGCTTTTATTGCCATTGAATGTCAGCAAGCCCTGTGTCTTCTGTGATGCACTACAACTAAAGCAATGTGGAGGAACATCTCAGTGACTAAAAATCCCAAAAATGATCCCTTTGAATTTTAGTATATCCCACTGCACCCTTCCTAAAGTCCCTGTGCTGTAAGCATAGGGTTAATTTTAACTTTACATTTGATTTACTAAAATGTGTTAATATGCTGCAGACTGTTGTGTGGATGAGATACAGCAACTATTATTAGTATAAAACAGGAGATCTGAACATCCTAATAGGTCTTTTGACATTCAAGAAAACATCAATTACAGTTTTTGATACATAAGAAACGGCTGATCATTCTGCCCTTAAATAAGAGATTCTTATCCTCTTTCTGCTCCTTTTTTTCTAAGGCAGAAGCTGACTTAAATGAGACTTAAATTCTCTGTTTCCCCACCAATAGGTGCAACAATCTGATGTTTCTGCAGCGTGAGCAGTGTCAGTGTTTGACGTTGGGGTGTTGAGTCACCGAGGGCTCACCTTTCCCTGCGGATGACACCGTGACAGCTGCAACCAGCAGATGCCTGAGAGCTGACAGCCCTTTGATTTCAAAGAGAGAGGCTTGCTGGCAAGGCATTTTCATAAGGAGTTCCTTCTCAGCTCTGCAAGTCCTTTCACTTCTTAGCTCAATGGGACCTTGATTTGATAACACTCGGAGTGTATCACAAACGGCACATCTGCTCTGCCAGGATGAGCCGTGTGCCTGAGCTGGAGAGGCTGCTTCCTGGGAATCCCACTTGCTTTCAGGTTTAGTTTATCTCTGAGCTTGTGCTATTAAATTACTATTAGCAATTCCACCTCTTATGGGGCACGTGACCTTTTGAGTACACCTGACAAAACTGAAGATGTGTTCACCGGGTGTGGGACACTGAAAGGCTGAGCAAACCACAGACCTCAGGGTTGTTTCTGACTGAGCAGAAGCGAACACACAGATTTCCCTACACCAGCTCAGCCAGCCTCGGTTTTTCCAGTGACCTGAGTCACGGTCAAGCACTTATTGTGTGACGAGTTACGGTGAGACTGCCGGAATAAAAGCAGGCTAAGGAATCTAATCCTCAGAGGAGAGCAATATGTTCCCACTTGTGGTTTATTCTCGCAGTGGAGAGGTTGTGAAGGGGTTTGTGATGCTGGGGGTTGGTGCTGGGGGAGCCTGGGTAGTGCACAGAGCCACCGGCAGTCGTCAGCTAAAGCTGCCCAATGATGGCAGCTGGAGTGGCCAGAGGAATCCTCTCCTCTGAGGAGCCCGGAATTAAAGTGCTTCCAGAAATGAATCCATTAGATGCTGATGGTGATTAGTGGAAGGCACCATGATGACTTAAAGTACTTCAAGTGTCATTCAGTCTGAATCCTCTTTCAGGTGAAAAGTGTGGAGCTGCAGGGACCGATGTGGTGGATGTGGCAGCAAATCTGGGCACGAATCTCACCATGCTGTGTGAGCAAATGCTACTGAGAAAACTCTCCCCGTTCCTTCCCATGTACTAAGTCTTGGATATTTACTGCTGTGATGAAGGGAAATTTAGGGTAAAATTTCTAAATCAGTTATTTAGATGTCCAAGGTTTTTTAATTATTTGGATCTTATGTTTCAAGTTTCATCCAAAAGTTAGGTCATGGCATAAGCTACAGCAAAATCCGTGTGATAAAGGGGTTAATTTGACTCTACAAGGATTTGAGCTTATGACTTGAGTGTTTTAAAATATTGGAGCAACCTGGTCTAGTGGAAGGTGCTCCTCCCTTCCTAGGGGGTTGGAACTGGATGATCTTCAAGGTCTCTTCCAACACAAACAATTTTGTCATTCTGTGACTCTGTAAATGCTTTGCATTGTTTGAGACTCTTTTTTTATCATCCAGCCATCAAAGTGAGAACTTCCTCACAGGTTTTTAAATTCACTTTACTATAGACAATCCTGACATTCTTCAGTGACTTATCTTCTTTGGTGGGCATTTTTTCTCAAAGAGGCTGAATAAATAGACAGAAATCCTGCTGGGAAGCTGAATCATCCCAGTGCCAGCCGTTGAGAAACCTCCCATGGTTTCAGCACACGATGTTTGTCAAGCTAAGCGATTAAAGTCAGATTTTGGAAATTCTGCTCGTATCATTCCAGTCCATCTGCATTTACCCTAATGCATTGCTAAGGGTGTGCCTGAAATTAAATTAAGGCCATCTACTCAGTCTTTCCCAAACTATTCATGGAACAGCAATCTGCTGCTGGAGCCAAGTCCGTGGTGTCCTGACAGAAGTGCCTGTTAACCCTGAACCTGATGATGATGATGATGATAACAATGGCACGACTAGAAAAATACTGAGGAAAATAATACCCACAATCAGATGGGCTCGCAGAGGTTGCAAACAGTAAACAAAAGGGGAAACTATAACCCAGTAATTACATTTTCACACTGATGTTTTCTCCATATGTAAACAAGTCCATTTTCACATATCGAAACAAGGCATCTGCTATTGCAAGGAAAAAGTTTATTTAGTAAACCGTTGAGAACTACTGGGTTTGATAAAAGTATCATCCAAATTACAGTCGCGTGTCTGAGTAGGCTGGAAAGTCTTGGAGCAGGTAGCAGTGGACAGCCCTCTACTAAGTGAAAACTCTTGAGGAAATGTTTCTGCATGTTTCCTTTTACACTTGATTTTTCTACTGGTGTATCTACACACAATTATT
Organism: Ptilonorhynchus violaceus; assembly: GCA_013397565.1. Lineage (NCBI taxonomy): Eukaryota > Metazoa > Chordata > Aves > Passeriformes > Ptilonorhynchidae > Ptilonorhynchus > Ptilonorhynchus violaceus. The sequence goes on from VZRJ01003545.1 coordinate 766,279, forward strand.
TTAATTTCACTGTACTTTGCTCTTTACTTTTGAACTATATTTTTATTTGCATATTTTCATCTGTGGGTGTGCAAAAAGAGCGCTCATCCCCAAACTGAACTATTGTATAAACCAGATCTATAGTCAAACGTTGATGTTTGACCCTGGACAACTACATTGCATGTACGGAAGAAATCCTTCCCTGTGACGGTGGTGAGGCCCCGGCATAGGTTGCCCAGAGAAGCTGTGGCTGCCCCATGCCTGGAGGTGTTCAAGGCCAGGCTGGATGAGGCTCGGAGCAAGCTGGGACAGTGGCAGGTGTCCCTGCCCGTGGCAGAGGGTTGGAATGAGACGAGCTTTAATGTCGCTCCCAAGGCCGGCCGCTCTCCGTGGCACGGGCACTGGCACTGACAGGTGACGCCCTGCCCTGCACAAACATGGCGGGCCCCGCGCCCCTCACTCCAAGATGGCGGCACCGCCGGCATCCGCCTGACCTCCCGCCCACACCTAAGATGGCGGCGGCGCCGCGGGCGGCGCGCGCCCAGCCCCGGGGTGGCCGCCCCGACCGGGGAGTCCCTGCCCGCACCAAAGATGGCGGCGCCGGGCGGAG
>VZRJ01003545.1:767024-813840 GCA_013397565.1 Ptilonorhynchus violaceus
AGCCGCCGCAGGGCAGGGAGCGCCCCGAGCCGCCGCCGCCGCCGGACCCCCGAGCGCTGCGCCCCGAGACAGAGCCTGCCCCGACCCCGCCGGGCGACCCCGGAGAGCCGCTTAAACACCTTCCATGGGGGAGAGAGGAGCCCGGCCGGCCGCGCCTTCCCCTCCCTGCCGGAGGCTGCTGCGCTGCTGAGGTAAAACCCCTCCTGCCTTGCCCGGCTCGAGCGAGGGCGGGGGACGCGCGGGGCACCCACAGCCCGGCCCCGCTGGATGCCGAGTGCCTGAGGAGGGAGCGCGTTCCGGGGGCTCGCTGGGCTGCGGGGAGCCGCGATTCCCGGGGAAGGAGGCGAGCCCCGCACCACAAAACACCCTCCCGGCTGCAGAGAGCGAGAGAAAACCTCCTTCCCCTTCCTCCTGCACAACTCGCTGTCCCCTCCCTTCCCTTTCCCGAACGGTGAACGCTGATTTCTAAGATGAAAACCTTCTTCCTCGGACAGCCAGGACTCATATGAAGGACACGCAAATATTGGATCATAAATAAGAAGCGAGTCTGGCGAGCTCAGAAACCCAGCCCAGAAGGAGCAGCATCAAGAATCCACCCTTCTGCACAACTCACTCCCCACCCAACACACAGAGAATACTGATTTCCTGAGATAAGATCTTACCCCTTTAAACAACCGCACACGCACACACACACACACACACACACACGGTGTATATTATTGCTAAATATAAGAGGTTAAAACCCAGCAGCACGGGAAAAAGCCTCTTCTGCAACTCACTCCCCCATTTCACCCTTCTGAATGCTGAGATCCTGAGGTAAATTTTTCCCTTGTCCACAGCAAAGACTCTTTTTGAACAGGACACAAATATATATTAGATTATAGAGATGTATTAAATTATTCCAGATTTAAATCTATTTTTTGCTGCCAAGGGGTCGAGGGACCAGACGTCATTGTATTTTTTTTTTCTTCCCTCTTAACTCATTTATGGGCGAGTCAAGGCTGCTGAGGAGGAAAAAAACAGGATAGTTAGAATCTCTTTATCCTTATTCCCCAGAAGCTTATTCTCTCATTGCTGTGCATTTCCTTTAGAAAAAGGAAACCTCTTATTTTGTGAACCAAAGATTTATTTTTCCCTTCCTCCTGGCCAAAGGAAGGAAACGGACATAAATTGACACATTGAAATAGTTGAAGAGATCTATCTTTTGCAGAAAAAGCAAACATCTTTATCCAAATCTGAAATAAAATAGCGTGGAGGGAGAAACTGGAATATCTAGTGAAAAACAGGATACTTGCTAATCTTGCCTCGCAAGAGGACAAGCTAAACACTAAACATCAACTTGTTCTTACAGGGAGGATTCAAACCCTAAATATAATAAATGGGGGATTACGGGTTTGGAGTGTTAGTGCAAAACAACACTGGAAATAAGTCAGCTTTTCCAGTCAGATTTCATCCACATCTGCAGCCTCCACACCATCATCAAAATGCAACCCCCAGCCCTGCTGCTTTTATAAATAATAACACAGCTGCCAATGGCAGTAGTGCTGGGTCAGCTTGGCTTTTTCCTGCTCCAGCTGCCCATAATATTCAGGATGAGATTCTGGGGTCAGAAAAATCTAAAACTCAGCAACAGGAAAAGCAAGAGTCCCTAGAAAAACAGCAGCTTTCCCCTGGTCAAAGTCAGGAAGCAGGCATGCTCTCTGAACCCGAGAAAGCTAAAACTGAAGAGAACCAGGGCGATAATTCTTCCGAGAACGGCAATGGAAAGGAGAAAATCAGAATAGAATCGCCGGTTCTAACAGGATTTGATTACCAAGAGGCTTCGGGGCTCGGTACTTCCACACAGCCCTTGACATCCACTGCATCTTCTCTGACTGGTTTTAGTAACTGGTCTGCAGCTATCGCTCCTTCTTCTTCTACAATAATCAATGAAGATGCAAGTTTTTTCCACCAGGGAGGGGTCCCTACTGCCTCAGCTAATAATGGTGCTCTGCTGTTCCAGAATTTCCCACATCACGTCAGCCCCGGCTTTGGTGGTAGCTTTTCCCCCCAGATCGGACCCCTCTCTCAGCACCACCCTCATCACCCCCATTTCCAGCATCATCACAATCAGCATCAGCAACAGAGGAGGTCTCCTGCAAGCCCTCACCCACCTCCATTCACACACAGAAATGCTGCTTTTAATCAGTTGCCTCATCTGGCCAATAACCTGAACAAGCCACCTTCTCCGTGGAGCAGCTACCAAAGCCCATCGCCCACCCCGTCCTCCTGGAGCCCCGGCGGCGGCGGCTACGGGGGGTGGGGAGGGTCCCAAGGCCGAGACCACCGCCGGGGACTCAACGGAGGGATAACACCCTTGAACTCCATCTCGCCCTTAAAGAAGAATTTTGCAAGTAATCATATCCAGCTGCAGAAGTATGCACGACCCAGCTCGGCCTTCGCTCCGAAATCCTGGATGGACGACAGCTTGAACAGAGCTGACAACATTTTTCCTTTTCAGGTGAGCGCACTCTGTTGTATCCGTAACAAAAATAACCCCAAAGAGCATTAAAATGCCCTGTTGTAGGATTTCTGTGCTTGCAACTAAAAAAGAAACCCCATATGGCTAACTTGAAATGTCATAGTGGGAATGATCCTCCAAGCTGTGATTCATGGGGTTTTTTTAACAGTGATGGTCATAAATATCTATTGCCCACCAGCCATCTGTATTAGCCACTTTGCTTCAGCTTAACACTTGCAGACAGAAATAGCCAATGAAGAAATTCACTTGCAAGTATTTCTCCAAAGAGGAATAAGGAAGAAAGTGCCTGGTGGAGTATGAAAGATCTGAGGCTTTTTAAACTATTCAACACTGTACCACATCTGAGAAGAAGTATTGAGTGATTGTATTTTGTTTCACAGTATCGTATGGACTTGAAGTGCAACATAATTTTTGTAGCATTTTTTTGGGAAACTTTGGTTTACAAATAATGGTAATCAGGGCAGCTTGCTCTCAGTAATGGCAGCAAATTTTGGTTACAGGCCATTAAATCAGCACTAAAAATAGATGTGGATGAGATCAGTTGGTGGTCTCCTATATTTTGCTGTGGCCTTCTCCTGGCAGGAGGCAGGTTGTCTGGCAGCTCAGCCTCTCCTTCTGGGCTGACTTGTTATGAATTTGAAAAGAACTGTATAATGTTGAACCTAATTTGCAGCAGAAATTAAACCAGAAGTCCTCTCCTTTTCATCTGACCACTAGTTAAACCCAGCTTTTATGTGTGTGTGTGCCTTTTGTAAACTCCTTCAGGGTGAATTGAAAGACCCAAGAGTTCTTTTACGTTTCCAGGGTTGTTTTTCAAGCTCTTCAAATGAGGGCAAAAGTAAAATTCTCAACGTGATTGCAGTATTTCTTGCCATGCTGCGAGAACCGGGCTGACCTACTTTGAATTAATTTCCAAGATAAAAACTGTGCAACGTGTCTCATGATATAAAGAAACAGAAATACATTTAATAGGGGTTTTGTGGATTTGTGGATAGTTGGGTTCTTTGCAAACTGCTGGGTTTTGGTGGTGTGCAGGCCCTGCTGACAGCACAGCAGCTGCTGGCAATAACTTTCCTTTAGAGCCCTTTTTTTCCTACTGCAGTGCTACTAACTGGTTCACTATCAGGTAGAGCCCTTCTAAATTTAGAATGCATAGCAATAATTGATTTTAATGTCAGGATTTGTAATGAATATAATGAACCCGTGTCCAGCATACCCCATTTATACAGTGAAACCATTAGAAAAAGGGCCACAGCTGGAGCTGGTCTTTTTTCAGCCTCACTGCAGCGAGCCTTGGCTCACGGTTTGATTCACTCTGTACCCTGACACGTAGCTGATGTTCAGAGTGACAGAATGAGATCAAGTGTGTCCTTGCTGCCGTGTATGAGCCCCAAATATATATACACAGCCAGAGAAATGTGCTTGGATTGGCATCAAGGAAATTTCAGGAAACTGGCAAAGTCAACCTTGACTTCTGGATGGTGTTCCAGATGTAAAATAGCAGACACACGTAGTTTGATCATGGTAAAGAAATCATTTTTGTGTAGCGTGTTGGTGTCTGTTTACATAAACACTCTGATGAAGCTGTGCATGTCAAGACCAAGTCTGACACTCCTTCATGCCAAGAAAAGGAAAGTGTGGAGTGAAGTGCTTTCCAGTCTGTTACTATCACTTCTGTGAGGAAAAGGGCAGGGCAGCAGAACAGGACTTCAGCACTGCAGCCCTAGAAAGATGCTGATTAATTTTGAAGCCATCTTGGACAACTGCTTATTACAACTTTTTTTTTTTTTCCTTTGTATAAAACCTTTAGCTCCTTTGATCACTTAGCTGAGTGTTGAAAGCACAGTGAATTTTTGAATCACTGGAAACAAATGATGTAAAATTTGACCTTTGATGTCTTTTTATTTTGTTCTTGATTACGCTGATTCTATGACTGACTCAAAGCAGAATTTTGCTTATTTTATATTTGTGTTCATGCCTCTCTGTTTCTGCCCCCGAAGTATCCTTGCTGATGCAATCATGTACTGGACAAGGCTATTTTGTTACTGGAATCTTCTTAGATTCCCGTTTAGGAAATAATTGAAAGCTGTCTTTGCTGCAGCAACATAATGGAGTAATTTGATACAACAATCCCTTTCATTTAATATTTATGTTTTGCTGCTTAAATCATTAACAAGTGTTGCTGCAATCTAGTGAAAATGAGTTTCTTTAGAAGGCAAAATGTAAACCAGCAATTGCAAATATTTGGGGATCACTTTCTTTTTTTTTTTCCCTCAAAGGTTGTCTCTATTCCAGAGCTTGGTGACACACAGGATTCTGTCTGTGTTTTCATGGAAATCGCAGGGTAACCAGGAGTAAGAGCTCTTTTCCTCTTTGGAGAGGATGGCGTTGCATAATTTCCCCATAAACCACTGACGTGAACTCCTGCTCGCTCCAAACATTCCTGCCCATGGGATGAAATGGGTGCTCCAAATGGTGCAGATGAAAGGAAAATACTCTGGTGATCTGTTTGATAACCTTGCAATTTGATGATGCCTTGCTTGGCATTGAGAGCTGCATGCAAACCCTGTGCTCTCTGCTCTGTTTTCCATTTGGAATCCTGTCTCCTACCATTCCTGAATGAGAATGTCCTTAGGAACCTCTTCTAGAGATGGGACTGGCAGCAAGGTCAGAGAAGACTTAACCAGATCTGTTAATGAAATTAAGTTTTGATGTTGTGCTTTAGCCACTGGGCAGGCTCCCCCCTTCAAAGATCTTTTGAAAAGAGAAAAGCCATTGTTCTTTGTGTGTTCGTTTGAAAAGGAAATGGTCTCCAAATGAAAAAATGGTCCCTGAATTGAAATTAAAAAGAAAAAAAACGGAGTCTTAGGACTCTCATGAAAATGCTTTGACTGTGACAATGGCACCTTACAAAGTTAAGTCATTTTTAAGAATAATTCCTTCTCCTTCTGTCCAGCAGCACTGACAAACTCAGTGCTCAGTAATTGTGTTTTGCCTTCGAGATTGTTTTGGCTTTCCTTTGGCTGTGTACTTGCACTTCCTCCTCACTGGAACATCCTGCCTGTTATGCAATGCATAAATCTTGCTTTGATAGGCATTTCCAGGTTCCCAGATCTCATCTTCAGTGCGTGACGATGTTTTTTAAGTGGGTCTCTGAAGGCACGAGCGAGCGAAGCAGTGGCGTTCAGCATTTCTGTAAAAATGCTTAAAAATAATTTGTATTTCTTCCCGGAATCAGGCTTGAAAATAACTGCCCATTTCAAAGAACTTTGTACATGAGAGCGGTTCATTGTATCCACTTGTTCAAAATGTTTTTTCCTTTCTTCCACAGTGGCTGGTTTCCAGGTATATAACCCCTTCCAAATCCAGCCAGGGCCTGTGCCAGAGAGACTTGCTCTTCCCCCAGGCAGATATGGAATGTTTGAGAAAACACATTCGTGATTACAAAATGTGTTTGAATTCCGAGCTCTACGTCAGCATTTGTTTGCCCATAGAAATGGGCTGCTTTAATAAGTGCATTAAACAAATTCACAGGGAACTGGAATTAAAAAAAAAATCACCTCTTGAATGCATTTGCCAAACTTTCCTTTTGAAGGGATCTTGCGAATAAATTTCTTTACCGTGCCTCTTTGTTTTAATGTTTGGGTTTGAGGGACTTTTTCATAACTCACGATGGCTGGTGGTGTAAAAAGTGGTTATTTGTTTCGCGGAATTTAATTTTTCTTCTGGCAACAGCAATTATTCCAAGAAATTTCAAGTTATTTGAAAGCAGAAGAAATACTTGAAGTCGGATTTTTAAACCTGTTCATCCATTTTTCTATAACTCCCATCAGCTGTGCAGTAATTAGTGTTTTGTGTGCTGTTCCCCACAGCTCCTGATCTGTGGGATTAGCAGCACTCTAATGTGGTTTGACGTGCACAAGTTAAGTGCTGGGGAAGTTAACACTGTTCTTGTTTTATAAACTTACTACTGACGTTAATACTTGGGCTTTGGCCCTCCTGTGTGTTTCTGACCTCGGGGTTTCTGTTTAAAGAGAGCTTTTGTTAGAAGCTATTTGAATTATGTTTGTCTTTTCCTAAGATTAAAAGGAGTACTCTTATTAAGGATTTTGCTTTGAAAGTTGCATATGTAGCAGCCCAGCACAAGAGTGAGAACACAAGATATTGTGGAAAATGATTTCTAGAAGATACATGATAAACTTAATATGTAGCTAAAATAGAATCACACGTGCTATAAACATTTCCAGTAAAGGTTTGTCATCTCTAACACTTCAAAAGTTAAGTTGGACTAAACCATAAGTGTGCCCTTCCCAAAAAAACCTCCTGTGTTTTGTGCCACTTAACTTTTCCAGCTCGCTCTTATTGTTCCCTGGTGAAGCTATAAAAGATGATCTGAGCAGAATACAGCAACATCCTTTCAGGAAAAACCTGTTTATTCAAAGCCTTTAATTCACTGGATGCTGGACTGGGAGCTGGAATACAGCATTGGGAGGGTGGTGGGAAGGAGGAGAAGCTCACCCAGAAGCATAATCAAGTCTAAATTTGCGTTGCAATTAAAGGAAAAGTGTGGAACTTGTATTTATGATGATAAATATGATGATGCTGCCTCTCCTGTGCCTGAGACACATGGCTTTGGAATTGTGGGAAATGGGAACGAGGTTTCAGAAAGTTGCAGGCATCACATGCTGTAATGAGAGTACAAATGTAGCTGTGAGATTTTTGATTTGCACAATTATTCTGGTTTGACCAGGATTTGAATACATAAAACAGGCTTCACTTTTACAACTACACCTACTCCATAAATGCTGCTTCAGTAAATTGCTCAATGCAATGACATCTTTTGAATTACTATTGATGCCTTGGACTTCAGATAAATCTTATTTTAAGACATCTGGCCCAGCCTTAGCTACCAGCAAGTGCTCATACCTTGCCAGGCTTGATTTTTTGGTACAATTTGGGATTTAATGCTGGGAGGTCCATCCTGGGAAGTGCTCTCAGGTTCTGGAATCTTTAATTGTTCAGGTGATGGTAATGCTGTGGGTGCAGATTAAATATAATGAACCTGCACTTTAATAGTTTAGTTAAATGTACATTTTTTCTGATGTGCAGGAGAATTAAGGTATGGGATTTTTAAGTTCAGAGTATGATCTTCCCGTGCAGGAAAAATTTCAGGTGGAATTTCTTTTGCATGGGAGGATGGCCCAGTGTGCATTGTGCATGTTATGCACCAAGGGACTTTCTTTTTGGAATGAAATGTCTTCAGACTTGGAAAAACAAAGTTGGAATAGGGATTAGAATCTTATTTTTCTGTAGACAGAGATGGCCAGTATAGAGTCCAGAACTGTTTTGTTGCACATTTGTAAATATTGTAGGACATTTACAGTCTCATTCTTAACCAGATCTGCAGGCTGTCACCTCTTGCACATTGTGCAAACAGCACTGCTTATTCAATATTATGTTTAATGAATGTTTTTGTAAATATTAGCTGAAATTTTAAACATAGTCATGTATTAAGACTGCAGGTCGATTTCTTGTGGGTTGTTTTGGGGATTTTGTTTAATTTGGTTCGTTGTGTGTTTTGTTTGTTTGGGTTTTCTTTTTTTTTTATTTTTTTTTTTGGCGTTGTGTTTACCTGATGTCTTTCAGCTGCAGTTTCCCAGGGATAAAAGTGTGTAGCCTTTGAGCCCTCTGATAAAGCAACATTTTAGATGCCCTAAACAAACTTATGTAAAGCCAAGTTCTTTTGGAACCCAGGTAAATAATATCAGGTTGTGGTTGCCACATTTTGTTACGGCTTTAGTCCAGGGTAGTCATTACCCCAGTATATTTATTTTCTTTATAAATAAATAAGTGTACAATAGCAATCCTGCTCCAAAGCACTGTAACTTTGTGAATTGATCCATTAAACCCACCACCATATTGTTACTAATTCTCTCTTCATGAAGGCTTTTAAAGAAAACATTACTTTTTTCCCCAAGTACAGTGTGATTTATGTGCTTTATAACCCATAAGTAACTTCTGTCTCAGAAAAGCTCACATTTAATTACCAATTCATCATCAATATCTTGATTATTAGAGCTATTTTTGATTTTATGGAATGAAATGCAGAGTTAGGCATTTCTTCAGGGATTTGGCCACTGCCACTAACCTTCACCAGCCTTTATTTTTTATTTAGGTACATAATAAATGGATATATTTCAGGTATGCTTCTGATAAAATGTGCTGGCTGCCTTGGAAGTGAAGACTGATGAAATCTGTGTTACTGTTTTCAAAGCAGCCTCACTATAAAAGGACTTTAATTTTTATAAAAATTCGAAAAACTCCCAATGGTGACTTTCTCTAGGAGTGTCAGGGCAAGTAATCAACTAAATTAATGGATTTTTTTTTTTTTTATAATAAGCACTGTGCAAAGCTCTGACCTGCCTGAGCTTGGCATTTTGGCTGGTCTTTATTTAGGACTGACATCTTTCCATTGGATAGATGTACATGGGATTCCTTACACACCAAGTTTTAGCCATTCCTCCTTTTTGTGGGATTGCTGATAGGTGCAGGTAGGAATGTGACCAGGTGATCTTTGGTATCAGTGTGTAGGGTCGTGTTTTAAAGTGTTTGTAGTATGATTTACAGCTTATGGACCTCACCTTGAAAAAGTGACAGCTTGTGGTTCACCCAGAAGGAAAAAACTATAAACTCCTCACCACCAAAAGCTTCCACTGGAGAATGTTCTTCCCTGTGAGCCAACCCAAATTCCCAATTTTTTCCCTTCAAATGTATAAATTCTCTGTTCTCAATATTAAAACTTAGCATTGCAGCAAACCCTTTGTTACTACAGCTGAGCCCAACATAACACAGATATTTTAGAGAGAAGAGACTCATTTTGGGCTCAGGTGCTCAGCACAATAAACTGGGAATTCCTTGGCCTGGGTCACTTCCTTTGTGTCTCTCAAACAACTCAAATGTGAAGTGCCACAATTCCACAAAGACTTGGAACTGCTGAGGTTCTGCACTGTGGGAAATAAAAGTTTTGTAGCTGTTTGTGGGGTGGATTTGAGGTTAACACAAGAATTCAGGAAGGAGAAGCTGCTGAGGGAGGTCAGATTTTCAGAAAATGCTCCCACCTGTGTTTTAGGCTATTTCGGTCATTTTGTAAGGACTGCTGGAAATGCAGAAATTGCCTTTTCATGTCCATTCCTGAGTCAACTGTTGTATCCTAACGAATCCAAAACCTGAGGACTTGTACTCAGGGGATAAACCATTAATCCATTAAAGGGATTTTAATGGAACTAGAGTTTGAAATAGTTATGAACTAGCAACACATAAACCAATAAATGAAATCTGCTGGAAAAGGCAGAAAACTGTAGGATATATGTGAAAGAAAAGCCCTGAATTTAAGAATTTCAATGCTCCTGATCGTTTCTCTAAGGTGCCTCAATTATCTTGTAATAGAAATGACCACGGAAATAAATCCTGTGGGGAGACAGGGCAGTGCTGTTCCTTTTATAGCAAATTTGATATTTGCTAGACTAATAAAGGAACTGGTTCCAAACTCTGGCCTTTCTAATGCTATTTGAGACAGCACATCCGGGTTGAAATACGTCGCCTGTTCTGTCTCAGAAATAAACTGTTCTGAAGAGAGGGAAAAATACCAGGAAATTTAATTGAAAAATGGTATTTTTCAGTGATCAGAATGTAATTTACAACTTGGAAACGGATCAGGAGCTGGTGAGCTCCTGCTCTTCAAATAATCGGAGGTATTTAAAGTGCAGAATGACCGATGGGTGAGATGAAGAACGGCCCTCGCAATGCTCAATCACTGCTGCTTCAGCACTGAAATAAAGCACTTTATAACTCACCACTGCTTTGAAAAGTGTTCCAAGCTGTGGATCTGTGTGCTTTGGAGAAATTTCAGCTTCACAGCCAGAGTTAGGGACAAAAAACATATGGGGTGCTGTAATAACAGGAGTTGTGGAGGAGCAGTTGAGAGCAAAAATGTCCTGATTTGCTCACGTTTCGCTTTCTTGTTTGAATTGGTCATTCCCAAAGCTTGAGCTCTGGTCAGAGGGGGTTCCTTAGGACAGGAATGAAATAAAACTGATCTTAGAGAGCTTCTTGGACAGAGAAAAATTAAAATCAAAGTGGATTCATGTAATTGTATAAGATTCTATCCAAGTCCAAATGTATAAATACGCAGAAAACATGGATATGTGAATAATTTGGGGGATTAGAGTGATTTTTTGCCTCCCTTTGGGACTTTTTATGTAAAGATTTCACAGTTCACATGAAATTTCAGGTATTGTGAATTTGCCAGTTAAAATAAAGCAGTGCCAGGATATTTTATATCATTTTTTGCTATTGTAACATCAGATTTGTATAACGTGGAATTTATTGTTTGGTTGAGAAAGTCTGACCTGTGCATGTATTAAATGATGGCTTTGGTTAATAGGAAGGAGAAATATTTGGGGTCATACTTCAGGTGGTTGGAGGTGATGAGACTGTTAATAAGGTACAAGTGCCATTGTGCCTCCCATCTCTTGAATCCTCCTTCAATTCTGGTCATGCTTGGAATGCCAGACTTGGGAATTCAGGGAATTAAAAATCAGAGCAAAGTTGTCACCTAGTAAACAAGACTATTTGGAACATTCCTGCTTGTATGAAATACCTTAGAATTATGTAGAATTTGAACTGACTGTAGGGAACTCAGTTATTTTAGGTGTTGAGGTAGTCTGGGTGAAGGAAATTCTATGTGTTTCTGGAACTTAAATTTGAACTGAAATACTTATTTTATGATTTGCCCTTGCGATTCTGTCTCCCAGGATATGAACTTTACTTCCTAACTGTGAATTTATTTATTTTTTTTAAAGTTTAGCTGTATAGGAAGGAACACTAAATATTGAATTTGTCCTCTTAAATAATTGGTTATGATTATTATAGCTCAGATTCATATTTAAGAATATTGTTATCTTAATATTCCTGTATCAGACTGCCTTTGGTGTATGGTTTTTGCTTAATTCTGCTGTGGTTATGTAGAAGAAAACTGAAGTTTTCCTGCTTCAGGTGCTCTGCTTTAACACTGGCTCTGTATTTTCTTGCAGGATCGCACGAGGACTTTTGACATGCACTCACTGGAGAACTCCCTAATTGACATAATGAGGGCTGAAAATGATTCACTGAAAGGTAAATTTAGAAAGAGACTATTTCCTGCAATAAATAATTGGGAAGAGGGCCTTACTTAGAATAAGAAACTTCAGTTTTGCTTAGGAAAAGTGAAGTTACCTTGTCCACCTGGTGCCTTTCTTCAGCTGCCTGAGTGAAGCTGTTGCAGCACAGGAGCACTTGAGGGTGTCTGTCCTTCTACAAAACAGAACACAAACATTGGCTGACCTGTTGTGTTATTTGCCAGTGGTTTTGATCAACTTCAGGAATCTTATGCAGCTGAGCAAGAAGTAACTTTTTGCTTCATAGTGTTTTCCTGATGAAGTCACAGTATTTTCTGTCCTGGGAAAGAATTAGGTTTATCCATGTCATTTTGAGAAAAGCACTGAGTATTTCATCTTTTTTTTTTTTCTTTTTTGGTACCGTTGGGAAAGAAAAAGAGAAGTTGAAGTGACTTGCATTTGAGATTTATCTCTTTTTTTGTTTTCTTTTGGTTTTTTGGCAAAGGTAATCTTGCTTTGGAAATACCTCAGCTTACAAAGCATTCAAAGTATTGCCTGCATATAATAATTTTGTCTGCCTAGAAACTGCTCGTGGTCTACAATTCAGAACTGTAGTTTCAAGTTCTGTAGGATGACTAATCCATTTCAGTTCAGTGGTTACTTGTATGAGCAGAATAGTCCAACTCTCACACACACTTCTTATCTAACCACTCCGTTTTGTTACCAGTCATGAGACCACGAAAGAAAAACAAACCTGCACTTGTGGTTTCTGCAAGTAAATTCCTTTTGCTATCAAGGCTTGTGGTGTTAATGAAATCTGACTTGTTTTAATAGTGATTCTTGCTCAGAACACCGACCTTTGATAAACTGGCAAGAATTTGTGTTTGTTGCCTTCGCTGTGGTCTGGAAATGCAGCTTGAGTTTCCCACCCCCGGTGCTGTGCAGCAACTCAGTGTGGTGAGAAACACCATGAAATACCTTCCCTATTGAAATGGCAAAGAGAGCCTGATGTAGATAAAAGTGATGCCAAATGAATTAAAAAGCCAAAATACCTTCTCTCCTTATATAGGCTTTTATTAACGACAAGTATTAATAGCTTTTATTTGGTTTCTGTGCTCTCTGGCAACATCCTGTGCCCCCAGCATTGTGTACAGAACCAAGAATCAGGTGCCTTTCTTCACTGCAGCCCCTGGGGTTTGCCCCAAGACCTTGTGTCCAACTGCCAGGCAGTCCCAAACCAGGGTCCCAAACCTCTGAAATCTGGCCTGGGGTGACATGGCCCCAGAACAAATAAAATTTCCCTTTAAATGCTTCATATGTATTTATAGTCAGCAGCTAAGCAAGGGTTGTTCTGCAAGGAGCTTGATTTTTAGTTTAAATGCTTTGAAAAGGTTCTTTGCAGTTGAAATATTTCTTTTTGAGTGCTTAGCATGTTTTAAGAATGATGGAATAAGTATGTCAGCGAAGAATACAAATAGTTCTGACATGCATTAATTCCTGCTTTAGCTTGAGTGTTAATCCCTTCTGCAGAGTCTTCTGTGGCTTCTCTAAAGTTCTGTGTGCCTTGTCTCACACTGACTGAAACACAGGGATATCCATCAGGTCCTGGTCTGGGAATCATTTCTTAGATTCCTGGTAAATTATTCTGTTTCACAGTTAACAGTTATATAACTGTCTAGAAAAAAAAGCCTCAAAGCCGAGAGGAGAAATTGAAGTGACTCTACATGAAATACTTTGTTGTGAAGTGTCATTTTTCAAGGACCTCTTCAGCAAGAACATGAACTTTGCTTACAGTGAGACACAGTGACTGAGTTCCTGTCACGACTTTGGGAATGGGTCTTTATTCCAGCCGGTATCCGCCGTGTGCTGGTAACGCTGCAGACACCATCCCTGAGCAGGGTGGGGTTTGTAAGGAAAGGAAATACCTTTAGTTAAACCAACTGATACAGCTGGAAAAAAAACTGTAAACTGCTGGTACAAAACATTCCACATCGGGCCTGGAGTGGGCTCGTGATCACAAAACCCTTTGTGTTTGTTTTCCATCTGCAGCACTTGGCGGGTGATTATGTCTTAGCACAGATCCTGTCTGTCTCATGTTTTTTCTTGCCCCCATCTTTATTTAAAACTCAGATCTAGAAGTCTTTAAATAGGACAAATTATGGTTGTCAGCTCAAATCTTGTTTGCTGTTTCAAACACCTGCGTTTAAATAAGCAGATCCAGAAGAAGTTTTTCAGTTTGCATTTTAAATGGGTTAATCAGTGCGTGCAGTGCTTTGAACTAAAGTTGGATACTCTCAGAAAGGAAAAGCTTCTGGGTTTGAGACTTTAAAAATAGCCTGAGCAAGACAGTAATAAAACATACTGTAGAGAGCAAGCTCAGAATGGCATGGAAATAATTTAGATGATCTAATAGGTCTCAGTGCTATCTTGTGAGAGGTTTAATAGTGCCTCAGCATGGGTTTAGTGTGTAACACTAACAGCAACCCCTTCATATTGTAATGGACTTCCACAGGAAGAGGTACTATGTAAAATATCCCTTCAAAACAACCCAGAGTATGGACATGATAATAGACATCAGTCACAGTTTGGAACCTGCTGTCTCTGGGAAATCATTTCCATCTTTAAATGATACGTTCACAGCAGCAGGCTGTGAATTCTGTACTCAAATCATAAGTAGGGATTCTTCAGAACGTAACAAAATCCATTCACAGTGTGTTCTCCACTGAGGTGATTAAGCTGTGCAAGCCTTGGATTTGTTTAGGTCACTAATAATTATGTTCTTAGGTTGTCTTGCTATATGAAATAAATGGCATTTTCTGTGTGAGGTTAAAAGGTGAATCTTACAGTGATTCAGTACACTCAGTATTACCTTTTAATGCTTTGGATAGGCATTTTACCATTTTCCACCCTTCTTTTAAGGTATATTTTTATCCCTGCTCAAATCCTCTTCCTTTGCTGAGCAGCTGCCATTTCAATATGTTATTTTTATCCACCCCAGTGAGTTGTGCTGCGTGCTGCACAGCCAATGTCAGCCTGCAGAAGCCTTTCCCTGGAGACTTAATTGCATCTTCTTTACAATGTACTCGGCCTCAGTGAGCTGAGCCTGGGATCCAGAGCCTGATTTTTGAATCTGGGTCTTCCAGATGGCAATTTGAGCATTACTGTAATAGTAGTAGATTGACTAAATATTTCCTTGTTAAGTGACACTGAAATGTCTTTAAATGCTTTAAACACAGACTGGTTTGTTACTGAAATATCCAATATTTTTGGTTCAGAATATCAGGTTATTGCCTGGAAATGATGCGAGGTGGGATGGATGAAAGCAGCAGGCCAGGACATCTGCTTCCAGCATTCCTGGAAAATCTGGGTGTGAACAGCTCGTTGTCTGCAGGAATCCTGGGAGGGGGACATGGTCTTAAAAACTAAACATAATTCTGCACAAAAAGAAGGAGTTTAGAAGTAGAGTAAGGTCAGACACTGAGAGGGTTGAACAGCAGCTCTAAATTTTAGATCTGAAAAGTCAGAATGATGAGAAGTTGCACCATTGAGGATTTCTCTGAGAGATCAAGCTGTATTTTTAAAGCAATCATCAGCCCCTTAATGTTGACCTGGAAAACAATGGCAAAATTGAAGAAAGTATATAAACCTTATCAAGTGTTCCTTGATGAAAGGGATCCAAGTAGTTTTGAGAGCATTTTCTGAATATTGAAGAATCTGAAGTAGTGGTTTCTCTTTGAGCTGTATGGGTTATGCAGCATGGTCATATTAATGGAGTAGAAAGGGATATTTGGACATTTCTGTGGGATCCAGAAAATGAATGAGAATCTGCTGAGAATCAATCCCAATTTTCTTTAGGGAATTTTGTCCTTAACCTCCTCTAAAATGTAAAATAATAGATTTTGAGGTTTTTCATGGGCTACTGTGGTGGTCGTACCTCAGACTTTTGGGGTTGATCTCCTTGGGCAGAACCTAAGGGTTACTCATTTGCAACTTTTTAATGTATCCAGCTGCAAATAAAATGCACAAAACCTTTCCTTTTTGCTGGGCCAGGCTCAGATAGTTCAGGTTTGCCTTAATTTTCTTTGGAAACTGTTGATGAGTTACTGTTGATGAGTGTGAATATTTCATACTCATGATCTTCCTGAATTTTACCTCCTATGCCAGGAAAGGCTAATGAGTTTTGCAGACTTGAGTGCATATTAATTAAGAGGAAAACCAATTGTTTTACTACCTCAAAATACTGCAGAACTGGGGCTGATAGCACTGAACTACAGCCCATGCTGAGGGAGCTGGGATGGGGGAAACAGTCTGTGGGAATTTTATTGGAAATCAGCAGTTCCCATTCCTGTTCCAATCCAGTATTTTCAGGTGGGTTAAAGTAGAAGTATTATAACTTCTTCTATTCTATATTCTAGAATATTAATGAGCAAGGGGTGACTTTCTTTCCAAACACAGCTAATATTCAAAATTTTGGGGCAATATTTTAATTTTTTAATTGAAGTGTTTGTTGGGTTATCCCTGCCTTTCCAATATTTGGGGTTTAGCAGAGCTTTTGTTTAGAAACAATCAACAATCTTGTAAGAGAATGAAATCACCTGGGCAACAGGAAGGAACTAAAATCTTCTATTAATAAACACTGAGCTCAGATTCATAGATTGGATTCTAACCTGACACACAAGTAATGGATCCAAACCATACATAATGTATGATTTTACACTCATTAGCTATTACCTCATAAACTTCCAGTCATTTAAATGGGGTTTGTGGCTTCAATTAAATTCTTTGGAAGAGATGCTGAATTTGGTGAGGATTAGAAAGGCAAAGCTTGATTGGGGAGAAAAAAATCACATCTGAAACTTGTAAAAAAAGAAAAAGAAAAAAGGGGAATTGGCCACAGGAGCTGGGCCTGGTTAGTCTGNTTAGTCTGGAGAAGGAAGGACTGACAGGGGATCCCATCAATCCATATAAATATCTCCAAGGGTGTCAGAGGATGGGGCCAGACAAGAATTACTGAGTAATTTAAACTTTCTGACAATCCCTGTGTATTCTAGAAATGCTGGTCTTGATAATACACATATCAAATAATAATCCAACAACTCTGTGTTTTTACTTAATCACTGCAGGATTTTGAGGAGACCAGGAAATTCCTTCCCCTGCCACCTCAGAGCAGAACAAAAATGCCAGGGTTTTCTCATCTTAATCCACTTTGGAAATCAGAGTCAGGATTCCTGCAAAATTCATTGGAATAGAGCAGTGGTTTTTTTGTCCAGTCATTCCTCCCAGGCCTCTTGCCATGCTGTCCCATCTCCAGAGCCTGCGTGGAAAATTCAATGCCTCTCATGCTTCTTAGACAAGATATTTCCTAGGAATGTATGTGCTGTAAAGGATGTGGCAGTTAGACAGCTTTAAAACACAGCAAAACATCGAAGTAGTGCTGAATATTTTCATGTGTAACTCAGTGATTTGATCTTTAGAAGTGGTACAGGCAACAAAATCGTTGTGAATGCCGTGACAGCAGCTTTACTAATCTGATTAAAACCTTTCTAAGGTTCTCTTGCTTTCTTTTTTATATTTGTGTCTTGGTGAAATTAATTCCATCCCTTTTTTTTTTTAGAAGTGTGTTTAATCTCCTGCTTTGTTTAATATCACTGTCCACCAAGTGGGTTTTGTTTTGGTTTTGGTTTTTTTTTTCTTTTCTGAATTCTTGCTTTGATAATCTCTGACCATTCTGGATCGTCTTCAAAGCAGCCTTTAATTTGGAGCTGTATTTCATGAGTAGTGTCTGTTCCTTGTTTTAGAAGGCACTGAACTCTCCTGCCTCCCTTCCCAAACTGCTCAAACTACCTGGCTTTTTTCTTTTTGCTCACTTTGTTCACTTTTCTCCTTGATGTTGGATCGTTTGAGTCTTTTGTTAGCCACGTTTTGCATGATCTCTGCCGTCGTGTTTGTGAGGCTTGAAATGGCATGAAAGAAGCAGAAAGAAAAGCCTGAAGTGCTTTTTTTTAAAGCTGGAGATAAAGAAAAAATGGGTATAATGAGAAAGGGGATGAGTTCTGAGAAAAAAGAAGGAGGTGAGTGCTGAAGTGTGGGTGTAAAGGGGAAAAATTTGGTCCTGAGAAAGTTGTGATGGAAACACTTTTAGTAGTGGGCAGTCATTGCATAGACCCGAGAGTGACTGAAATCTGAATTTTGCATCAATTATTGAAGGTATTCCCAGGAAGAATTGTGCTGCATATAGAATTTGTGTATACAGTATCTTTATTTATTTTAATTCAGCATTAGGTAGAATGATAAGAACTATTGCTGAGTTGAATTTAAAAATGCATCTTACAATGGATTTATCCATACTTGGCTCAGTGCACTGGTTTTTGGGATGCAGACTGCTCAGCTGGGAGGGCAGGGTTTTTCCATCCCAGCTTTGATGGTTGTGCTGTCAGGTGAGTGGAGCAGTGAGCTGCTCTCTCTGGGTATGAACATGTCAAGTGAGGTGCAGGGAGTGCTATTCCAGCTTTACTCAGAAATCCCATTAGCAGGAATCCCAGCTCAGCAGTCACACCGGGGGGGGTATGAGAAAAGGATAAATGTTGTGTGTGGAATGTGAGGATACTTATATAAATATATAAATACTGCTGCTGCCTGGTCCTGTGCAGCACTTTTTGAATTTAGGCAGAGGAAATGAAATGGTGATTCTCTTTTTACAGTTTTTATTTTCTCTTCCTATTTGGATTGGGTGTGGGGAAGTGTGTAGTACAGTTTTTTCACACGTTACTGGGAAAATCAGTGTCTTACCTATGCTATTTACTGTAAAAATGAAAAATGGGGAAATGTTACACTGCAGAGACTTGAGTGTGCTTCATCAGAGATTCATGGAATGGGCTGGGTTTGAAGGGACCTTAAAGATCATCCCATTCCTCCCCCTGCCATGGGCAGGGACACCTTCCACTATCCCAGGTTGCTCCAACCCCATCCAACCCGGCCTTGGACACTTCCAGGGATGGGGCAGCCACAGCTTCTCTGGGCAGCCTGTGCCAGGGCCTCCCCACCCTCACAGGGATGGATTTCTTCCCAATATCCCATCTAACCCAACCCTCTGTCAGTAGGAAGCCATTCCCCTTGTCCTGGCACTCCAGGCCCTTGGAAATGGTCTCTGTCCGTTTTTCTTGCAGGCTCCTTTCAGGTCTGCAAAGCCACAATTGAGTCACCCCAAATCCTTCTCTTCTCCAGGCTGAACAATCCCATTTTTCTCAGCCTTTCCTCACAGATTGCTCTTGACTTGCTTGTGTTCCTGTCCTCTTCTTGTTTGGGAGTGAATTAAGAGGGTGGTTAAAAAAGGAACCAAGGCCTCGTGTTGTGTTCCAGGCTGTCTTGTGATCATTCCTTCCACAGACAAAAATAAGTTGCTTTGAACCTATTCTTGTACATAAGGAACTCCAGGTTTAAATCTTATAGTGGAAATCCAGCTCTTGCAAGTCATCCAGTCAAACATGGATAAAATTCCTGATGTAGGAATTGGGGATGATGTAGGCAGATACCAGCACTTCTTGGGGTGAAATGCTGCATATAAAGAGCAGGATACACAGTGATATAAACCATGACAGCACATGGGAGATTTGGGAAGGTTTTACACCTTTTCCATATGATTTCATAAGTTGTTCAATAAATTCTATACTAGGTTCAAGAAATTGTTTTTGTCACTTACAAAATAAATTTTGTCTAGCAATTTTTAGTGCATGACATCCCATTCCTTCCTTTCTTCCTGTCAAAAAGTCTGTCATTAATGAAATTACCACGTTTGAAGTAGTTTTGTGGCTGAGAAGCTGATTCCTGTAACGCTTTTCCTTCTCCCAGTTGCAATCTCTGCCTTTCATTTTTTATTTTTCTACTGAATGTAGTAACACTTGAAGTGTTCAAAAGATAAATGCTGCCAATTATTCCGTATCATAAACTGGAAGATGTATTGAGGCAAAAGATGGGATGTTTTTATAACTTGGTGTCTATTCTGCAGCAGTCACACATGAATATAAAATAAAGCTCAGTGCCACGAGCAGTAGGGTGCTTGCTTGCCTGAAATACAGTATAATTCCAACTAACATCCAATCTCCAGCTGAGGGTTGTGCTCCATGATTTGCTTCTCTGCTTTTGGTTTCTTATCTCAGACCCTGTGGGGGATCCTGGAGAAGAGTTATAATCAAATACATATAATATTTAAGGGTCCCACTTAAATTGATTTGCAGTATCCCACTGTAACATAATTGGAATTATGGAACAAATATTGATCCCTGGTAGACAAAGCTGTAGCTGTGTCTAGGATTTGTTCAGGATTTATGGCAGGTTGGTCTAGGAGAAGATTTCTCTGTATTCTGCTGTTTGATAGCAAAGAAAACTTCAAAGTTAGCTTTGAAGCTTCTGTATTTTTGAGATGAAGGAGACTGAATTTGGTTTGTCACCTTTCAGGAGTAGTTAAGTGGTTGTTGAGATGTGGGAAAATCCTGTCTGGAGGTTCCTTCAGTCCAAGAGGCCCCGTTGGTCTGACAGAGCATCAGCAGCAAAGCAGTGACACTGGGGTGGGGTTTATACCCTCACACAATCTGAACTCGGGATTCCCTTTTTTATCCCATTTCCCCTTCAGGCTTAGGCTTGAACTGTGGAGTCCCATCCCTGGAGGTGTCCAAGGAAGGGCTGGATGTGGCACTCAGTGCTCTGGGCTGGGTGACAAAGCGAGGATGGGGCACAGGTTGGACTCGATGATCTTGGACGTGTCCAGCCTCAGTGATCCTGGGATTCAGTAATTCCATGCTGGAAGCACGTCTAGGGCTTTTTGTCTCAGTTGCCCAACCCTGGAGTTACCTTGAGCTCCTGACAGAGGTGGATTTGAAGCTGTGCTGGGCTGGAGAAGCCGAGTTGGAAGCAGATCATTCCTTCCTATCCCTGCTGCCACTGCAGCCTGGCAATCAGGGAATCCCAGAATAGTTGGGGTTGCAAGAGACCTCTGGAGATTACCCAATCCAAACCCCCTGCTGAGGCAGGGTCACCTGGAGCAGGTGACACAGGGACACGTCCAGGTGGCTTTGGAATCTCTCCAGAGAGGGAAAATCCATGCCCTCCCTGGGCAGCCTGCAGGGAATGAGAGCCATCAGTGTGGGATCTCCTTCCCAAGGATGATTCTTTTTCTGGCTGTAACTGCACCATCTCAGTGAGGCAGCTTTGCTTTAGACAGATGAAAGCCCTAAAAACTTGAAGCTCATTCCACAAGCCTTGGAAACAGTCACTTTCCCTTTCAGTGTTCCCAGCCTCTCCTCCAGCCCTGTTTATTTGATGTAGAAAGTTGTCAACACTCCCCGTTAGCAGTTATTATGCTGAGAATCTGCTTTGTGCCATTCCCTCAGCTTCTACCTTTTTTACCATGTGAACCCAATTAATTCAACATAATCACAGGTAAAAGAGTGTTACTTACCAAAGGGTTTTGGAGAGAGATTCTCCACAGGGTTTTTGAAGAGAAGAAACCTGTTTGCTTTTTGTCTGTCAGTTGTTCTGTGACGGTGACCTGGGATTGAAAATTAAAGATTCTAGTCAGACCTGTACTTGAGTGCTATGGAATAACAGAAACTTCATTTTGTTACAGTTCCTGACAGAAGGAATGGTAAATACTTGTCTTCAGGCATCTGGCTTTACTTGAAATAAAGCATAATATTTGCATCTACAATAGTACTCTTGTTTTTCAGCATTTGTTTGGGCATTTTGGACATAAGGTATAGCTGTATTTCTCACAACATGTTCTTTAAAATTTCTTTTTACATTGTGTTTCTTTAAAAGTAAATTAGGAGGAAAAATCCAAGTTTTGGCAACTCTGCTACTTAATTTTGCAGAATCAGTACTTCCAAAGGTGCTAATCCTTGATTTTACTGTGCAGCCAAATTTAGGCTCCTTTGCTGGTTTCATGCTGACTTTGACATTGCTAAAAGTGTGTCAAACATACATTCTTCAGACGTATATATAAAGATGCTTAATTTTAATAAGATTAAGATTAATAAAATATTACTAGAATGTTTTTTCCTTCTTTGAAGTTTGATAGTGTTTGAAATCCACAAAAAAAGGGAGTCTCTCCTCTTCCATTTTCGTGGCTTACTTTGGAAAAGAGTTTTTAGAACAGGGATCTCATTTGACAGTGTCAAAAGTGGCTGGGACTGTGAGATGCAAGGTTCTGACACGGAATACATTCACTGTCAGTGTAGATTTGTTAACATTTTGTTCAGTTGATTCTGTATTGACACAATTTATCCTGGATCAGGTGTCCTGGGTCGGTGCCACTCTACCATGTATGGGCTGTTGTTCCACAGTCAACACATCACGAGCTTGGAATAATTTGCCTGGAATGGGATTAAGTGCTTGAGCTGGGCACTGTTTGTGCACACGTGCAAATGTCTCATGTTGACAGTCATGGAACTGGTGACCGATCTTTTTGTGTTTTAGAACTGAAATCAAGGAATGCATCGAAAGGAGTACCTTTTTGCCTGCCTTAGAACCATAGAATCTGCATAGAATCTTTAATGATAATTTGGTTTTAACCCCTGCCGTGGGCAGGGACACCTTCCACTATTCCAGGTTGCTCCAAGCCCTGTCCAACCTGGCCTTGGACACTTCCAGGGATGGGGCAGCCACAGCTTCTCTGGGCAACCTCCAGAGCCTCCCCACTCTCCCAGGGAAGGATTTCTTCCCAATATCTCATCTAAATCTACTCTGTGTCAGTTTGAGGCCATTCCCCCTTGTCCTGTCACTCCAGCTGGGGGCACACACACTTTTTGACATTATCTGCTTTCATGTTAAAAACATGATCTAAGATTTAAGTTGTAGCATTCTATTAATACTTTTGGGTATAATACATGTAGGTAGATAAGATTTTTATGCTCTAATTTGAGAAGTATACGTAGCTCTCTGCAAAACACCTGCTTGGTCTCTAAATTGCACCCTCATATAGAGATAATTTAACCAAATATACATTAAATAGAGATGTTCTTTAGAATGTTCATTTTTCTTCTCTTGGTTTGGCTGAGAAGGCATTTAGATTGTTCCCTAGTGAAACAGAGCTTGAGGTGACCTTACAAAACCTCATTGTGAAATGTCCTCTTACCTGTGGCAGAAACTTGTGATCCGTGCCTGACACGTGAAACACGTTGTGAAACACAAAGTCATGATAAAATCTCACTCTGGAGTTCTAATCAACCCTGCCTGCCCTCGGGGAGTAGTGGGGGGAAAGGCAGTAAAATATTAGAGTTCATGTTTTTAATGGCCTTGTGCACAGCGTTGTCAATCTTGACATAATTGCAAAATATAGTTGAGTGTAAAAAAAATGTAGGAATAAGGCTCTGCTGTTGTAATGGCTAAAGCAGATTGTGCTTCTGTTATTTTTCTATAATTTAAAAGTAAAATTCAGGAAAGTATAAATGTTTTCTCTGACAGATTCAGGGATATCCAGGTCACTTTTAGAAATAATCCTGTGGAACTTTGATACTTTTTTTCTGTACAAGTCCTAAGTGAAACAAGAAACAGCCCAGCCCCAAATCACCTTCCCAGTTTCAGTGAAAGCCTGAAACTCTCTGTTTGATATTGGTCATATCTGCTTTCCATCATAAGAAACTGGTCAGCAATGACCAGCTACAGTTAATAATACAGACAGATTTCAATATAGAGAAAACGTTATTAAATGTCTTTAAAAAAAAAATCTGGCCTCTTACACTTTTGTCCATTGATATAATATTTAACAAACAGCTGATGGTGGTACAGATATAAAACACACCTGGAAACAGCAAGAACCAGGTGCTCAACCTGGGCACACTTTGTGAAGGACAAACTTGGAGCAAGTTTAATTGGAGGTATGTTAGATCCAAAATATGTGAATTTTAAAAAAGGAAGGAGAGATGGAAATGGCCAGGAGCCCATTAAGTGTCTCAAATGAGAAGAGACACAAAAATTTGAGTGGGTTGCTTATTCCTGATGTTCCTTTAAATGAAAGGCAGTAAAAGCAGCAGATTTTGCAAAAGATCATTGACTTTCTGTATGGCTTTATTTCAGAGACAGAAATAAAGGGAGGGCTGAGGGGACAAAGTAATGGAAGCAGCTGCTAACAGCATTTTAAATTTCAGACTGATTGTATTGGAAAAACATCTCTACATTGGTTATTAATGAGCAGTTGAACCAGTTGCATGAACATTTTGCATTTTTTAGGTTTTGTAACACAATTCTTGCTGAAATATCATGTGAGATAAATCTTAGGCCCTTTATGCAATTATCTGAAATACTGAAGAAATGGGGAAGGGAAAAATAGATTTGAGGAATCCAAACCAACGTTGCAGTTGTCTCATTTCTCAGCAAAGGATGGGCAAGTGTTGTGGTGTCCAGAATTAAATCTTTTCCTCTGGTTGGTGGCAGTTTAAGGCTTCATTTGTGCAGCAGCTTAGCTTGGTGCTCCTGTAGCAAAGGCTTCTCTTAATATGAAATTATGAAAGCCAGAGACAGAATGGGGGACTCAGCTGCCTTCCTGGCCTGCCAAAAGAGCATTCCTTGCCTCAATGCTGTTTGTATTTCACAAAGTTTCACATTGTGTGAAATTAATGGCGTGTGATGAACTCTGCATTCAGTGAGCAGAGAAAGTTTGTATCTGTGCTGTGCTGGGGGAGTTTATAAACTGTGGCTCCTGAGAAATGTTTTGAAATGTCAGATGTTGGTATTTCGTGGGTTAGATGCGAAGCGAATGCAGAAAACAAGAAGCAAATTAAGAAGAGGAAGAGAAAAAAAAAAAATCATAGTATTTGGTTCTCAAAACCTAGTATTTGGCACTGGAAATAATTCCTAGCTGGTGGCTGAGCCTTTTTTGTTGGTTTTTGTCTTGGTGAAGAAGGAAAGTCCCATTGCCTTGAGTGCCCCAGGTGGGGAAGCTGTGAGGACCCCCTGAGCTGAACTGTGGTCACACATCCCCAGTGGAATCGTGTCTGTGCTCCTCGTGGTGTTGCCAGGAGTGAGTGTGCAGAGTGGAGGAGGTTGTGTGGTTTTGTCAGTAATTCAGAAACCACAAGCAAGATTTTTATGGCTTTATAGGCAGAGCTGGTTTTGAAAGGGTTTGTTGTTCTCCAAAACATGCAGAGGCTGCTGGGCTCTAGCAGGGATGCAGTAATTGCTGGTGCTTTCTGTGATTCCCTTAAATTTCTGAGGACTGTATCAGCATCCTGGATTTCTAAATTCAAAATTACCGTGGAAAAATTATACTTGTAAAGGCCTTCAGCCTTCAGGATTCTCCCATAAAATCTGTGCCTCAAGAATACGCTCCAGTCCAAAGACCAGGGCTTTGTTACTCTGTGTTCTTGGTGCTAATTGTGAGTCTGTACCAGCAAAAGGAGTGAAATGACCTTATGGATGTTAAATACTCATGAAGTAAATTGGATTGATACAGGTTTTCTTTTGAAAGAGGAAACGACTCCTGTATTGTTGTGGTTTACAAATATTCAAATGCTTAAACTAATTGTCGGCCTCAATTTTGAATGGGGAAGCAAAATCAAACACATGATGTGCTCAGAGTTTCTCACAGCACTTGCCAGGAGAATCCAAGTTTTGAAAACAGTTGGCCTGCTTTCAGAAAGAGATTTTAATGAGATTAAAAGAGAAAGAATGTGCAAGTTTGATTAGAAAGTTTGGCCGTGCTCTCACAATGGGTCCTGCGAGCCAGCCCAGAAAATGTTGTTGGTTTTAGTGGTAGAATTGATTTGTTCTGAAACATGAAAAATAGGAACCAGTGGGTAACTTGAATTATTCCAGCAGAGTGTACTGAGTTAGTGTGAGAGAATCCATACTGTTGGACACACACTGCAGGAGCCTGGAAGGCAATTTCAGTGGCCTTTAGACATTTTTCTCCTTGACTTTTCAGTTTTTCAGCTGGTTATTTGCCAGTAATAATTTAACCCAAGATTTTTTGGGTTGTGCAAAGCAACCTGATTTCAAACCAGAAAGTAACACAACAATATTTCACTTTCCTTGTGTCAGGGCTGTTCCTCCAGCTCAGATGGAGATCAGTGTTTGGAGTATTCTGGTGCTTGGCAAGGCAGAGAGCCTGGTGCATGAGGAAAGATCCATTTGCTTATAGGCAGGAATAGCTCAAAGAAAGAAATAAAAATAAATGTGCAAATTAAGGGCTAAAATTGTTTCCAAAAGTCTCTTTGATTATCCATATCCACTTGGTGAGCCTCCTGTCAATGTGTTTTATCAGTAAGTAACAGAGCTGGGGCGAGGAAGCCATGGGGGGGTGGGGAGGGGCAGCTTGTGAACACTATTTTAAATGACCTGGATCTGCAAAGGCTTGAGAATCACTGAGTCAGTATAAAGGCAATAAAACAAGGTCTTTTGGTCCTTATAACAATGATTGAAAGGCTGTTTTCTTTCTCATTTAACATGCAGCAAGGACATATGGGAGAAGGCGAGGTAACAATATTCCTATTTAATTTTCTAATGTTGACAATGTCTCATGGGAGAAATAACATTAAGGTTTTACTAGAGGGCAAAGTCCAAAATTAAAGATTATAAGGGAGCAGTTTCACATACGTTTACATAGTCTGCATGCCATAAATCAACAATTTAACTGAATTAGGGAGTACCTGAGGCTGAAATGATCACAGTCCTTGGAGTGGCCATCATCTGTATGCTTTGTGACCCTGGGGGGCTGTGTTGCTGTGTTCGTGTGTATGTTATGAATGCCAATGCTGGAGAAGTTTATTTTGGGAATTCTGGGTGCTGATGGAGCATAAATACAGTGAGTGTCTGTCCCAACCTGCTGGATTCAATGTGTGTGTGGAGTTATCCAGCAGCAGCTGAGGAGCCTG
This sequence comes from Ptilonorhynchus violaceus, assembly GCA_013397565.1. Taxonomy (NCBI): domain Eukaryota; kingdom Metazoa; phylum Chordata; class Aves; order Passeriformes; family Ptilonorhynchidae; genus Ptilonorhynchus; species Ptilonorhynchus violaceus. Next base: position 793,565 of record VZRJ01003545.1, read on the forward strand.
GGAAGGGGGGTTTAGGGTTGGGAATTGCTCCCTCCCAACAATACCTGCAGGACTGGGGTCTTAAGGGATGAAACAAATGCCATGTGCACCAGTTCATTAGGGAAAAATAATGTTCAAGTCAATATTACAATATTTTTATCACAATAGGAACCAGGTTTGCCCAGCTACAGAAATAGGCCTGATTATACTTGAGTTATTTTAATTAAAGGTGTACAAAAGATTCTTGAAATTTCAAATAATCAACCTGACCGAGCCTTCCATTTTTTATTCATGGAAATTCTATGGACTGTGGATTTTAGTACATGTTTTTTTTCTTTCAGCTTCTTAGCTGTTTGATTTTTTCTTGAAATATGTCTGTACCTTGGTCAAATTTTCTGTTTTCAAGATGTTTTCTTTTTTTAAAATCAATTTCTTTCAAGGGAAGGAAGCAAGAGCGGGATAAATTAACCTCACCAGTACATTTCTGTGGTGGATTGGGATGAATCCTGAAAAAGCAGACATAGTGTATCACATCATAGGCAAAAGGAAATGTATCCTAAAACTTGTAGCACACCTCATTACTTACTTTTCCTATATATATTTATTCCTAAAATGCTCCTTAAATGAGTAGAAGTCTCAGTTTGTTGTGTAGCTGTTGAATATTGTAACTCGAGAGGGAATTCATGGAAGAGAACAGCTCCTGTGCTCTGTTTATGATATTACACAGTTGCATTTATAATCAAAGAATCTTATTTAAAACTAATAAATATTATTAAGGAAATCTGTGATAAAGAATTCTCATAGAAGGATATGCTGGACTGTGAGGGGAAGCTTAAAACATTTTCTATCAGTGAGGCCATGAACAAAACTCTGTTGTAACATTGAAGTGAACTTGTAGAGGGACACAGTTTTCACTGTTTGCACTAAATGACAGTGCGTTTTCCTGTTTTCACCAGGTTATTTCTATATACTAGTGGGGTGGGTTATGATATGTTTTGATATCAGGTAATTTAAAGGTGTAATACATTGAACTGGTGGATTTCTTGTTTTCCCATCTGCACCTTGAAATTGTATCTATTCCCTGTAAGAAGCTGTGCACTGGAAAATGGGATGTATGGCTTGATATTATGAAAGTCCCAGAAACAAAATGAGCTTTTCCCTTCTCTTTTTATACTTTTTAAAAGAAACCTAATTGCAAACACATAATACTATGGAAAACAGTCAGCTCGAGCATCCGTTAGAAATCCTGATTTTTTATGAAGAGGAACTTTTCCTCTGAAATAATGCATTTGAGCTGCTGGATGATATTGAAAACTAACAGAGCCCTATGAAACTGAGAACATAACTGCTCATTCAGAGGGCACATCGCTCCCAGTTCTGCTGATGCAGCAACGGGTGCATTTTTCCCAATTATTCCAACAGTGTGTGCTTTGTTCTGTTAGTATGTTTTTTTTTCCCCTGTTTTTCTTTTTTAACCCCCTCTTCAGGTCAGTCTTCGCTGTTCCCGATGGAGGATGGCTTCCTGGATGATGGGCGTGGGGATCAGACTCTGCACAGTGGTTTGGGATCACCTCACTGCTTCTCCCACCAGAACGGGGAGCGCGTGGAACGCTATTCCCGGAAAGTCTTCGTGGGGGGGCTGCCTCCGGATATCGATGAAGGTACTCCCAGAAAACCCCACCCAGGGGAGCTGCTTCTACCTCGGTGACAAAACTGGGGTGTGAAACCTTTTGTCTGTTAGCTCAGGAATGGTTGTTTTCCAAAGGCTTTGATATGGAAATGGATCTTTGCTTTCGGTCCGTGTCAAACGGGAGATGATTCGAGTGAGTTTAGGCTGTAGCGTTGTTCTGCCATTGAAGAACAAAATCACACTTTGCCACACATTTATTTGACTTCAGCAGTATAAAAAGTACAAAAGTGCAAAAATAAACAAACAAATATCACTTCTGGAAACTCATCAATCCATTGCAATCACTTTACGGGCCCCAGAAGGCAGTAGTAGGAAAAGCTGTTCATAGTTTTATAAAGTCTGGGTGGGGTAGTAAGTCCTGACTCTCTGTTTGGGTGCTCGTGTGTAGCTGAGGTTGTCTCCAGCAATGATTTTGTCCTGTGGTAGCTTCTGACCTGTGCATGGTGAGAGCCCGGACAGGAGTGAATCCATGCAGGGGCATCCAGGGAGGAACCTGGGTGAGGATGTGGCTTGAATTTCCCAGAGTTGCTTCTGTCAGGGCTCCTGTTACCCACAAAAGTGTGAGTTAGAACTGTCCTGCAGGTTCAGTCTGTGTTAGTTTGAGGCCAGGCTCAGATGGTGGGTGCACATGTGGCACTGGAATGTGATAGGAACAGGCAGGACTGGATTTTGGGATAGTCCCTGCATTTTTTCCCAGTCTTTCTGCAGTTGTGTATTGGCAGGGCTGACTGATTACCAGCAAGTCAGCAAATTGTCTCCAAACCCTTTGTGGGAGAGTAGTTGAAGCTGGATTATTATAACTGTATAGATGCAGTGGCTCAATTTCTGTGAATTAGTGGTTTATGAGCTTTTATTTATCATTATCAGTACAAAGAAAATCTTTGGCCTGTCTTGTTTTATAAGAAGTGTTCTGTCTTGTCATAGAGATTCCCCATCAGCTACTGAGCACTGCTGAACTGCTCAGCCTTGAGGGTCACAGAATGTTTGTTTATAGGATGAAGCTACCTGAAATCAGTGTCTTTCAAATGTCTTAAATTCAATTTATTTTAATTGAAGTTCATGCCTTTTCCCTTCTCTCCTATTCCAGATGAGATCACTGCAAGTTTTCGGCGCTTTGGACCTTTGATTGTAGACTGGCCACACAAGGCAGAGAGCAAATCTTATTTTCCTCCTAAAGGTAAATACCTGAAAACCAATAAGATGAGCATTTTAGAATCATTTTTCATGGTAAGACTCCATTTTAGATAAGATTGTTGTGACAGTGACACAATGTTTAGGGGGGAAACAAAGGTTGAATCTCTGGCATTGTTCTAAACTGGTGAAGTTTAGAATGTGGCTCTGCACTATTCACTAAAAGAATTCTTCCTTAACTTCCTGTTTTTACTTTATTCCATTTTCCTTTTTCTCCCCTTGTTGTACTTCCTGTAATAATAGCTTTTTAAAGGGACTAAATGCCTTCCACAGCAGCTGGGAAGGATTTGTCCCTTCTATGAACAACCAGAGGACTTGTGGGTTGGAAATATGTGCTGAGAGCACCTTAAAGCTCGTCCCTTCCCATGTGGCAGCGTGGTGCCAAACATAATTCCGGGTTAAATGATGATCCTCTAGGCAAACAGACAGCAGCAGTGATGTGCCTGTTTTCCCCTTTGCCAGGATATGCATTTTTGCTGTTCCAAGATGAAAGCTCTGTGCAGGCACTGATTGATGCGTGCATTGAAGAAGATGGAAAGCTCTATCTCTGTGTTTCCAGCCCCACTATCAAAGACAAGCCGGTAGGTGCAATTGTCAGGGCCTGCACAATTCCTGAGTGATAACCACAAATTGGGCTCTTCACGTGCATTTTTTTCTGCCTTCAGAATGTTAATGTTTAAATTTCTTTAAGGTGTCCAATTAGGTTCGTGAAAAGACCAAGTTACCTACTTTTGAACAAGACATAAGGAAGTCTTTTAGTCTAGTTACAATGCCTGTTTTTGTTAGAAAAAAGATGTATTTCCAGACAGGTATTGATGAAAATGTAGAATTCATATTGTCTGAGTGTTGTACGTAGCATGTTTTGGCAGAGACAAACCCTAAAAAACGTACCATGGCATTGATCTGTAAATTATTAATACACAAATGTTTTGGGGGCTGATGCTAGTGTGTTAATAACTGGGGAGAATTCTGCTATAGTCTTGTACTTCAAATTTTGGCCAGCTGCAGACAAATATAAAGCAGCACAGTAAATAAACAGGCAACTCTGGAGCCTGTGGCACTGAGATAAGGCTGGTCTGGTGCTCACACTTGGCTGGGACAAGAGGAGCAGTGCAGATCTGTGTGGCCAGGGGGGCTGTACAGCACAGTTCGGTCACGATTAAGTAAATGTGTAAGGAGAGGGTGAGGGTTTTCTTCCCAGAAATTTGGGTAAGAAGGAAGTGATGAAATTGAGCACCATCAAATGGTCTGTCTTAAGAGAGCTTATTTCCATTTCATTTCGAGAAATGATTGCTGAACAAGTAGAGTTTAGAAAGTACAGCTGTTCTAAGAAGTTCCCTTCTTTATAAGACACTGTTGTAATTGATCTTACTGAGACCCTTTGAATTGTGAATGGTTAAAAAAACGCAGGCTTTTCGTCCGTAGGTTCAGATCCGGCCTTGGAACCTTAGTGATAGCGATTTTGTTATGGATGGTTCCCAGCCTCTTGACCCAAGAAAAACCATTTTTGTCGGTGGTGTTCCTCGGCCCTTACGAGCAGGTACAGAGTGTGCGTTCCGCAGCGCCGGGCGCGGCGCACGCGCGGCCTCCTTCGGGGAGCGGCGAGGGGAGCGCGGTGACGGTGGGGGACGCGAGGCAGCCGCAGAGATTCGGAGCTCGTAGAGCGAGAACCCCGAGTACAGCGCTGTGTGGTTTTGTTTGTGCTCTAGTGGAGCTGGCGATGATCATGGATCGGCTCTACGGAGGGGTTTGCTACGCCGGCATCGACACCGACCCCGAGCTCAAGTACCCCAAAGGAGCCGGGCGGGTGGCGTTTTCCAACCAACAGAGTTACATTGCTGCTATCAGCGCTCGCTTTGTCCAGCTGCAGCACGGAGAGATTGATAAACGGGTAAGGCCTGCGCCCCTCTGCTCCTGGGCTCCCTCTGGAAACGCCCTTCCGCCTCAGGGGGCGGCCTTGGGAAGGCTGGAAGCGTCACGCAGGATTAATTCCCGTATTTAGTGCCGCTTAGGTACAGCGCGGAATAAAAACGGAGCGGTGGGGAGCTCGTGGTTCTGGGCCGTGGGAGGTGACTGTGAAAGAGGCTTTCTCGAGTTGCTGAGCACAGTGGGAAGTGTGTCAGCTGCCTTGGCCTTTTACAGGAATATTGCACTCATCACATGCTCCCACTGCAAGGATTTGTAGGGTTGGTGTGGTGCAGGGAGGGAGGTACCTGCAAGGATGGAGCAGCTCTTACTCCTGCTCTGCATCCTTTGGGAGAACGGGCAGAACCACCCCATGTCCAAGAGCATCCTGGTAATGCCTTGTAAACTTGTTACTGTGCACTGCAGCCTCACAGTCACCCTCCGGAGCTTGTGGAAAGGCTGTGTTTGGTTATTTCATTCCTTTATTCCTTATTAATTTAAATTAGAGGAATATGCCAAATGGATCAGCACTTTGCCTTCTGCCCTCTTCATCTCTCTAAAATATAACTGCCAGCTACAGTGATCTTCAGACCACAATCTTGAGAAACCCAAATGCTCACATCTCCTAATTCATCCTTTGTCTGGATTTTTCCTACATGACTGTCACTACTGATCTTAATTTTATAGTTAATACAGCGGAAAACCTCCAAACTTGGCTGATTAGCCCCATTATCATTTCACTTCTGCTTTGGCTACAAAGCTTGGGTAGAAGAATTGTAACAACAATTTGACTGTGGGCCTGTGAATTGGAATGTCTTTGTTCTAATCTTGGCTCTGAAATAAGTTCTGTACAGCTTTGAACAAATAATTTGGGCCGCCCTTGTGCAACTTGTGCTTGCATAAGCAGACACTTGGGTGAATAGGTCCATTGAAGCTGGTGGGACTACAAATTTAAGTAAGTACTTGTGAACTCTAGCAAAGATTTTGCAATCTATTTCCCCTTCCTTCTCTCCTCCCACTCCTTATTTCCTCATTTTTTGTGTAGTTTTTGTGTGGGGAGATAAATGCTCGCAGAGGATTCATTGTAGGAGAGGTTGGATGCATGAGGGAGGTAAAAATACAGCAGTGGCAATACTACGTTTTATTAAGCTTCTATTTATTAATAATTTTCTGACACTGTTTTTCTGTAAAAAGAAAAATAAAATTAGGGGGAAAAAAAAGTAGCAAGAAGGGATTTCCTGTAAAATGAGGCAAGGAGGTGCTGCTAAAGGGTGTGCCCTCAGAGATAATGCAAAGGAAGGGTTCAGTGGCCGAGGCTGCCACCCTAAGTGGGCCTGATGGAGCTGCTGTAACTGAGGCTTTTTCTCTGGAGCTGGGAAATGCCCTGTGCCCAGCTCAGGGAGCAGTTGCAGCCCGTGTCACACTCGGAATAAACGTGATAAGGACTCCTGAGCTGCAGTTGGGCCTCTGCACGTGGCTGAGCAGAGGGTAGAACCTGGGTAGAACCTTTGTCCTTTCAGCACTTGGAGACGGTAGCACTCCTCAAAAAATCCCCAACCTCACTGCCCAGCAGATGAGGGGATGGAGAGCGGGCTGTTAGGAATATTTGTCTGCTGCTGCTCTTCCACAAATCCACTGAGTTGCCAGGGAGGGGTTTTGGAAAACACGACTCGAGCACTGGAAGAGAAAAACAGGTCGTTAAAAAGGCTGCTGTGCTGACTCTGAGCAGTTTATATGTCCTGTAAGCAAAAATGACATCAAACTACTGCAGTGCTGTCTGGACTGTGATAAAATTGGGTGGGTTTAAAAAGCCAGGAACTCGTGAATGTCTTCATTTGCCTGAGGTGTGTCCGAGGCTGGGGCGGTGCAGAGAGGAGCAGCCCCAGGCCACGTGCAGAGATAACAGTGGAGATACGAGTCACAGCCTGGGTGCTTGAGAATGTTTGTGAAAACATCACGTTAAAGGAGCTTCAGAGGAGGTTCACAAGCCCTTCTAGAACAGGAACTTGTACCTATATTTGTTTCTGCTGTGCTGAATTCCTGCCCATCACCTGGCCCTTAATGCCAACCGCGTAGGAGGGCATCAGTCCCGTGTTAAGCTTCTCATTTGATCCCAACAAGATCAGGTGGATTTCCTTTTGCTGAGACGACTAAGCCATGGAAAAAGAATACAGAAATGGACTGTTTATTTAGAGAATAAATGAATTGTCTTAACGTTGGGAATTCAGACATTGAAATTTGCAGGCTGTCTGCATATTTAACCTGCAGTTATGGTGTTGTATGAACAGTTTCCATTCCTGCCTGAAAGGGAAGGAGCTTAATTGGGCATCACCTTACTTAAAAATAACTCCCGTAATTATCCAGGGGTTTGGTGTCAGCCTGTGTGGGCCTTTCTGTAAATCGGTGACAGCATGTGTGATACTGATGGTCAGCATTGGTTTCTGGGGGGGGTTTAAGGATCGAGGGGGGAGCAGAACTGTTGAAGTGCCTGGAGTTTCGGATGTTCAACAGCCGCGATCAGGCGTAAATGAGGGGGAACCCTTGAGTGTAGCATTCCCTACTACACAACTGCAGTGCCCATCCTGCTGGGACACAGGGAGTGGGTGGTGTGGCATTATCATTATCTGTGTGATCGTTAAGAATTGTAAACTTTGTCCTCCTTTTGCACACGCAGGTGGAAGTTAAGCCATATGTCTTGGACGATCAGCTGTGCGACGAATGTCAGGGCGCCCGCTGCGGCGGGAAGTTCGCCCCGTTTTTCTGTGCTAACGTGACCTGTCTGCAGTATTACTGTGAATATTGCTGGGCTGCTATCCATTCCCGTGCCGGCAGGGAATTCCACAAGCCCCTGGTGAAGGAGGGAGGGGACCGCCCGAGACATATTTCATTCCGCTGGAACTAAAGGATCGCTCATTTGCAGGCCTCCAATTAAGTGCACTCTTCTGTTCTCCCGACTGCCCTCCCCGCCCCGTCCCTCACTCACAGCATGTCCTTTTGTAGTAGTCTGTAATTTAACAATAGTCTAATGAAAGAATGAACCTATAATGGGTATTTTATAGAATCTTGTCATTGAAAACTGTATTGGGAACTCCTTTTCGTATCGATAACATGTTGCAAGTGAGTTGCATTCTCTTGTCTTTACTACCGAGAGAACACTTAATTTCCTGCAACGTTTTCTTAGAGGAGAGAAAAATATTAAGAGAAGAGAATTGAAACAATAGAGTATTTTGGTTTTTTAATTAAATTATTGTTAATAAAGAACATAATAATACTTTTATTAAATAACCGTGTAACAATAACACTATCAGTCTGTTCTGACACTTTTCCCCCAGGGAAGCCTGTTTTTGCCTCTCTTTTTTCGTTTGGACTTTGGATTTTTCCAGCAACAGATGAAGTTAGCATTTACCTACCAACAGGAAAGAGCATGTTTAAAGCAACAAAAATGCATGAGCAAAGTTGAAGCAGCACTATAATAATGATTCTTTTTTTTTTTTTTTTTAAATCTTTTAAGGGTTTTGAGGCTGAAATTTTAGCTCGGTGTGTATCTGACCGTGCCTCTGGCTACCACCCACATCCAAATTACTAACGAGATAGGCAGAGCTTACTATATTTTCATCAAAATGATTGCATTTTAAGAATTCCTGAATGTAAAAGTTGAGTAAAGTTACTACTGAGGGGGGAGTGCACTTTTTTTTCTTTAAGAGAAGTCAATTGTCTGGTTACAGCCCTAGATATCCTACCAAAGCTAGAGTAATGACAACTAGTGAACTGGCATTTCCTCTCCTGAAGGATAAATATATAGATTTTATTTTTGATGGCTATATATAACTCTATATCCTAATATACTAACATTCATCAGGGGCCAGCCTTTGCTCTCCATTTTGACGTGAAAAAGTAGAAAACCTAAAGATACCTCAAGGATATCACTGATTTTTACTGGAGTTTTGATATTCCATTGTGGCACACAAACTCAAATTGGCTGCTTATTGGTTTCCCATCTTGGCTGTGAAGTCAGTTTTCAATCCCCTCAAATTCAGCTCTAACAGAAGGCACGAACCCGAGGAGTTTCCAAATCTTGGTTTGCACCGTTCGCTGAATTTGTGCATGGAAAGGTGCAAGTGTGCAGGTGCCTTTCTTACTCTTCCTGTAGAAAGAATCCCAACTAAAATTCCAGCTCTTCAGAACTAATTGTGGGGGAGATAAAAGACACGCAGGTATTTGAAGTGCCAACATTGCTAATTAACGCTGGCTTTATTGGAACTCAGTCCTACCTTGAGAAGCATCAACCCAGGACACGTGAACCGAATGCTGACGAGTGGGTGCAGAGGGTTTAGTTTGAAACAGATGAATGAAGGAGTAGTTCTGAAAATTATTTTTAGTACTTTTCAACTAAATGCCCTGGCCAACCTCTCCAACAAGGATGTAGCAGTGTGCAAACAAAGTGATCTCGTGGCAATCTCTGCCCGGCCCCAGGGGCCTGGGACCACCTGAGAGTCTCCCAAACCAAAGATTTGCCCTGGCACTGCTTGGAAAACATCTGCTCCCTTCAAAGCCCCTGTTGGCCCCCCTCATCCCCTTCCCCCAGCCCCCAGGATCTTTATGAGAAGCAGTTTTTATGTTCAATACAGGCTTTAATGAACTTATACCTTACCAAGTTCCAAAGGTCAAAATGGAGACATTTGCTGTCTATTAGTCAAGTATAGCAAGGGAGCTGCTTTTCCTGAAATCCCTGAAAATATTGACAACAGTAATGCAAATGCAGAGTGCTCTTGTGTAGATTGTCAGGGACTTTTTTTTCTCTGAAGTACATAATTATAGTTGGAATGTTCCTTTAATTTTTTTAATGCTTGTAGGTGGCTTGGGGTGTGCTATTGTGCCGATCCTACCCAGCAAACAGGTGAGGTGGGTTTCCATTACAAGAAAATAACACTGTTTGAGAACTAGCTTTGAATAATAATTTTTTCCCTTTGTACATGACCTGCTGAATTTCGGTACAGTGTTTTTGTAGCTAACTTATTTTGTCATGCACATAATGTATATTTGTTATGCACTACTTTTGTATATCTTGTTTTTCCAACAGTGAGCATTTTTAGGCACACTTTTCACTGACGGGATATCTCTTTATGCAATACCTCAATTTTTCATATTGCAAAGAGTAGCTTTTTGTACTTTTATTACTGAGAGATCTTCATATACTTCATTTTTTAATATAAATAATTTTAATAAATTTTATTTTCTTATATTCTGCTTTTTATACATTTCAGTGCTCTGCATACATTTTGAATTATGGATGTTGTGCACTGGCAATGCTATTTTAGAATCTGCAGAGAAAAGAAAGCATGTTGCTTAAACATCTTAGCCCAGCACCAGGTATTTGGTGTACATATAATTTAAGAAATAGTATATGTAAAGTTGAGAATTAAAGAAGAAAAAAGCATGAAAGTGACAAATGACACTTGTCTTTAGACCCATGAAATTTAAATGCATAAATATAGTGTAGAAATTTAAAAGTCAAGAACCATCAAAATTGTCTACCGCTTCTTACTGAGTTTTTAAAAATTATACACAAATGCAGACGTTTTTGGTGAATGTTTAGCCATTTTTATTATTACTAAAGAATCGATGTTAGGTGTTCGACGCAGAAATGTGTCTGCTCTTTTAAATTATATTTAAAGAATAAAAGAGAGCCTGCTAGGTGGCAGGCACGTAATGTTAGTATGCATGACTAATGTAAGAAATTGTTATTCTACTAATATTCACTTGTGATTGTGTGACAAGCGTGTTTACAGATCCTTTGGTTACACTTCGATTTACAGGGCATAAACATAAAATTCTCTCCGTTACTCTGTGCTTCAATAGTGGTGACAGCTCCTTCTGCTCGCGTGGGGGCTGCAGTTGTGGGGTTACCGTGTAGCCCCGGCCCGAGGAAGGTGTAATTAGGTGTAATTAGGTGTAATTAGGTACCAGGGTGGGGTGGCGTTCGTGAGAGGCGGCGGCGGCTCCCGCGGGGCTTCCCAGGGGAGTCACAGAGTAATTCCATGGTTATTTTTGCAATGTAAAATAAAGTGTTTCTGATTATTTTATATGTAAAGGAACCCCACTGGCCCGTGCTTTTTGGTATAGTCTCTACTTCTCCATACACAGACCTCTGCAGAACGCAAATTTCAACCTTGCAGTGACTGAATTTAGCGTTTTATAAGGATGCTGTTGGAAAGACTTGATAATTCACCCCTTGTGTTTTTGAAGAGTTAAAACCTTCTGTTCAAAGGTGATTTAAAACTTGAATGTGATGAATTGTGGCAAGTTAACTTCAAGTTATGTGCAATACCTATTTCAGACTTCTGGAAGATCTTTGCAGTGTAATTCTTTGTTTTTAATTGCAGACATTTAAAAATGTCATTTTCTACTGTTCTAGTAAATCCTCTTTCTTGCTGGTGTTTCTAAAGAAAAGAATCAGAAATCAATCTTTCTACTAATGTAAATTTGAGATTATTTTTAAAAAAAAATGGAATAAAAGGTTTTGGTCATTTGCTTTATTTTATTATCTTATTTTAAAGCTACTGTGATAGCATTGTAAGAATTGGGACAATATTGTATTCAACTGTTTTATTTTTTATATTTTTAAATTTTAAAGTATAATTAGTTTTTATAATTTTCATCAGATTTTTTTGTTATATTTTTTGGAAGTGAAACTTTTAGCAAGTGGGTGTCTAGTTTTTACTAATCCCTAATATGTTTTTCCCCCAATGTATTGCTCATATTATCAGAAGGAAAAGTTATTTAAGTATGTCAGTTAATTGTACTACTTGGCTGAATTTCCATATAGTTTTTACTGTGTATGGGGAGGTTGTAGTATTTATTATAGCATTTTAAATAAGGGTAATTCATTTTTTATTAAAGTCATTTTCACGTTTAAGTTCATATTTTTGTATGTTCTACTCTAAGTTATATAACACAAGTTACTTTTTTTAAAGAGTTCATTTGTTGAAGTGCTAGTGAAAATTAATGTTATTAAATAGTTTGCAAATGACTATTTATACCAGTATGCATATAATTTTTAAATATTTGTAATGTGAGATGTTGAATGAATAAAACTTTTAACTCAATGTTTCTCCTTAACCTTTTTATTTTGAGCTTCCTCTAGGAACTTGTTCCTTTGAGGCCCAAGCTCGTGGGGCTTGGGGAGGGGATTTTGTTGGGCTGTGTGGGGTGAAAAGGGCTTCAGGGGAAGTTCTGGTGCCCTGTTCCCGTCACAAATGCAGCAAAGTTTCCTTGGAGAGGTGAAGATGCAGCAGGTGAGGAGAGAAGCACCGAGGCACAGGTAACCCCGGGATGGCTGGGGCTGGAAGGGACCTTAAAAATCATCCTGTTCCACTCCCTGCCATGGGCAGGGACACCTTCCACTATCCCAGGGTGCTCCAAGCCCTGTCCAGCCTGGCCTTGGACACTTCCAGGGATGAAGAAGCCACAGCTTCTCTGGGCAACCTGTGCCAGGGCCTCCCCACCCGCACAGGGAGGAATTTCTTCCCAATATCCAACCTAAATCTACTCTGTCAGTGTGAAGCCATTCCCCCTTGTCCTGTCACTCCAGGCTCTTGTAAATCATCTCTCTCCCATCTTTCCTTCTGGTACTGGAAGGCCCCAGTTAGGTCACCCCGAATCCTTCTCTTTGCCAGGCTGAACGATCCCAACTCTTTTAGCCTGTCAGAAACCACGGCTGGGACAGAGAGAACCAGAGTGGGGCCAGAGCAGAGCCCAGCAAGGCATGGACAGACAAAGATTCTTTTTTAATTGTCTCAGGTTGGGATCTGACAGTAACACAAGGAAGACATCTGGCATTTTAAAGAAGTCGCTTGAAAGAATTCCAGAGTTTTGCCGCTAATCTCGTGTGCCATCACTGAAGGGATTGTGGTGTAAATGTTCAAGAATGGTGAATCTCATTCCTTTGTGCGAGTGCTTGAGGAAATGCAGATCCTGGAGCTGTGATGGGATTAGTTCTGCCAGAGGCTGATCATTTAACTTGCCATTGCCTCCCCCTGGTGCAGTGTAGCAGCTCCTGCTTTTGGAAAGGAGTTTTTAACAGGAATGGGAGGTTTTGCTGGTGACTCCGTGCAGATATTTCCAATTTCCTTAACGTGAGTGTTTAAACGGGAAGCTGGGATGCTTTGGATCAGAAGTAGAGTGGCTGGAGGTGCACTGCCTGCCCAGTGAGTCAGGAATTCCTCGATGCTCACTATTGACCAGTCCTAGCGTGTGACTTGGCTGGGAAACTTGATCCCTCTGTTCTCTGCATTGGGATTGTTGGGAAATAGTCACCGTTCAGCCTCTCTGAGGGGTAACGTTCTTGACATTGTTTTCAAGTGCAAATGGTCTTCAAAGCAACACGTGCTTGCTGATCTGTTCATGCTTTTCCGCAAGTGTGACAGACTTGGAATTTGGTCCTGGAATATGGAGGGTTTAAGGCTTTGGATGCTGTGGTGGTGGAATCAGCAATGTCCTTCACTAACAAGGCACCTCCTGACTGATTCCAATCCAAAGTGCTGCAAACTTAAGAGAATTTATCAGGATCCAACACCTGATTTACACTTGGGGATTACGGTGTATATTCATTCTAAAATTCTCCTATTCTGAAGGTTGCAAAATACTTAGCAAACCTTTAATAAATGAAGTTTTCTTACATAGGCAGAGTCTAAAACATTTAAATCAATAAGGGGAAAGGTCTGGAGCACTCAAAGCTCCAAGCAATCACTGTTGGGATGATGGCCTTGGCTGATTCTGAATTGCTGGTACCTTTCTAGGACAGACGAAATTACAAATCCCTTTGGGGTTGCACTTTGCACTGAAGCTGTAAATAATTGCTACAGGCAGACTCTAGAAGATGGAGGTGGGCCCTGCTGGGTGGAATTCCAGAATTTCCACCGTGTGTGATTCCCAGCTCTTTCCTCTCAGCGCAGTCACCGGGAGCTCCCTCGGGTGCCCCTCGCCCTAAATGAGCTGCCACATTCCAGAGCGCTGAAGGAGCTGGATTTGGGGGAGGTGGATATATCCCATCTCCCCCTGATTTAGAGGCTGAGGTGGATCCCCGAGACAGGCTCTGAGCTGTCAGCTCGGTGTGGGACAGTTCCTGCTCAGCCCTGACTCTCCAGCTGCTGATCCCAAAATGCACAGTGCGGCCTCCAGGAAATCTGGGACGAGCCACAGCCTCAGAAAGGGCAGATGAGGAAAAGCACTGACATCCCTTCCTCTGTGTGAAATAAGCTGATTCAGTTTGTCAGAATGAAAAACAGCCTGTGGGATAAGAATATCCTCGCAGCTGTCTGTGCACTCAGAGACTGAAGGGGGTGAATCAGTGCTCTGAATACATCACTGAAAGTCTTCCTGAATCCCATGCTCTGATTGATGCCATCAGATATCACCTGTTCTCATGGCACAGGAACTGTAATTTCCTGACTTCTTGTAGGGCTTGTCAGAGAGGCAATTTGATACTAAATGTTGATTTATTTGAATGTATCTATCACTACGGGAAGCTCCCTCAGTCACTTTGTTTATGGAGCGTGGGAGAGTGTGTTTTGTTAAGGTTCCTCCACAAAATTTGCTGGTCCAAAGTTCTCAGTCCTCCTGGTGTGTATGAAATGTAGAGATATATTAAGTCTGTGCTTGATTGCAGTTTTCTTCCTGAAATTTAATTCTGGTGAGTCATGAAAGCTGAGATTAAATCTGCTGAACACAGCACAGGTCGAGGAGAACTGTGAGGACACATTTTTGGGTTTGCATTATTCTTAAAGTTTAAAAGGGAGTTGCTTTTATCACTCTCAGCCACGAGGTATTTTTTTATCCCCAAACTATAACAGGTTGAGCTGCTTTGCTTTTCATGGGAGTGAAGAACATTGGGTTTAAATGGCAGGGTGGTGGGGTGGGTGCAGTGGACACACACTGTGTGCCTCAGTAACTCAACCCAGACCTGAAATCTGTGGAAGGAGAGCAGTGCATTAAAAAGTCTCTGCCAGCCTTCTCCAACCCAAGGCTTGAAAAAATGTTTGCTCAGTGTAAATCACCACCTGACATTGCTGCTGACTCACGGACCACAATCACTTTGCTCAGGGATTGCTTAGGCCTTGCCGTGCATTAAGTTGTCAATTTGGCCAAGTGTCACTTTGCGAGAGGGTGCTTGTGGCTTTAAGCTCACGCCCCGTGCTGGGTTGGGTTGGGAGCACGTTCATGCCAAGTGTTCCTGAGTTTAAATGCGATTCCTTAGGTTTTTGAGGCATTCTCCTTGTAAGCAGCAGGCAGTAGCCCCCAGCTCTGCTGCGGTGGGCCAGCTGTGCACAGACAGATGTTGGTCTGTACGCACCGGCAGGATCAGCCCAGCACTGCAGGCAGGGCCAAGGGAATTTGCTCAAGCCTTGCTTTTACAGGGGGTGTCTGTGGAGGAATGGGAGGGCAGAACAAAGCACTGGCTGCTTCCATTTTCTCTGTGGAGTGAGCAATCCATGGAGACAGAGCCCTGCTCTGCTCCTTTTCTGGCAGCATCCTGGGGTCTCTGGGGGAGGGAGGGAATGCTCAGTGTCTGGAGCAATCCTTGAAGGCTCCAGTGCCAATTATTATTGCTGAGGATCCCAGAATCATTTAGGATGGAAAAAAACCTCCGAGATGGAGTTCAACCTGTGCCCAAACCCCACCCACCTTGTCCCCAGCCCAGAGCACTGAGTGCCACATCCAGGCCTTCCTTGGACACCTCCAGGGATGGGGATTCCTGCAACCAGGGGTGTTGGTGGTCACCCTTTGGCCTGGGATCCTGTTAGATTTCAGAGGAGAGTAAGAAAATGTGAGCCTTCTGTGCCTGGACAGATGGGCTATCTACATTAATGCTGAATCTGGGGATGACTTAGTGATTTTTGCTTTTTACATCCTGCATGAGCCAGGATTCTTTCAGCATCTGGAGGGTTATGGTGGGTAGGGCTGAGCTTCCTCAGCTGTGTGTTCACATAGGGTCTAACTGCACATTCCCCAGAACAGCACGAGTGACTTTTAATATTTAATATTGTAGTCTCTGCAGCCTAAAATTTAGTAAAGCTTTCTTGTCTTTGCTTTGGAACCAAAGGATGTCATCACTAAATACCACTAACTTGTACATTTGTTACTTCATTTTTCATTTGGGAAAATGAAATCAGAGCAAGTGAAGTCCTCACCTGCCCTTGGCTTTATCCACTTGACTGCCAGCCTTTCCTGGAAATCAGGCTGTTTAATTCTGATGTAATCTCAGGGCTCATTTTGTCTGAGTTTTCCCCATAGTTTTGTTTCCAATTGGCAATCTGTTGAAATGCTGTAACACAAAGTTCTGCTAAGCCAAGGGTTTTGATCTCCTTGACTTGGGTTTTGTTATAAAGCCTATGGATCTTCGTGGTGATCTGGAAATCTCTCCAGGGGAGGCTCAGGCTTTTATGCAACAAACTTACTTTATAGTCTGCTAAATATTTTTATGCACAGCATGAAGAGATGGGAGGACAGACCTCTCCTTACGAGTGGTGTGGAGGAAGTGATTCCCACGTGTGGGGTTTGTAAGGCAGTGGGAGATGAGCAGGTTCCTTGCTGTGAAATGCAGGTGCCGTTCCAGTGGCACTTGGCCATCTTCTCTCTCTGCTGCCCCATTATTGCTCACACAATTAACTGAGAGCCAGGCTAAATGATGAAATTTTACAAGTAAGAAGAAGCTGAAGGCAAATTCAGGAAGTGGTGACTTTTGTTTTTATAATGATTCCTGGTTACACTAATAAACGGTCCCCAGTGTCTTTTGTACAGTAACCACATTCTAATGAAATCCCGCACTCCAGTGACTCTTATTAAATATTCTGTGAAAATGAAGGTGATAGAATAATTGTTTGTGCTACTGCTGAGGGTATAATTAACAAGGTTTGAGTGTAGCTATTGTCAGAATGAGCACACTTGCCCCTGTTCACAGTGTTAGAGTCCTATTTCAGACGTATTTACCCTTTGCAGTTGATCAAGATAATGGAACAGTTAATGAGCAATGGCCTTGCCTGAGTTACGTTGAATTTTAGGGTAAATTTAGGTGAGATGCATGGAAGGAATTGTTCCCTGTGAAGGTGGTGAGGCCCTGGCACAGGTTGCTCAGAGAAGCTGTGGCTGCCCCATCCCTGGAAGTGTCCAAGGCCAGGTTGGAGCAACCTGGGATAGTGGAAGGTGTCTCTGCCTGTGGCAGGGCGTGGAATAAGATGATCTATAATGTCCCACCCAACCCATTCTGTGATTCCAGGAAATCTGTTGAGTCATGTGAGTACTTTGTTTAACTCCATTGCAAAGAACGCTCAGAGAAAAACAAATCTCCACCAGCAGCAGAAGGGTGGATTTTTTAGGGAATCACTGTGCGTGCAGCAATGTCCCAATGGCTCCTTCCTTCCTTCTCCTTGGCATCAGCTGTAGGCACCAAAAACTGCCTCCTTTTAAAAGGATTGCCAGGGCTCCCAGATGATGACACATCCTTGGCCAAAGTAAAACCGAAACAATGGAATTCAGGAACCGACGTGAGCTGTGAGCTGGAGGAGCTGCCACTGGAACACAAAACAAAGGCGCGATGAGGTGCAGGCTGAGGGCTGGAATCTGGGCTATTTTTAACCAGACAGTCGCAGCTGTGGTGAAAAGCTGAGATGTTTGCTCAGAGCGATGAATACAGAGATAGTGGCCAGCTGGTAGGCAGCTCACACGTGTGGAAAGGTGGACGCAGAGCAGCGTGCAGCTAAAATAGCTGAACCTGACAGATCCGCAGATACGTTTTAGGTGGCATTGATTTTTCTGAGTAGCAACAGATCCCGAAAGGGATCCGAACCGAATTTGCATTTGAGATCAAAGTCCTGGCAACGTGCTGTTGGGAAAAGTGGACGGAACGTGCCCCGCGAGCTCTGTGTGTTTGCATGAGCGGGGTGGAAGCATTTCCATGAGTACAGGTGCCGAGAAACCACTGCCTTGGCAGCCGCGGTGCCCCGAGGAGGCCGGAGGAAGGAAGCAGCTGCCAGCTGGCACGGGCAGCCCCTGCCCTGGCAGATACAGCAGCGAGTGTTCCTGCACAATGCGGAGACAGTCATGGAATGAACGCGGGGCTCTTTGGGTTCGTGTGTGAGGATTCGGTGGGGGGGGGTTGTGGTGTTGGCTGCATCGCAGCTAAAGGAGGGATTTCTTTACCAGGGCTTTGTGATTGATGGGCCTGGGGAGGTTTGTGCGCCAGGACCAGTTTTTAATGAAGCTTTTGGGTTTAATGTCTCACATTGAACTGACTGTCTGCTGCCTCATGGGGACAGTTGGTTAGTGCAGGTCTTGGCAGAGGAGGAGGGAGTTGAGAATTGTAGAATCACACAACATCCTGAGTTGGAAGGGACCCACAGGGATCATCGAGTCCAAGTCCTCACCCTGCACAGCCCCAAAATCCCACCCTGTGCCTGACAGCGTTGTCCAAACGCTCCAGGAGCTCTGGCAGCCTTGGGGCCGTGACCATTCCCTGTTCAGTGCCCGACCACCCTCTGGGGAAGAACCTTTCCCTAATATAGCAGCTCACGGTTGATATGTGAGGTCACAGTTGATCTCAAGGCTCCTGACTCAGTCATTGTGTCATATCTACAAACTCCTTTTTAGTCCGTACCCTTTGGAGCCTGCAGGAGATGCCCTTTTATAATTGGGAAATAACAAATTACTCCGGCAAACGGTCAGGCTGTGCCTCTGCGAGTTGTTTTTTCTCTTTCCCAGCTGCATACACGACGTGCCTTTTCCCGACAGTGTGTACAATAGCTGGGAATCCAGGGATCCTCGGCAGGCCGGGATCGTGCCCGGCCCGGAGCGGCGGCACCGGGAGGCGCCGGGTTCCGTGGGAGCGGCCGCCACCTGGCGGGGCCCGCCCGCACTGCACCGGGACACGGGATGCGGGATCCGGGAATCGCTGAGGGGGAAAAGAGCTCCAAGTGCATCGAGTCCAAGCTGTGCCCGATCTCCACCTTGTCCCCAGCGCAGAGCACTGAGTGCCACGTCCAGGCCTTGCCTGGACACCTCCAGAGATGGGGACTCCAAACCTCCCCGGGCAGTTCCAATGCCTGACCACCCTTTCCAAGGAAAAATTCCTCCTGATGTCCAACCTGACCCTCCCCTGGCACAGCCTGAGGCCGTTCCCTCTCCTCCTGTCCCTGTTCCCTGGGAGCAGAGCCCGATCCCCCCCGGCTGCCCCCTCCTGTCAGGAGCTGTGCAGAGCCAGAAGGTCCCCCCTGAGCCTCCTTTTCTCCAGGCTGTTGTCCTTTCCCAGCTCCCTCAGCCGCTCCTGGGGCTCCAGCCCCTTCCCCAGCTCCGTTCCCTTTCCTGGACACAGACAGGGACCCTCAGCCTCTTCAAAGTCTAGGGAATGACCCCGATTTGCTTCGTGGTCTCTTTGGATCCATTCCCAAGGGCAACGCATGGTCAACACCATTCATTCTGCTGGTGCTGCTAAAACAATTAGGAAAAGAAAAGTATTTTCACAGAATTTATTTCTTCTAATTTGCAATCCTGCACCCAGGGTGCCAAAACTCTGGGAAATAATCCAGAGCAGTATTTTAGTGACAAAGAAAACATTATGTTTTCATAATGTAAATTGTTCCCTCTGAGGGTGGGGAGGCCCTGGGACAGGTTGCCCAGAGAAGCTGTGGCTGCCCCATCCCTGGAAGGGTCCAAGGCCAGGATGGACACGCCCTGGGATAGTGGAAGGTGTCCCTGCCCATGGTGGGAGGATGGATCTGGATGATCTTTAAAGTCCCTTCCAACCCAAACCATGATCCTATGACTTGTGCTCTTCAGTGGTTTGAGAACTCCATTTGTCAGTGTCCATATCCAACAAACCCACGGCGGCACTGGGACACGTCTCTGCTGAGCACCTGCATGGGCTGGACTGGCCACGCCGGGCATCCTCTGAGTGTCACACATCTGCTGCTGCCTGAAGGACAAAATGACAACAGGTATTTAATATTTCACTACTGTTCAGCAAGTGGCTGGAGCAGGTGGAGTGTCTGGAGTGGAATTCCTTGTATCAATGCAGGCACTCCGGCAGCACCTGCACCGTAGGGGTGCCGCTGGTTCCTCTACTGTAGAGACAAACATCAACCACCCTTCAGCCCGGAGTTCTCTTACCACCAGTACAAATAGATCAGTAACGTGCATGAAACGTATCAATATATAGCTTCGGGCAGTGCCGCTGTGTTCTAAATTCTAGTGCTGGCCCAGAGGCAGGGGGATATCGGCCCCTCAGCCCCGGCTCCCCTCACCGACCCCTGGCTCCCCTGGCTGCCCCCTCAGCTCGCGGCTGCACTCACCGACACAGGGCTGCCCTCACCGACCCAGGGCTCCCCTCACTGAGCCTCAAGCCCCAGTTTCCCTCACTGACCCCCGATTCCCTTCACCACCGCTCATCCCCGGCTCTCCTCACCGACCCCTGGTTCCCCTCCCAGACCCCTCAGCCCCGGCTCCTCTCAGCCCCGGTTCC
>VZRJ01003545.1:813973-828202 GCA_013397565.1 Ptilonorhynchus violaceus
CCCGGTACGTGAGACCCCGGGAGAACCCCCTTGTGTCGGGCCGCTGAGGGCTGAAGGTGGCTCAAGTATTGTCTTAATTGTCTGTACCAGGAATAGTGTGGCCGGCAGGACCCGGGGAGGGATTCTTCCCCTGTTCTCGGCACTGGTGAGGTCACACCTCGAGTGCTGTGTCCAGTTCTGGGAAAAAGAGGGAATTAAAAGCTTCTTTGTATTGCCCAGCAGACTATTGTCTTAATTTGTGGGTGCTGGGCAGTTTTGAAACCAGTTGTGTGGCGTTTGAGAGACACCCACTTGCCCCAGGGTTATAATGGAGCGAAGAAGAAGGGGACAATCTGCAGGGTGTAAGGATTGATATCCTGTAACCTGCTGGGACCAGGAATAAGCATCCCTCTGGAAGATCATAGAATCATGGAATGGTTTGGGTTGGGAGCGACCTTAAAGCTCATCCAGTCCTACCCCTTGCCATGGGCAGGGACACCTTCCAGTAGACCAGGTTGCTCCAAAACCCATCCAACCCTGCCTTGGACACTTCCAGGGATGGGGCAACCACAATTTTTCTGGGCAACCTGTGCCAGTGATCAACAGCTTCCTTAGGAATATGTTGGAAATACTCAAAAAATGCTTTCTAAATTGTCCTTCTAGGTGATATTCGAGAGGCTAAGGCTGATGTCTTTGACTTTCCCATCCCTTCAAGAAACGTTGATAAAGTCATTAAACGAAAGAAGAAAAAGGTATAAAGTGTGGGAGCTCAATTAGCTGCCTTGGCATTTGAGAAAGCTGCTGGTTCTGTGTGTGTGAGAGCATGAGGGAGATTAAAAGATGGAATTGGTAGCCTGTTACTGAAAACCTTACTTACAGAAAAGAAAAAATGGTATTATCTTCCCTCTCTGGAGGCTTTAAAATTCTGGCTCTTATTCAATAAAGCACTTAAGTGTGTGCTTACCTTGAAAAATGAGAGTATGCTGTTGACTTAAAGCCTGTACTGAAATGCTTTGCTGGATTTGGGCCAGGGTGCTGCACACCTTGGGGGTGAAACCCAGCAGGAAAAAGCTCTGCAGGTCCTCTTCTTCTCATGTTTTAAACAAAGAAATCCCACTGGGTTACAAATAGGCGAAGGCAGGAATATCAGCGCTATTAACACCACCCTTGTAGCCATGCAGAATTACTTTCTGCTTCACAAGTGTATTTCTGTTCCTGTTCAGTAGTTCGACAAATGCTTGAAATTTTAAGAGGGACATTTATTAAAGAGTAACTCGTTATGAGATTTTGTAATGTGTGAAGTACAAGTAATCAGCTAGACTAGAATAGAGTCATGTCAGAGATACTTGATTTAAAAACAGCAAAATGCTACCAACTGCAGAGGAACAGCTAATAGCAGCCTGGAATATTGCTCTCCTGGTGCACTGAATAGTCCTCAAAAACGATGAGGAATATATATAATGTTTTAGCAATAAATGTCCATGAGAAGGGAATTATCTTTAGATTTAAACAAGTTTCACAGATGAGGTCCAGCAAAAGTCCAAACACCAGCGTGTCAACAGCCACTTCTGTTTGTTAGGCCACCTCTGTCTGAATGCCTTTGTGCACAATTCCAATTTAATCTTTTCAGTGCCCAAGTTTGAAATGTGCTCACTACAGACAGAGCCTTATGCCTCTAAAATAGAGATTATCAACATCTATAAAACAGATTAACATGGATTTGATATGAAATAGGCAACACTGTTGCTATTCTGGAATCTGAGTTTGGGGCCTGAGTTATGCTGCTGCTGAGGGATCACATGGGAAAGGTTTTGCTCCTGGAAAAACAAACAATCTAATTTTTTCCCCCCATTTTGGATGATTTTGAAGAGAGCTTAATGGCTCTACACATGTTTTTCATAAGCTTTTCTTATCTAGAAGGGCACTCCACAAGTCCTGGATAAACACAAGAGTTCTAGGCAAGAAAGGAGGAGGAGATCTCATGTGAAAAATTGTAGAGGAATTTATGGTTTTGACTTTTAAATAGAGCTGATTCTCCCAGTATATCCCCCATTTTTATCCCTTCTTTTCCTCCTTTCCAGTCCTCAACAAAAACCCCAGCTGGACTTCACAGTCATCGTGGAGAATTCAAAGTTCTGTTCTATAGATGTTTTAATGCAAACTTTTTATATGCTTCACATTCTATCTTTCAGTCCAAAGTCTGGCATAAGGTCTGGAAAGTGATTTCAAAAATGCTTGAAGAAAATGAAAGGTTCAGAAGTCGCCTGTTGGCCTGCACTCAGTTTCATGGAGAAGGTAGGAAAGGAACTGAAAATGTTTTATTTTACTACAGAGAACAAATTGTTAATACAAGTGAAGATCCCAAGGTTTAAAGTCCATGCAGCTGTTTGGTTTGGGTGGTAGGTTTTACAACTCACAAATGGAATTCATTCCATACTTTAGGCACTTCCAGCCTTATTTGAAAAACCCCTTTTGTTTCACTGAGGGTCTTGCATGTATTAATTTGGAGGAAGGATGGTGGAAGTGTTTGCTGCAGCCTGACATTAAAGACATGCACATAAAACATCTGCAAGTTTTTCTGAACATGTGAAATATGTAATTAAACTTATTCACAGATGGATCCAAGGCAGTACTTGTATGAATAATAATTTATTTTTTCATGTAGGAAAATCGTGGTTGATTTCATACAGACAATAAATAAATTAGATGCTCCCCAAAGGTTGCTGTAACACAATTTCACAAAACCATCGAACATGTTCTCACACTGTGCCCTGAATGCAGCTCTTTCATTACTGGAAAATGACTTGGGAATTAAAACTGGTGCTCTGCATTGAGCCAATTTCAATTAGAGACATTGTAGTTGCTGCACAATTTAAGATAATACAGTGTGTGCTTACAAATGGAATTGGAATTTCTGGCCTCTCCGTTGGATGAATTATTAGGAAAAAGAATATACTAACCCATGAAGAGCTGCTAGGCAAGTTAAAAAATGACAACACTTCTGCTTCCCTTGCACTGGTGCTGGTGGAAGTTTTCCACATGGAGGCATGTTAGGGTACATCCCAAAATGTAGGTTCATTCCTGCCAGTGTCTTGTTTTGTAAAATGTTGGATTAGATTTCCACCTACGTGACAAGAAAATACTCCCTCAAAAATCTTCTTCATGAGAACAAAAGAAGTGCAATTCTGGTTCAGAACAGAGATCTCCACCCCAGTGAATGTCCCCTGCAACCTCCAGTGGATGTTACTGGAGCAGGAGAAGAAATTCCACAATGTGCTTCAACAAAGTACTCTGCAATTATTGTGCAAGTACTCTGCATTATGTGGAAAACCACTTCTCATGTTGGCTTTAAACCCAATTCCTGATTAATTCTGGAATTATGACATGCTGGCTATTCATTATGTGCTATTCATATTCTTTGTATCAGTTGAGATTCTATTGGCCTCTGTCATAATTCTATGCTAAGAAGTTCCAGTCTCCTAAATCTCTCCTCACATGGAAACTGTTCATGTTCCATTGCATTGTTTGTGCACAGATGTTAATGCATGTGTTGGACACACATCTGTGTGTGAGACACACACATCCATGGATATGTAGGCAGTGAATTTAAAAAAAAAATCTGGATTTATGTTTGCTTGCTTTCAAGAAAAAGGAGAGAAAGGATCAAGGAAAAAAGGAGGAGAAATTTTTAATAGGTTATTGCCTCCAAAATGTCAAGTTATTTAAAAAAAAAAAAGACACCAAAATTCTGCTTATATATGATTTCCTGGGTGGATTTGCCATCTTACCATAATGGCTGGTTTTCTGTTTGTTATGGGCACACCATGTGCTGCTTAACCTTGGATTTATGGACAGGGCCTCTTCCCTTTTCAGACACTCATTGCTTTTTAGAGGAAGAGCATTTTCTTTATGTATAATTTCCAGTGACTTAAAAAATCCCCACCAACCAACCAACCCCTCCCCCTCCCCACTTACTCTGTCCTTAATTGTAATTGTACCCCCTTTTCCAGGAGCTTTAATTGAGAATCTGCTATTAAGCCCTATTTCAGTGAAAACCATCAATTCTAATATGTTCTTTCTAATTAGCAGATTTTGCACAACATCATATCTAGGAGATAAGTCTCCTATTGATCTGAATTTTTCATTAATCAAGAAGCAAATGGAATAATTCTAGCAGATATTTAGATATGGATCAACAAATCTGAATAAACTGGGTTCATTTTTATCTTCCTTTTTTTTTTTTTACTGGATTAATAAAGCTAGAAAATTAATGCTGCATTTTATTGCCTCTATAAATAGTTTTCTTGAGAGAACAAAAGTCTACTTGAATTTTAATGCTACCTATTTACTCCTTGGAATGTTGCAATTAAGATTAGATTCCATGTGACTGCCAATGATGATTTTCTTCCACCTGATGTTCTCCTGCAGGCTCTGGCACAATCCAGAGGTCACAGAATGGGGCATACCTGGACAGGGTAAGTATACAGTTCATTAATGGCCAAAAAACTGCTAAAATAAACAAATTCATGATATTAAACAGATGCATTGATCTTGTTTATGTTATTATAATAAGTGCCAGTTATATACTGAAGCATTACTGACATTGAGCTCAAATTTATCAAAGATTTCAGTGGTGTTTGGGGACCAGAAGCAGCTCCATCCCCACAGGAAGGGCTCTGTGCTTTGCCAAGGCAAAGGGGGGTGGATTTTGCCTTCTTCTTGAGCTAAGTCCTTCCACGATGGTCTAAAGTAAAATCTGAAGAATCTAATCAGTCTTTACTTGTCCCACTTTATATAGAGACTTTTATATTAATGAGAATGTACCACTTCACTTTTATCATTTTTTTTCTCTAGGATGAGTCCATCTTTGGCTGGGTGTAGCAAGAAAATAAAGGAAGATTCAGCCCAACAGGAAATATAAAAGTAGTGAAAGCTTTTATTTTGATCTAGTTCTTCCTGAAGTCGGTGTCAAGACTGCAAAGTGACTTCAGTGAACACAGGTTCTCTGTTGTTTGCTTGCTGTTTGTGCTTCTAGTGTTTAAGAGGTTTGTTTTTACAGTGGCTTAAACAGCTCTGTTGCAAGATATTTATCTCAAGCCATTAAGTCTGGTGTTTCACTGAGCTATTAGTTTTAGAAAGCTTTTTAATGAGCATAATATTGTGACAGTTTGCTTGCAAAAGAAGAGATACACATTTAGTGTTGTCTCTGTATTTATATCTTTTATTTTTGTAGCTTGTCAGAATAATAAACACAAATTCAGTAGGGCAGAACTCCACACAAGACATAAACCCCACTTTCTTTTCTTACTGATTTGAATAAATTTGACTTTATGATATTAAAATACTACACAATAACCCTCTCTGTTCATTCATCCATTTATACATGAATCTCAGCAAGTGTTTTGAATATGAAACCAGGTGAATGTTTCCTCTCTCACTGTTCATCCTGAGGCACATAATGGTACCATCATAATCAGAAGGTGTTGTTTATCTACCCGACTTCAACAACACAATATAATTTTCTTCTGTTAGGCAGCTTAATACTTGAACTCTTGATTGACTGTTAAAGCCTTTGAAACCAGCAAATTGTGCAAATGGAACACGAAAACTGCATAAAAATAGTTATGTATATGGAATTCATCTCTGGAGTAAAACATTCACCTGTCACAATTACACGTCCTCGCTTTCAATAAAAGGATTGTTTTCTCCTGGCATAATGTCGTGGTGTTTGCAGATATAATGACTGCAGTGTCACAGTGTTGAGCTTTAATAACATGCTGCTGATTGTGTCATTAAGCAGCAAAGCATTTGGAAAGGTTTCATCTCTGTTTTCCTCCTAGCAGAACTGCAAGTGTGGAACTGGAATGGGCCTTTTTGGGGACAGCTGCGGCGTCAGGGTTCCCTTCTGATTTGTGGTTGAGTAATATTCTGATTTGATTTAAAATAGTTGACATTTCAGCTTGGAAAAGGAAATGAGAAGGCAAAGTATTCAATCAAGACGTGATCGTTTTTCTGGCAGAGCAAAAATGTCATAGTTCTTTGGTATTTTCAAAACACACGTTTAGATTCACACGTGGGGTTTTGGTGGGTTTGGGGTTTTTTTGACTAAATGAGAGGATCTCCCTGTCCCCATAGTTCTATCAATGAAATGTTTGTATGGGGAGTATTTAGTTTATAGTCCTGGTTTGTGAATTGTAGAGTTGTTGCTCTAATGTTTCTTTTCTTGTAAACTGCAGCTGCAGTTGGTACTTTACTGGCACAGACTTCTGGGGCCCTGGAAACACTTTTCTTCCAGATGCATAATTGCTGCTTTAACAGATAGATGAGGTGCATTAACCTAAATCTCTAAATGAAGTTTAGCCAACACATTAAGATTCTTTGGATGACTACAGACCTGTGTCTGTGGGACTATTTTAAAAGAAATTATAAAAGATAAGTATGGCCCTAAATCATCCCTATATGCCTCCTTCAGTCTAAAGGGTCTGTATGGTGATGATGATAAAATTAATTGGTTGGGATCTACTAATCAAAAAGAACTTTCATTTGGCAGTGCTTTGAAAAGGCTCTTACATTTCAAACCACTTTGGGCCAGAACAGCTGTTGCAGTGGGGGAAAAATGCTGATTCAGATTCACTTTTTGGGTGATGAAATTCAGCTTTCTGCTGTAGTGATCAGATTTCAAAGGTACAGCTGGGAACAAGGGTAGTCAGAGCAGTTAAACTGCTGGAAAAAGGGTCTGGAGAGGAACCCACCTCAAGCTCTACAAACCAGACCACCATCCCTACCCACACAAACCTCTGTGCCTTCTTTTTTTAATTCATGTGACCATTTAACTGTAAATTGCAAAAGAAAACTAATTGTAGTGTTGCATTAAAATATCTTACATGTTCCAAGTCAGTAACGTGCTCAACAAACAAAAAAAGGGTTGGATAAACATGAAAAACTTTATTGAAACTCTCTTTGTTAAAAGGAGTCAGAAGTAAATAAGAAAACCTCAGGGCACTGTAGAGATTCAGAAAAGAACTGGTTCTCCTCTGAAGTCCTTACTCATCACTGCAGAACCAAAAGCAAGTGTCACACTGTCCTGCTGAGCCTCCTGGGCAGCAGTGCTGTTCCTTCACATTCTTCCAAATGCAGAGCAGCTACCTGAAGTTTTTAATAACAAATCTCCCTTGGAGTGTGAACTGAAGCAGATGTGCAAATACAGAGGTCAGGCTTTGTCTTTGCTTTGCCTTGCTCTCGGTGCATAATTTACCTTTCTCTACAGAACACAAGCTCCAGCTTATTGTAAAAGTTTGACATTTTTTCATCTCAACTCTGTGAACAGTTGCCGGGAGATCTGAGGAGGTTCCTTGTGGTGGGAGGGAGCAACCCGGGCACACAGAGTAGCCAAAGGCATTGCTGCTGAATTCCTGTTGTCTGTAAATTATGGTGTCAGCCACTTGTCTCAGGATCCGAAAGCTGGTCTGGATAAGCTCTTTTCCTTGTGTTTCATAAATACAAATGGCCTTGGATGAAGGTAAGCAGTGGAGAGTAAAGCCTTTGGGGTTTGTATCACTATTCCATGGGAGATTTATTGGTGAAAGTTTAGCTGGAAATACACATCCTGACATGTTTTGGTTGAAGTTATCCCATTTGGGGAGTTCTTGCCAAACGGAGCTCCCCTGGTTCCTGGAGCACTTCTTGGCAGCTCAGCCCAAGCAACTTCATCTTGGAGTTCTCTGTCCAATGGCACCAAGGACTGTCCGGGGCTTGGGGGCCTGAAAATCCAGCTGGTGGCCTTGGGCTACCACATCCAACGGCTGGAAAACAAGGAAGTCCTGGGAGCCTCCCCATCGCTTTCCATGTCTGGAAGCACTAAGAGGCTTGGCTGCAGCCGGAGCTCCTGCACTCCCTGACGTGGAGCTGTGACTCTGGGCAGCCTTCCCAGGGTGTCCTCAGCATCCAGGCTGCACGGGAGCCAGGGAGCCTCGGAGCTGCCCCAGCTACTGTGTGGGGCTGGGCTTTGCAGATGCTGCTGCTGCTGCTGCCAGAGCCGATGTCACCGATCGGCCGCAGCCTTGGGAACTCGGGAATTGTGTTTTGGAAGTGTTTCGATGTTTCTCCAGTGGCCTTTCTGGGAATTTCCAGTTTCTGGGCATTTTCAAAAGGGTTTGTTTCCTGCTTGATTTGGACCAAAGCCACCAGTTCAGATAAAACCTCATTTCCTGCAGGCTGGAGGCTTGGCTTGCCCTACAGCTCTTCTGCTCGTGCCCCATCTGCTCTGGAGTTGGAATGAATCAGATTCCCGTGTCCCACCAGCTGAGGCCCTGCAGTCCCATGGCCTCTGAGGTTATCATAACTTGGCCATTACAACATAATCAATCACCGAGGTTAATAATATTTCACTGCTGATTCCTTCCATGAGAAGATTTCAGCTCTGAAGCCAAACTTGGGAGCAGGATGTGGAGTTTCCAACGTGGTCTGATTTCGGGAAAGTAGAAGGTGACCTTTGTCTTCACTGAACATTTACATCCAGTAAATGTCTTTGTCTTTAGGGCCCTCCCTGGTAGTCAGTGTTCATGTTTTAACTTCAAAGCTTCTAACACAATTTTGCATGGACTCTGACTAAGGAATAGCCTTCAGCAGGCAGTGGAATTGTAGTTTTCTTTTTCTTTGGGAGGGGGAAGTGACTCAAAGCAAATTTTGGGCATATATGACATTTTGTGTGTTCAGTAGTTCTTAAATATAAAACAAAACAGGATGCAACTTTGATTTATAGCTCTTGTAAATAATTCTCAGTGACATGGGCAGGTTTGTGTATTATGTTTATTTTCATTGCATAAGCATTTATATAACTCTGATAGGAGGGATTTGCATAAAAACCAAAGCAGCCATGGATGGCTTTAACATTAGGGGCTTGCCAGCCAGCTGAAGTAGTTTCTCACTTGTTAGTGACAGCATCAGGACCCTCTGATCTGAGGCAGAAAAATTCACATTTGAAAGCTTCTGCCTAGTGAAAATTAATATGTGTAGCTGCAGTTTCATTTTGTTGGGAGACAAGTTATGGAGGTCCCAAAGGAAAAAGGAATATGCCTTGATCCAGGGAGGGTGAATACTTCCTGGAAGATGCTGAGTGCTTTGACCTCCCATTGCCTGTGGCACCTCTTAGGCTGGGCTTTATTGTGTCCCTTGCACTGATTATGTGGAGCAGATTAAGAGAGGATCTCTTCTTTCTTTAAATATGGACCCCACATTTGTGTCTCACCCGAGTGGCTCAGCTGAGCTGGGGATGTTGCTGGGTTGTGAACAAGTCTGATTTGTGTCATTTCCCAGAGGCTGTGACAAGATCCCTTCGTGCTGGGAATGTGTGAGATTTATTGCACTGCTGGCAGTCCTGTTTGAGGAGGACCAGAGGCAGATTGGAAGAGCTGTGCAGGAAGGCTCAGGATGGCACTGACAAATGTTCCCTCTCTTCCAGAATCTTTGTAATCTCCTGTATTTTGAAATGAATAATAAACTAATGTGGCTTTTATTTCTTTTTCCTGTTCTGCTGGATGATTGTTTTCTTGTTCCTAATGTGTGTGACAGGAAGTCAGCGGTGCTGATGGAATTCTGTGGAATGGAAGAGCTCCTCACAGCAGTGACAATGAGTAGTTAACCCCAGCTTAAACTGGTCGTGGTCAGTTTTTACACCTCCGGGTATTTTCAATTTCTTCAACTACAGAAAGGGTAAAAAATTTTGAGTGTGGTGCTAAGTTGTCTGTGGAGTGAAATCCCAGGGAAAAGAACACTACTGGTTTTTACTGCTGTATTGGACTAATTTTGAAATGAACTCAGGTGAATGTTTGAGAAACAAACAAGATCTTTTGGTAGAACAGTCAGAGGTGGATGATGTTACTCCTGGGACTGCCCTATCACGACTATCATGATTTCCTGACACTTTGTCCTCACTTGGTGCCTTCAAGGTTTGCAGTTTCTCTTCTTAGTAATCCCTACTTCCCGTTCACACATTTTCCAATGCTTTCATTGAAAGCCTGGTCCCAGACTTTCAATATATGAACACAGCTAACAATATTGTTCCTCATAATAATGAGCAGGAACATTATAGGGAAAAGTGCTTGGTGTGCAGGGAACGTATTTTATGAAGTGAGACAATAAGTGTTTCATAGATCAAGGAGCAAGTGAGTAAAATAATATTCATTAGGAAGAGAAGTTGATTTATGTGTTCAGGCTTGAAGAGGGGAGAGGCTGAACTCTGCCATGACTGATGTTTTGTTTACAAGTTGCAGAATTTGCAATACAGTGAAATGTTTATACCCAGGCCCTGTTACCCTCCCTTCTCCCTGGGCTCAGCTTCACGTGGGCTTCACCTCGGGCTGCAGGGGAATCTCAGCTCCATTCCCCTCCCTCACCATCCTGGGTGCCTGCAGAGCTGTTCCTCTCTCATATTCTCACTCCTCTTTCCTGGCTACAGCTCTGCAGTTTTTCCCCCCTTCTTAAATCTGTTTTCCAGAGGTGTTACCCCCTTGGAGCCACTCTCTTGGAATGGGGGAAGCTTCCAGCAGCTTCTCACAGAAGCCACCCCTGCAGCCCCCCCCCGGCCACACAAACCCAATACATTAATATATTGTGGGAGACTTATTAAAGGAATAAAGAGAGCCATATATTTTTGTTGACAGAAGAAATATATTGTTTATTCCTCTGGAGTCTCATGTTGCTCATATTGCTGCTGTGTCGTATTGCCTGTCACTGAGCTGTGCTGTGTGGGTGGAAATGTCAGACTCTGTATTGGCTCCATAAGAAAATCTGTGTGTTACTCTGATTTCCCATACTCAGCTGGGCTTGCTTTAATGTTGTCCCTACAGAATGTTTACTTTTGGGATCTTGCTGGCAACTTGAGGCATCTATTTTTGCCATGAAGCATCCTGCTACATAAATTTACTCCTGGTTGGTTGGTTGGTTGGTTGTGAGAGAGGGATTTTGCAAAAAGTCATTTTCAAACTAAAATGAGCCATACTGACCCTAAATACTCACAGGGCTGATTCAGTCTCGTGGAGGAAATGGAAATTACTGGATGTAATTCCAAGGGAGGCTTTGTATCTCTCTCTGCACAGCTCTCTCCACCACACTGCCAAAATTCTCAGATGGTGCCACTGAAAAACATTGCTTAAAATGCCCTTCTACCCTGAAAAGTCAAAAGGTAAAAGCAACATCTGCTCATTTTTCACAGGTTCTTGCTGCTGGCACTCAGAACTGGAAGGCCTGTGGTGGAAAAGTGGCTCCAAGTGCCAGTGCTGGAGTGCTGGCCATGGTGAGCTGCATTCTCTGGGTCACAGGGAAGATCTCCAGCAGAGTTTAGCTCTGTTTAGTTCTCAGTAGATTTGCAGCTACAGTAGAGGTGGTAAAATGCATAAGAAGGAAGGGGATTCTCCTCACTGCCCCTTACCTTTGTTGCTATGAAGACTTTTCTATAACTAACAAAAGTTAATATATTAAACTGTGAGTGTATCAGTGTGTTCAGCTGAGGAGAGGTGTGGAACAAGCAGGTAACCTTATTGCAACCTTATTTTTTCATGATGTAAGCCCAGTTTCCATGGGTTTGCACGGGTGACTCTGGAGATTTCACATCACTGTGTTTGTGAAGTGTTGCTCAAGACCTCTCTTAAGTCAGAGGATCTGCTTGGGTGTCACTAATGTAATATTTTGGCTAAGCAGGATATTCATTGCCAGGGATGACGTGGATGAAAACGATTTGGTTTTTATACCACAGGATGCATTTGCAAGCTATGAAAGACATCCCTTTGCTTCCAACAGAGCCCTCAAGGTGCTAATTACCAGATAAAGGTAGAAAACCACAATGCCAATTTTCTGGAGTTGCAATGTTTTCCTTTACATTATTTAATAATATTTGCTAGTCCCTCCATTAAAAATAGCCATTTTGATGAGAGAGAAAATCTCTCATCTCAAATCCATGCATTCAGTGAATGTAACTATAGATCTGTTAATCTCTTCAGATGGTCAAATCACTTCAGATGATACAAACTAATATATTGAAATTAGGGGAAAGAGTTTCTGCAATTGCAATGTCTTGCTTGGAGCATCTCCCCCTCTGGGAGAGGCTGATGGAGTTGGGATTGTTCAGACTGGAGAAGCCTCTTCTCCCTTGTGCCCAGTGACAGGAAAAGGGACAAAGGGCCCAAACTGAAACACAGGAAATTTCATTTAAACATGAGAAAAACGATTTTACTGTAAGGATGACTAAACACTGGAAAAAGTTTCCCAGAGTATTTGTATCTCCATCCACAAGAATTATTCAAACCCCAACTGGAAACAGCCCTGAGCATCCTGCTCTTGCTGTCCCTGCCTTAGGCACTGCATGGGCTCTTCCTGATCTTGTCTGCAGCAACCTGGAGCTGTCATTTCAGTGGAAATCTTGAGTCTTGAGCTGAACAAGCCTCTGATAGAGCAGACCTAAGGGATCCCTGCTACTAAACTTAAGAAATCTTTCCCAAATTTCTTGAATGTGAACTCCCAAAACCTTGTGATGTGATTGATGGTTTTTCTGAGGATGTCAAAAAACTACCTGCCAAAAATTTGCAACACGCCAAGCAAAAGTTGTTCAAGGTTAAGTTTTATGTATGGCACAACCTTATTCTTAAACCTAAAAAAGTGAAATTTACTGTAGAGGTTTGGCCTTAGCCAGAAATGTGATAAATTTCAACCCATGCATGAAATTCTGGGGAAACTGCTGGAAACAGGATCTTTAATGGAGTGTGTAAGGTGATGTCAGTAGCAGGTAGTTTTAGCTGCCCTTCTCTACTCCCTTCCTCTCAGCTCTTCCCTCTGCACTGTGAACAAGCTCTACCACTGCATTCAGCACTTCCCCTCGCTCTGCCAAAATACAGCTTCAAATGAGTTTTCACAAGTCAGTTCTAAAAGGCTTTATTATGGAAACAGTTCACGCCTTCGAGGAGTATATTTAGGTCCTGTGAGAAATGCCAAGTTGCAAGCTCTGGAGGCAAATTCTAAATTTATAAACAAATCAGGCTAAAGTCATCCCAAAGTATCCTCTGTCTCCAAGTGAAGTGCTCAGCCTCCTGTGGCAGGGGCTGGTGGTTGTGGTGGTGCTGGTGGTGGTTGAGGCGATGGTGGTGGTGGGACCGTGTGTGGTGCTGGGAATAGGAGGAAAGTCCAGTGTGAAGCTGAGCAGGGACAGGGCTTGGTCCTCTCCTGCCATCCCAGCATTTGAGAATCACAGAATCATTAAAGTTGGAAAAAACCTCCAAGATCATCGAGTCCAACATTACTTCAGCACTGCCAGGTGCACTGTTAAACTAAATGCCACATCTACGTGGTTTTTGAAGACCTCCAGGGATGGTGATTCCACCACTGCCCTGGGCAGCCACTTCCAATGCCTGACCACATTTTCAGTGAAGAAATTAATCCTAATGTCCAATCTAAACCTGCCTTGGTGGATCTTGAGGCCATTTCCTCTTGTCCTGTTCTTGTTACTTGGGAGAAGAGATCGATCCCCAGGTGGCTCCAACCTCCCTTCAGGTATCTGAGAGGGTACCAGGGAGGGTGACTGACCGTTGAGTGGGCACTGAAGACCACAAAGTTGGTAAGGGGTTTGGGGAAACTTCCCAATGGAGACAGGCTGAGAAAGTTGGGGATGTTCATCCTGGAGAAAAGGCTGTATGGAGACCCCACAGCCCCTTCCAGTGTCTGAAGGGGCTGCAAGGAAGCAGGAGAGGGATTCTGCATCAGGAACTGGAGCGACAGGACAAGGGGGAATGGGTTCACACTGGAAGATGGGAAATTTGGGTTGGATGTATGGAAGAAATCCTTCCTTGTGAGGCTGCTTGGGTCGTGGCACAGGCTGTCCTGAGAAGCTGTGGCTGCCCCATCCCTGGAAGTGCCCAAGGCCAGGTTGGACGGGGCTTGGCGCACCAAGGTGGAAGGTGTCCCTGCCCATGACAAGGGGTGGAACAAGATGATCCTTAAGGTCCCTTCCAACCGAAGCCATTCCACGATTCCATGTCATTGTGCGATGCCACAGCGAGGGACGCAGTGCCCCACGCCGCCGGGGGCCAGAGGGTGACAATGGGGGCCCCGTCGCCGTTCAGCCGCCCTGGGTCACCTCTCCCGCGGTGCCCTCCGTGCCCGGGCAGGGCCGTGACGGTGCCGCGGCCCCCGCGAGTCCCCCCGGCCGTGGGGACGGGGCCGCTCCCTCAGCGCCTGAGGCGCGCGGCCTGCAGGGGGCGCTGT
>VZRJ01003545.1:828270-897271 GCA_013397565.1 Ptilonorhynchus violaceus
CGCCTGCTTTGCAGTAAGTAAGGGCGCCGTGCCCGCCGAGCCCGAGCCCCGGCGCCGCCGCTCCCGGGGGAGCCGGGAGGGGGGACCCCCGAGTGCGCCGGGCTGTGCAGGGGAGGGGTTCGGAACCCTCGAGGGGGCTGCAAAAATGGGGGGTGGGTATCAAAAACCGCCCTGGGGTCAGCGGGAGACGCGCCGTGTCCCCGTGCCCCAGTGCGTGTCCGCGGTGGTGGCGGTGCTGGTGGCACTCCCGGCGATGCTGGTGACATTCCCGGCGCTGCTGGTGGCTCTCCAGCAGTGTTGGTGTCATTCCCGGGGGTGCTGGTGCCATTCCCGGTGGTGCTGGTGGCTCTCCCGGCGGTGCTGGTGTCATTCCCGGTGGTGCTGGTGGCAGTCCCGGCAGTGTCGGTGACATTCCCGGCGGCGTTGGTGACATTCCCGGCAGCGTTGGTGACATTCCCGGCAGTGCTGGTGGCTCTCTTAGGGAACCGCCGTGTTTGGGCTGACAGCGAGGGGTTTAAAGGGTGTTGGTGGGGTTTAAAGGGTGTCCGTGGGGTGTCTGCATAAGGCAAATGCATTGGTGAAGTCGCATTCCCCGAACCTGGGGGACCGACACCTCAACCCAAACCGAGCAGGGCTAAGGCAAGAATCCTCCCCTTCCCACTGCTCCCGTGACATCGCTCATCTTCCCTGGATTTTAGGTCTGGAAAGCAAGGTGCAAGGATGGTGAAGCTGGGGAGTAATTTGAACGACAAGAACAACAAGCAACCATCCAACGAAGATGGTTTTCAGACAGTTCCTTTGATTACGCCTTTGGAAGTAAATCACCTGCAGTTCCCGGCTCCGGAAAAGGTAAAACAAAATCAGAATGTGCTCCTGCATGGCTGCACGCATGGACGTGCCCCTTGGTGGGCTCTGCTGATGGCAATTGTGGCATATTTATTCACTAAATAAAAAGGGGGTATCTTTCATAGTGCGTTTATCTGTTTTACCACAGCAAATAAGCACGCAGCTGTCCTCCAGTGCCTCCCCTCCTCAAGAACCCCAAATATTCATAAATGCAGCTGGAAGAAGCTTGGTGTGTTTCTCCTGCAAGCGCTGGGGAAACTGAGGGGCAGTTTGCAGTGTGTTATTATCAGTAAGATTAATGGCCTGCTTTGAGAGGAACTAATGTGATAACTCCTCCGAAATAAGCGGCTGTTTTAATTATCTCAGTTAAGCTCTGTTTTCTTCTCTGTGGCTTTGCAAAGCTTATTTGGGCACTGAGGATGCTGATTTCTCTGCGGTCAGTGGCTGAGTTCCTGGGGGGCACCCCAGGGACTGGTTTGGCCCCGGCCAGGGGACGTTGTTCTCCCCTGCCCTCTCAACTCTGTCACACCTGAATGCAGCACTAAAAACCCCAGGAATGTGTGATTGGCTGCGGGTTGTGTTGGGATTTTTTGGATGCAGTGTGTGCTGGGAAATCTTTTGTCTACATCCGTGTGGGGATGATGCATATCAGTATAACCTGGTGAGGACATGATGAGACTGTAAAAATCCGTATTCCCCAACAGCCCTCACCAAAACAAAGCCTGTCTGCAATGTAGTTCCCAGATACCACAGAGGTGGAGCCAGCCCACCCCAAAGTACAGACAGAATGATTAGATCTCTTACAGGATAATGGAATAACAGCAAAATTAACACTGATGATTATTGAGCATATATCCTGTTTTTACCGTGGTTCAAAATGAATTTTCCCTAAATACATTAGGAAAACATGGTGACGGATGTGATAAACCTGTCTGGGTAGACAAACTGTGTTTGTTTTAGGATTGAGCTGAGTCAACTGCCTTGACATCCTGGGAACCAGAGCTGTGCCAGACAAAGGAGCTGGTTCCGTTCTCCATGTGCCTCATGGCAATCAGGAGCAACTTTGCTGCATTCAGGAGAGTTAGACTTGCATGAATTGTTGTGAATGAGAGGCCAAAACAGCCCTTATCTGTGACTCTGATAAACAAGATCAAGCAAAATAATTCAGGCAAAGCAGTGTGATTTGTCATAAATGTCTGAAAACCTCAGAGGAAACTGTAAGTGTGTAAGAGTAGCTCCTTTGATGCCAGTACAAATGGCTGTGAGATCACCCATTGTCACATGATGTGAAATTTAAATGACTTGTGGATCAGGTGAGACACGGATTACCCAACAAAGATCTTTTCAAGCTAATCAAGTGGTAATGAGTGTTCCCAGGACCACCATTACCTGTTGGTGAACAAACACTGGAGTGTATTGGTGTGGTGTGATGCCTTGCTGATTTTTCTGTTTAAACATGCCTACATCAATAATTCACATGTTGTTAGGTTACATTACCTTCATTAGCATACATTACTGTCAATGCATCCACTGACATCCATATATTTCTTCGCTGGAAGTGTGGGATGTATCTCCGGGCGTGCTGAGCGTGATTCAGAACTCATTAGAGGCAGAGCTATTGATTTCTGCAGGCTGTGGTTCATCTCCTCCCTGCGCCGGGCCCGGAGTTAACGGGCTGGAAATCCCTTCCCCAGGAGGAGAGGTTATTTATGATAAAAGCAAAATAATTCACAACCTGTTTTCCTTTTCTCTCTGTAGAACAGGTTCTGGTGGGGTGAGTTCCCCCCGGGCCAGAGGGGCTCTTTAAAGATCTGCTAATAAGGAGCTGAGCCTCGGGTGAAAAGCTTGGGCAGAGGTTAAGTGAGAGGGGGAAATTGCACATTTGTACTTCAGAAAGCGAAGCTACTGCTGAATTCAGGCGGGCTGTGCCCCTGAGGAGGAGTGGACATGGATTTCAAGTCTTTCAGGGTGTGTTCTTGTTTGGCCTTACCTTGCTCTCAGGAGGCAGGCTTAAAAAGACACCTAAAATTGACTTTTTTTGGGTCTATTCCTAAAACCTGCGAGCACTTGATCTTTATCCCGGGAGAGTGCGAGCATAAGGCGAGGTGCTGTCGCTGGGATGCTGCAGGATGAGCAGAGCCAAACGAGCCGTGGTGTCGGGGCTGAGGGACAGCTCCGCGGGGCTTTCCAGCCTCGGGGCTTCTCTGCGCTGCCACCCGATCCTGCTGGCAGCAGCCACGGGGAGGCAACGCTGCCGGCCAGCTCCTGCCATCCCATCCTCTGCGCTCCACCAACGGCTGGCCATTGTCCTGGCATCCTCCTGTCGGTGAAACCTGAAAAAAAAATCCCAATCCTGCTGAGTATTCCCCTTTGTGGGCTTCCCTTCGCTGTTAGAGGGGATCTTCATTTATGAAACGCTGAGCTTTTGACCTGGATCTAACCCTGGGGCCAGGGCAATCCAGGGGGCATCAAAAGCAGGGCAAGGAGGTTTGGGTGCAGCTCAGGGCTCTGTCCTTGCTCTGGCTGGTAAAGGAGGAGTAGTTACAGCTTTGGGTAGTGATCCAGGAGTGTACAAGGTCTGTGCTGGGCAGCCCACCTGCTCTCACTACAGCAATGCCTTCACCTGGTGGATATTTGCAGGTTCTGTTCATTTATAGGCTTGGTTTTCAGTTGAGTTTCAGATACCTGCATGCAAGTTGAAGAAAATCAAACCTGTTGTTTGTTGGATCCTTAAAAGCAGCTCATATGGAATCTAGAGACTGAAATTTGTGGTTTAAGGACCTTAAATACCTGGGTTTTTTCTTCATTTTAAGGTTGTTTTTGTAACTGAATCACTTGAGAGTCACTCAAAGGGACTCTCAGCATTAACCTATGTAGGTGTTTCACCAGAACTTCCATCATCTCTTCCCAAGTGTTTCCTCTGTCTGGCTCCTCTTTCAGAGAAAGGATACGGAGATAGAATATAAAAATAAAGCTTTTGCTGATGTGATGTAATCCCTGAAGTCACATAGTTCTTTGAAGAAATCCTATGGGGGTGGGGGGGTGAGAGAAAAACACTTTCTTAAAGATGTGCTTAAATTTACTGTCTGTCCTTTTGGGGGTGCTTTCCTAACAGGCTTGTTTTTCAAAGCACTGGCAGCTTAGCAGCTCCCTCTGACTTCCACCTCGATGCTGTTGCAAAAATGCAGGCAGGATTTCAGGAGGCTTCAATTTGGCACCTTTTTTTTTTAAATTACAGGCCACTGGAATGTGTTCTTTTCCCACCAAAGGAGGATGTCCTCTCTTTGTGCTGTTCCTCCTGCAGCATCAGCATTCACATCCTTCTGTCAGCACTTGGCTGGCTGCAAGGGGACAAATGTACCCAGGACAGTAATTTTCTCCCTAAGGTGCTAAGCCTGCTGTGCATTTTTATTTATTGACTATCTTCAAGCATTTCCCTTGTCCCCTGTTCCCTTGCTGGAGCAGAAGGCAGAGACAGGTGCTCTTAAATCATTTTTGCATGGCCTTTTTTGGTGAAATCCATCCATGTAACAGCAATAATAGCCCCATCAACAATGACAAACCCTTGACCTGGCTTTTTATGTCTCTGAATTT
This sequence comes from Ptilonorhynchus violaceus, assembly GCA_013397565.1. Lineage (NCBI taxonomy): Eukaryota > Metazoa > Chordata > Aves > Passeriformes > Ptilonorhynchidae > Ptilonorhynchus > Ptilonorhynchus violaceus. Next base: position 832,711 of record VZRJ01003545.1, read on the forward strand.
CATTTCTTCTGATTCAAAAAGCAAAAAAAAAAAAACCAACAGAAGTCTTTTATCTTTTAGGACCAAAGGGGAAAAGAGGAGCTGTTGCCATGTTTTTCGAGGCGTAGACAAACAGCTTCAGCTGTAATTGTGTCTCTGCCATGATAATGCTGAAAGATGTGCAGCTTTTCAGGGACCATTCTCTTCACTGACATTTTAAACGAGACCGACAACTGGGGACCCCTTGGTCTCTGAGCTCGCTTCAGTGTAATCCAGCAGGAAAATACCTCTGTGCTGGCACTAAAATCCTAATTTTACATAACACAAAAGTACATGAAAGCTCTTGTCAGGCTGCAAAAAACATCCAGCATCTCCTTTGTGGTGAAGGCTGCAGAAGGCTTATCATGTGGTCCATTGTTCTTTATTTTGAATGCATCAGCAGGCTCGAGAATTAATTTCTCTAGTGGCAAACTCCTGCCACCAACCCAAGGAAGCAAAAAATAGATGTAACAGCTCTCTTTAAATGCTTTTTCCACCCTGTGCTCCTGCCCCTTGGCCACATCCCTCTCCGAGTGGCTGAGGCCATGCATTTACACAGTTCCTGGAAATCAGGAGGGGTCCCTTGTGTTCCCAGCGTGTCCCTGTTGGTTTAACAGAAAATAACGTTTGGTCCTGGCCAGCTGAGCAGGAATAATTAGGAGTAGCTGGATGAGTGCTCCTGTACCCCGGGGACTGCTTGGAGCTGTGTCCTGGAATACCAGTGCCAGGCTGCCCTCGGTGCAGCCCGGGCAGCCTGGAGGCACGAGCTGGCAGGGAGCGTGGAGCTGGGTTTGGGGAGCTGCTGGGGCCGGAGGCAGCTCAGCATTCCCGGCCTGGGGAGCTGCGGGAGCTCTGGATGCAGCCGGGGACGGGCTCCTGCTCATCTGCTGGGGAGGTTGTGGGATGGAGCAAATGGCAAAAGAAGGGATGGGGCAGGGATAGGAATGGAGCAGGTGGAGGAAGGAAGAGTAAAAGGGAGGAGGAGGATGTGAAGGGAAGGAAAGCGTGAATAAAATAAAGGAAGGGAATAAAAAGACAGCATTGCAAATATAAAGGACCAGGCTGTCTTGCCTTTCCCCATCCTTTCCTTTCTCCACTTGGGATACTCTGCCTAAACCCCACAAATACCAAAGTCTGAGCCTTCTTCTCCTGTGACAGTGTCCCCCTCCTACGCTGTGCAAATCCCTTTGTCCTCTAAATGTGTGTTAGAACGTGACCACCAGCTCTGCTCATTAGGCTGCAATCAATCTTTGTAGCTTTGCACTCCGGCAGAGCAGCGTTTCGAGGGGAACCTTTTTGATGTTGTTCGCATGTTTTGGACAGCCCTGCTTGTGGTTCTTGGCAGTTCCTGCTCCTGTTTGGATGTCACTCTGTGCTGGCCTTCCCCCTCACACACACCAACCCCTCACAGGTGATCCAGGGCTGTGCTGGATCCAGGCTCACAGGGACCTGGAGCAGCTTCCAGCAGCCTCCCATCATCCAGAGAACTGCTGCTGCTGCTGAGCTTCGCTCTGAACATCCCAGGATTTGTGTAGCTTGGGCAGAAATCTCCCTCCTTAACTGCACTGCCATCAGTGCCTGAATGAGGGGCTTTAAAGCTGCCTGCTTTGGTGAGCTCCATTACTTCTCTTAAACCCAGCTATGTCTGCACTGCAATTCCTGCATTCTGCAGAAACAGCAGGAATGGACACAGGGAAGTGTGTCCGGGTTTGGAGGCTTGGCTGAGCCTGTTGCAATCTATTCTTTTTTCTGCCATAAAAGCCCAATGCTGGGGGAGGAAGTGATTTCAGCTGGACTGTGAACCCCACACACCAGTTCCTTACTGGTCTGGAAAGGAGAACTGGGCAGGAATCTTGGCTGCTGTAAATCAGGCCGTTTAGGGGAAATCAGTGGAGCTCTGCTAATTTACCCCGGTTAATTTACCCTTACTGCAGCTGACTGATTGATTCTTTTGTCTGCTTTGCCTAACCCTCTCCTGGATGAACCTGCTGAAATCAATTTTTCTCACCCCTTCACAGCCTCCTGTGGGTTCCTGGTGGTTATGGGCGCCTAGGGATTTGTAGGGAGACTTGGCTGAATAAATTCCAAGCTACTTTTGTTCTTGGAGCTGTGCCTTTCCCTTCTCAGCTGCTTCCAGCTCCCAGTGCAGCCGTTGCATTCTGTGCTGCCTTTCACTGGCGATGGCAGGGCTGATTACATTTGCCATCTTTGTCCTTTTGTGATGTTCCTTATGCCTGGAATATCCTCCTGGCACTGATTCAGGAGAACACTTTTTTCCTACCACCCTCTGTGAAACTCATTTCCAGCACAACACCCATTAGATGAGCTGATACAGGGTCAAAAAAGCAGAGTACTGACCGTGGCTCTTTCCAAGGACTTTGGATTTGATCCAGGGCATCTTTTCCTTAAAATTTTCATTTTTTTATTTTCTTTTTGCTGCTTGATATTTCAGGTACTTTATGTATTCAGATAATGACTAGGATGCCGTTAATTACATCCCAAATGCCAATTTTAATACTAACCTTTGGGAAGACTGCCTGCTGAGATGAGTCCATCCTGTAGATTCGGAAGCACAGCTGCCATTCCCATAGGATGGGACACAGCCATAATCATTTGGGGGAGTTTTAAAGACTTAATTCTCTAAAAATCCAGGAATTTGCAGCATGGGGATTACCAGGTAGTGTGAGATTAGCCCACTTTATCCAGTGTGTCCTGTTTCTGAGAGTAGCCAGGGCAACAGTCAGGAGGAGGTACAGGAGATGCTGCATGGAGCTGCTCATGCCTATCAATGTGTCATCCCAAGCCTGCAAGGAAAGAGATTGCTTTAAGCCCTGAAACATGATTTTTTCCATCTCTTTTCCTATATTCTCTTAGTGCTAAGTGTCTTAACTTCAGCTGCTGTTGGCAATGTGCACATGGCATTTGCTCTTTGGAGCTGGCTCCGTGTGAGGATGAGGCTGGAGAATTCCATGTGCAGCAGGTGGTGAATTCTGGCCGTTGCTTGGCTTGGAGCACATGAGGACAGAACCTGCCCCAGTCCCAGCAGGTTCAGTGCCAGCTTTAGGCTGGGGTCATCTTTTGCTGTCACCAGGCCCTTGCTGCAGGGGGACTGCAGCTGCTGATGCTCAGCTGGGTGACAAAGGCAGAGGAAATCACAACACCGGTGCCGGTGAGAAGTTGGTATTTTCCCTTCTCCCTCTGCAAGGAATGAAGGAAGGTTTGGGAAGGAATGAAGCTGAGTCTCATTTTCATTTAAAAGTGAGCGTGACTAATCCGCCTGGAAACGGATGGGGGTGTTACAACCATTTTGTGGGACTACAAAGTCCAGCTTTGAACTTGGAAGGAACCTTTCTCCTTGGTAGCAGCAACACATTTTGTTTATCTCTTCTGTCAATCTGGCAGCCGCTCCGACTGAGAGACTCTTCATTATTAATAATCCCAGGAAGTAGTATTTTAAATTTTTATGGTTTGCGCTTTGCAGCACCTGAACCACAATACATTACATGCACCGTGGCAGTGGAGTGGGAATTACAGCAGGGCTGCATGTCCTTTTCCAAATGAATAATTTAAAGTTTTCACAATGCCAGTTATGTTAAATATTATTACTCATTTCTTCAGGGAAAACCACAGAGCTCGAACGCAAATATAAAGTGGCAATAAATGATGTTACATTTAGCCAGTTGGAGACGAGACTCAGAATTCATATCAGTTCATTTTCTGAAACACTTACTTCATCCCTTTGCTGGAAAATCCTTTTCAAGGTTCCATGCTTAATGGGATATTTTTCAATTTGTCACATTTCACATCTCCTCTGTTCCTTCCTCCTCACAGCAAATGCTTTTAATATAACCCACTTGGTTAGAAGCTTGCTTGCTTGTTCCTTTCAGCATACCAAATCCCTAGATTCCCCAGCGCTCTCCTACTGTTTACCTTCTCAAGGTTGTCGATGATGGATTTCCTGCTGGTGTAGGCAGACTCTCATCTGTTGTTTCTCACCTCGGCACACCTATAATTTTCCAAAGCCTCACTACAGAGAGGGTGCATGGTCCTGCATTCATTAAAGCCGAGGGAAGATTTCCTATTGATTCCAGTCGTGGCACTAGCATTAAGCCTGGAATAATAAGTGCATTTAGGTTCAGGACTCAATAAATGTATTAGCAAACAGCATCATTAGAAACATCTTGTGTGGAGCAGGGTGATGGATGTGGCTTGGTCCTGTTGTGTTGGGCTTTCACAACTTCCACAGGCCACTCCCTGCAGGCTGCTCTGAGCTCTTCAGAACAGTGTTTGAGGGACTGGAATGAGGAACCAGGAGATCCAAGGAAGAGACCAGAATGTCAAAACCTTTCCAGACATGGAGTGTTACTACATCTGCTGACCAGGGGTGGCTGAGGAGGACAATTCTGGAGAGAGCTCCCATTTTCCATAGGTTGTCTGTCTGCCTTCCCACCCCAGTCATACTTTGCTAGTCCCTAATCCCAAGATTGTCATATTTATATGGAGAATATGCTGGAGCTACTCTTCCCTCTCATTAATGAAAGCCTGAGAAAACCCCATGCACTGTAAGGAGTGAACCACGGTCTGAACTCCTGACTCAACCACCAAGTGCTGGTGGGATTCAGCACATTACTGAGATTCTTTTTTTGTCCTTTTTTCCCTACTCCTCCATCACTAATACGGGATCCTGGGGTCATGCTGTGTGTGCAGAGCGCCTCGGGCACTTGCTGAAGAATTCCCCAGGATCCCCAAGCATCTGAGTCGGAACTGGATGTGGGAAGGTGCCTGAAGCCTGCTCTGATCGGCTCAAGCACTTAAATGCACTCTTAACTTTAAATATCCGGCTCATCCTGCTATGTTAATAGGACTACTTGCATGCTTAAGTGCTTTGCTGAATTGGTAGTTAATTAGTTCAAATTCTAAACAAACCTGGTTAAGGAAGGAGCTGCAAGTGCAGATTCCCAGAATGAGATGTGCCTTTCTGCTGGTCCATGGAAGCCCTTTTCTCTCCTCTGATACTCTCACAATCGCTCTGCAAGCCCCATCTAGGAAGCAACTTTCAAAGAACAGCTTTATTTTGGATGTAAAATGAAGAAAGTCCCGGGTAATGTATTTGTGTCCCCTTTATTGCATATGCAGTGAACAGCTCCGTTCCTGCAGCTTAAAGGTGTTGTATCTCTGGGAAATGGTGTGAAAACTTTTAAGAACAGATCACAGGACCAAGATAATTTGCAGGGAGATCCCCTGAGCCGTATCCATCTGGAAGTTCCACCCTTAGAGCAGCTCTTTTCCAACCTGCCAGCATCCCAGAGGAGGGAACGAGGACATGGCATTTCTTTCCCTTCGCTTTGCTTTGAACTACCCAGGACCCCAATTTCACCCTCCCTTCCGCTGGTTTCAATCCAGAACAACCATTCCCAAATCGGCAACGCTGCAAGAACGGACAAGGAGAGGGAATGGTTTGTAATAAACGCCTGCAGCTCTCCCAGGAAAGCTGTCGTGGTGTGAGATGGATGTGCCTTGTTTGCATGGAAACGGTGGGATCCTGGGCTCGGATGGAACCGCTCAGGGCAGCCGGTGATAAATGAGCACTGATCATTGCACCGACTGTGGAGTCAGGAGGGTTTTATTACTCTCCATTCAACAGCAATTTGGGTAGAATTTCTGGAAGACTTCACTGCCAGGAATTTTTTCCTCACTGACAAAATGGAAAAAGAAGGTGACAAAGGAGTGATGGCAGGGAACGGGGGAAGGCAAATCATTCCCACTCAACTCAAGTCAGACAAATGGAAAATGAAAACAGATTTAAAAAAAAAAACAACCAAAAAAACCCCCTTAAAATACAGAAATGTTTCTTTATAGGATTGATTATTCTTTTTCTAAATTTGGACTTTTAACTTTGCAGGAGTGGTATCCATGCTCAGGCTGATTTGTTTAGCCTGTAGGGGACTGAGCAAGAGGGAGCTCTGTTCTTCTCAATGTACACCCCATGCCCTCAGCAAAACTGCATTTTTATTGTTCCTGCCACAATATTGAACGGTACCCCCACCACTGCAGGTTTTCAGTTTTCTGTTTGACCTCTGTCATTTGATTTCTGTGCTCTCCTTTCAAAAGGAGACTTCACTGCCTGCCCTGTCTTTCTTCTGCTGAGTAATTCCACCGTGTGTCTGACAAAGACCCTTCTGGAGAGCAGATTTTTAGCTTTTCCACTGTTAAAAGCATTTAGCAAAGGTACTTTTTACCTCTTCCACCAAAGCTTTTTGATACCTCTGCAAATTTCTCTGCAAAACACTGCCCGGGATGACTGTGGCTCTGTGCACACTCATTTCGCTGCTGGCACAGTCAGCAAATTGTGTTTCAAGTACCTTCTGATCTGGCCGGGGCCTGAGCTTGATTATTTATTCACAGATGTGATAGAATTGCTACTGGGCCTGAATGTGATGCCTGGTGAAGGGCTGTGTGGGTTTATTTTCAGTCTCACTCTGTATCCCTGCAGACAGCATGAGTCAAACTTTCCTGCCTATCGGTGGAATGTAACAACAGTTAAAAAATACCCATAAGAAATCTGCTCTTGGCGGTGAAGAAAATTAAATTATATCTAGAAACAAGGAAGGATTTTAATTTGATTTTTTTTCTGATATTCTGGCCTCATGGTCTTTCATTAAGACCCAGAGTTAGTGGAAAAGCCCTCATGTAAATTTAAAAATGTTGTCTGCAGCTAAGATTTATATCAAGCAGGAAGCATGAATTTGGGAGAATTGGATATTGTCTGAAAAGAGAAAGAGAGCAATTTGTGGCAGGTGTTGGTGGCTGATCCTCTGTAATTTACTGTGCTGGGTTTACAGAAGGCCAGGGAGCAGACTGAAGGCTGGCCAGCTGCACTTGCCTCCTTTTGAGGGAGAAAATGAGGTTATTGCTTGTTTGAAGCTCAGAGCTGACCTGGGCCACTTTGTGTTGGCTGCAGAGGGAGCTTTGCTGTTTTGCCCGCAATGTGCTGGACATGGTGGGCAAAATGGGGTTTGATTCAACAGGGGATTCAGAGTAGGGTCAGGATTCATCCCAGACCTGCCAAATCAAGCTTGTCCCCATGTGTCATATCCCATCATCTGTGTTGTATCATCAGAAATCCTGAGCTCCCAAATGCTCATATAAATGCATTTGAGTGGCTTTTTGTCCCTTCTTCTTCCCAAATATTAATATTGCAAATGCTCCTTTAATAAATACTATTAAGAGGGGTTTGCTGAAGGATGTAAATATTCATCAGTCTTTAATGATTTGCATTTGAATCCAGAAAATTGGCTTATGACTCCTCACTGGTTTTCTCTCTCTCTGATTTTCACATGCATTAAATGCAGGAGGATTAAATAACCTGGGGTTCTCTTTGGTCCAAAGCAGACTTTGCTGTCTTCATTTGGAAATAAGTCCTTGATTAGCTGGGAACTCAACCTTGTGCATCACTTAATCTTTCCCAATCCTTCACCACGATTTTGTTCCTAAGAGCTTTAGGATCACTCCTGTCCCTCTCATCTGGAGCAGCCTCCACTGCTTTTTCATTTTCACCAGGCTGCAGCTCGGAATGGGGGGCCAAGAAGTGCAAGTGTCTAAATTTAAATTGGCTACAGCAGAACTTGTTAGGACAGAGCTTTTAATTAGTGAGGCTCTTCTTTAGGATGGGGTGTCACTCTGCCTGGTGAGCATGGTAGAAAAATGAAATGCCTGGTCTTAAACAAAAGTGGGTGTCAAACATTTTGCTGTCAGCTATTTTAGGGCTCAGTGTGATAAGCTCACTGTCCTAGTTCTGTGCATCTGCCTATTTATCTGCCTCTCTTATTCCCGGGGGGATGATGAGTTTGTGTTAATTTATTATGAGCTTGTGTAGGTCCAGGGGATGGTTTATAGGGAAGAGCTTGGATAACAACCCCAAAATCTGTGCTGTGGGCAGAAACCTTACAAGTGTTGATATTTTCCAGGTAATTGTGAAAACAAGAACAGAATATCAGCCTGACCAGAAGAACAAAGGAAAACTCAGAGTGCCCAAAATTGCTGAATTCACAGTCAGTTTCACTGATGGGGTAACAGAAAGACTAAAGGTAAGAAATGCTTCTTCTGCTGCCTTCTGATGCAAATGCCATTCATTTTAAAAGAACTGAATCAAAGTGACAGTAAAGACATAACAAATTTAACACTCCACTCATCACCAGGGTCAAAGAGAGGTTTATGTGCATGAGTATAAAGTTGGTTTTTTTTAGGACAGGCATGAAAACACCTCTAAAGAAGGAAGTGCTTTTCTTTCCTAGGAAAAATGAAGAAAATATTTTCCAGCTCACATTGAAAATAAACCAAGTTGGAATGCTTTTTCTTCTCAAACGTGGGTATTTAAAAAGAATAAAAAAATCCCAGTGAAGATGGATTGAAACATTTTGTTTAGCCTTTTGTCTGGTAGCCAAACAACCCTTTTCATATTTAAAAGCCATTGTTATTGTTATTATAGATTAAAATCCACTTCCAAATGCATAGAAAAAGAGGTATTAAAGAAGTATCCAAGCATATCCTGTCCTGTGAACAGTTTTGCTTCACAGGAATTGGAATTTTGTGATGGAAAATGTCTCCTTGAGAATTTTTCAACAGGCTCTAAGTCAAACATGGAAAGAAACTCATGAATTATTGAGTGCCCTCGGTTCCTGTTGACTGCAGCACATTAGGATGGCTCAGTTCCTCCTAAAATTAGACTCCAAGTGTGGAGCTGCCAGTATTTCCTCCCTTTCCACTGGGAAGACCTGGTGCTTTTCCTCAACCACAGAGCGTGGCAGTGATAAAAATGTGAGATCTGATTGCACATTTTCAAAGTCAGAAGAAAATAGCAATGATTTGAGTAGAAAACATAGAAAGTGGGCAGTGCCTGGGTATAGTCCTGCTCCTTCCAAAGCTTAATTTATTCTTAAAGGGTCGTGTGAATAAATGTTTATGGTTCTTGGGGGTTTTTTTTCAGTGGACATCATGGTTTGTGAGCACAGCCCTGGCAGAGGTGGGAGCTGGGCCTCTTCCTATGCAGCCTGGCAGCACCACAGTTTCATTTTTTAACCTATTTCCTTTCCCTAAAGTCCATATGATTTTCATTCTCTGCTCTTCAATGTCAACTTATTAATCAGGCAGCCTCTGGTCTAATACTGGATAAGACTCTAAGCCTCTCCCTGCCTGCTTTTCATAAAGCTTCCATGTATCCCATTAAATTTGTAGTATTATTTCCTGACGAAAATGAGCTGAGATAATAGCTAATATTTATTACCTTTTGTACTTTTTATTGCACCACATTTTTGTCCCAATGCATATTTTTAGTGAAGTTACTAAAAACCCTACCCTCTGGTTACAAGCTGGCCTGTTATCTGGTACTGATGAAATCATTTTATATTTGTTTTTTGTAAGAGGAAATCACAGTAAATACTTCACTTTTATGATCTCCGTTTGGCTACAATTTTAAGTGCTTTAAAAAAGATGATATAACTGTGGTCATCATATTTTCTTTTGAGGGTGGAAAAGCCCTCCAAGCCCATCGAGTCCAACCTGTGACCAGTCCCCTCCTTGTCCCCAGCCCAGAGCTCTGAGTGCCACGTCCAGTCCTTCCTTGGACACCTCCAAGGATGGGGACACCAAACGTCCCTGGGCAGCCCCTTCCAATGCCTAACCGCCCTTTCCATGGAGAAATTCCTCCTGGTGTCCAACCTGAGCCTCCCTGGCACAGCCTGAGGCTGTTTCCTCCAGTCCTGTTGCTGGTTGTTGGAAGAAGAGGCTCAGACCCCGCTGGCTTCACCCTCCTGCCAGGTGGGAAGTGGATATCAGGGAAAGGTTCTTCCCCCAGAGGGTGGTGGGCACTGAACAGGCTCCCCAGGGAATGGGCACAGCTCCAAAGCTGCCAGAGCTCCAGGAGCACTTGGACAACGCCCCCAGGGACAGGGTGGGATTGTTGGAGTGTCTGTGCAGGGCCAGGAGCTGGACTGGATGATCCTTGGGGGTCCCTTCATGCTCAGGATATTCCGTGATTATTTGATACAGAAGAGCTGGAGGAAGTTTTGGGACCATGTGAACATGGCAGCCAAGTCCACAGATGCCCTTTTTTCTGCCTTTTGGATATGTTTTATTGAAGAAACTAATGAATTATTAGACAACTTCCTCACATGGACAAGCCCAGGCCAGAATTTAAGCTTATGCTTGCATATTTTTCACCCATGCAGAATAGCACAGAATTGAGCTCTTTAATTATCATAAAGAAGAGACTGTCCCTAGGCAACGGTTCTTATTTCACTCCAGCTCTTCCAGGAATCTGAGAGAGCTCCTGCACCTTGTCACCTCCCCTAATGGATGAGATGATGATTCTCTGTAGCTCAGCACACGGTGTCCTGGAAGTTTGACCAATTAGGCCGATTCTTCAGCTGGATGAGTCAGCCCATATATCCTTTATAACAACTGTTGAAATAGTTGTGTGTAGATGGGTTACAAGAAAATGATGTTAAAAGAGCGTTATGGTTGAGCCATCCATACAGAAAAGAAATTTCTTTTATCGTGTTACTCCTCCACAGAGAAGCAAAGGGAACATTTTTCTAAGCTGACAGGCGGTGATTTATAGACCTTGCCTTCTCCAGCCTGCTTATACCTTTGGAGTGTGTTCCTCTAGGAAGTTTTTGAACTGCAGGGATGTTGTTCTGCACTAACTCTGTGTGCTGAGATTTCCCAGGCTGAAGGGAAAGGGTGTCTGGAGTTTGCCTTTCATTTGGAATGCTTTGAAGGGAGCTCCTGTTCCCGTGCTTTGCCATCCTGGGACAACACTGAGGTGCGTTAGAGAGGGTCTGCAAATGTGGTGACCGATTCCTGTGTGGGGTGGCAGGTCTAACCCTTTGCCTCTGAGGCTTTCTGCTCCTTTTCACCAGTGATACCCCATATTACAGCTTTGGAGAACAATCTCTTGTTGGGAGTGATCATTCCGATGAGCTGCTGCCCTTCTTTCTGTCAGTACTGAAAAAAGATGGAATCCCTTTTGGTTTTTAAGCAGATTACTCATCGAGTGAACTCTTGTCACTTCTGGAGAACAGGCTTTCCAGTGACTCCTTTTCTCTTCCAGCCAGTCCAGATAACCCAGGAATCAACCAGAAGCATTGATTTATTCAAATAGCACCAGAAAAGGTGCTGGAGTGGCCTTTCAGTGTAGACTTACAGAGCATTGGGTTGACACCTGTCCCTTACTGGTTTTACACAAATTGGTCTCATTACTACCCCAGTCTGAGCCCTTTATCACCACTGCCACAGAGCTGCTCATTATTTTCAGGGAAACAATGATTTATTGACTATTAGCTGGGTGATAGTTATCTCCCATAGTTATCTGACTTCTCCAGTCTTCTACAGTTTTCTCATGGATCAGTTTCTTTAAAAAGTTGATGTTTTCAGAGTTGGAATAATTAAACTCTGTACTTGTCTTTAACAGAACAAGTTGGGAGTGGGTGTACGGGGGAGAAGTTGAGATATTTAAGATGCTTTTTGCAAGCAATTTATCTACCTGGAGACATCATCTGCAAGTATTGATCATTGCTTCACTGAAAAAGACTGGGAACTTCATTCTTCTTGCTACAGATTGGCAAGATGCATTGTCAGAGTCACTGGCTGTGTCATCTGTTCCTGTTGAGTGTGCAATGACAATATATTTCTTATCATTAGATCACCCCTCTCCTCCCTGCACCCTGAAACTGCTCTGACACACACAGATCCAGGAGCCAGGGGATGTAATTATTTCCCACACTTTTCATCAGGTCCTTAAAATATAGTGGAACCCATTCAAATGCTTCTGTTGTTGAAGTGCTCATACTGGAACAATTATTTGCCTCTGACCTAACGTGAAAGATTTAGAACAAAATTGCTTTGTCTCCAGCCACACCCTACAAACCAGACCTTGCTGCAATACTTGTTCATAATCAAAAGCAAGCCAATATCTGAAATTTTCAGCTCCTAATTAAGAAAGATTTTTCTGGGCAAGGGCCAGGATTTCCTTTTGGTGGCAGCTTTTCTAAATGGAAAATGCTTCCCCATGCTTCCCCCACTAGAAGGAAACCCACTGAATTCCTGCTCCCTCTTCCCAAACTGCCTGTCCATGCCATGCTTCCTGCAAACTCCTCCGTGGGATGTTCTGCTTTCACCTGTAGGCTGTTGCTTTATGCTGATAGTTCTTCCTCTAACCTGCAAAGAAACAAATCCCAGAAAAACAACGTGGGGCTTTTCACTGTGCCCTTCAACAGGTAAATAAATTTAAAGTCTCCCTTAATTTTTCAGGTCCCGCGGGGCAGGAGTAACTCCTGGAGAGAGCACTCCTCTGAGTGTGAGCAGGACAATTTCAGTGCTTTTTAATCCCAACCATGCCAGCGTTGCCATGGCAACTGCCACATCCCCTCGGTTATCGGGAGATGCAGAGTGCCTGCTGAAGGATCCCATTACACCGACTAATGGGAGTGGTGCTCCAGGGCTCCTGCTCAGGGATTGCTCTCACTTACTGGGAATTGCTGCTGGGGCTGAGACCTTTTTTTCAGGGTCCAGGAGAAGAAGGGACAAAGCAGAGGAAAAGCAGAAAGGTGGAAGGACAGGGGAGCAGGCACTGGCACCAGCATCAGGGCTGGTGCAGTGGTTTTCTGTTGAATCTTGCATTCACAGAGGGGCTTGGAGAGGTGTCAGTATGAAGGGCTTGATCTCAGTCCCCAGGGACTGATGTGGGGGCTTCTTCCCTTCATCTTATGCTCAGTTAACACCAGGCAGTCTCCTTTCCCTGTGGGTGCAGTGGGCAAGTTCTTGCAGGGGTGTCAGGCAGCTCTCACTGCACCTAAACCTTCTCCAGACAGTGCTGGAGTGACTTGAGTCTGCAGCCAAAGCCTCCTCTTTGGAGGTTGAATAGCTTCCAGTGCAATCAGAAGGTCACAATTTCTCTTTTTTTAATAAACCACTGCCCAGCCCTGCCTGGCCCCGTGTCCGCTCACACCTGCTGCACACTCACACCCGTGTGGCCTCAGCCTCTCACCCGTGTGTGTGCAAGCAAGGGAGAGATGCTGCTCACCATCCTTCTGCCTGAGCTCAGAATTCCTCCTCCTGCTCTGCCTGTCGTGGGAAGACAAGAGGACAGGTCCTGTCTGTCCCAGTGGGTCTCCCGGGCTGCAGGGAGGAGATTGATGGAGCCATTCGTGATCAGCAGTGACAGTTGGGAGCTGGGAGGATGAACTGGATGTGGGTTTGTGGCTCAGCTGCCAGGGAACGGATCTGTCTGCTTACATCCCCCGGTGTGGTGCTAGAAACCCTGCAAGGTTTCCCCTGGCTGGGTAGGAGTCTGTGGGTTTTGTCAGAGATCCCAGGTAATACCTGGCTTTTTACAGGCAAGGGCCCAAGAATGCCATGTCCATCTCTTAAACACACACAAGAAAAGTATATTTTGATTTAACTAGAATGCTCTATATGACTACATTAGGGACCACTTAACAAAGCAAAGAAAAAAACCCCAAATATGTTTTTTTACAATGGATCCTTCCTTACAGTGCAGTCTTGTTTTATATTAGTTTTTACACACACACAGCCTCTTCTGCAAAGTCAGGAAAAACCTCTGAAATCTGTTTTATTTTTGCCATCTGTAAGCACTAACAGTAATCAGCTGAAGAGATTTGTTCAGTATTGGGTTGGGTTTATTTTTGCATTTAATTGATTTTTAAAGAGAAGAAGAAAGTTGATTGTTATGCAGAAAATCTCTCAAAGTGGAAGTCACAGAGAATATTCACATGCCTAAGTGTGGGGTACACCTGCTGAACCTTTATTCTCCAAACCAGGATATATTGAAGGAAAAAAGGATTTACAGAGCAGAAACCTCAACTGACCCTTGGCTTTGGATCAAAATGCTTGGAAAAGATTTCCAGAAGTGACCACATGGAGATAGCCCTGGTGCTAATTACAGGATGTAATTGCACTTCCCATTGGGTCTGAGTGCTTTCTTACACTGCAGCTTTGTCTCCAGCAACGCTCTGCACTGACCTCTGCCACCCCACAGGAAACTCTGCGTGTTGAGCAATTTTCTTGTCAACATTTAAGGTGAAATAAAAGATATTTAATGCTGCTCTGGCCAGTTTAGCAAAAGAGACCCAACACGATGGAGGAGGAGGAAGAGTTTTCAGCTGAGCGAAACCAAAGCAAAGTTTATTGACTGCCATGAAGTGCATTTGGAGTCTTGTAGCCAAACCACTGAATGCTAAAAAAAAAAAAATAATAATCAGGGCATTGGAATGCTTCACTCACACATATTTTTCCATGCAATGTTCCACTCTCTTGTTTCTAAAGCAGCACAGGCTGTGATTGAATGTTAACCAGAGCTGAGCTGCCTCTCGTTGGTACTTGCAGATGTATTAAAGCCTGTTGGGTCGGATCCACAGCTAATGGAACTGGCCTCGTGCCTTTGAAGGCATCATCATCACCTAGATTATTCATTTGTGTCGTTTGCTTTTAAAAGGGTAGCTCTTGGAAGTCATTTGCAGCAATAAAGCTTCATATTTCTAATTCAAAATGGAAAGGCTTTTAATTCTGAAGTTACCCAGGGGACACTTTGCTCACCAAGTCCTTGCTTTATTCTCATATAAAGCACCCACATAATAAGTTTTTAGGGAGAAATGGGTGTAGTGGACCGTGAATGCAGAAATATTATTAGCTCAATTTCCTACTCATGATTGTAGGCATAAATGTTGAAATACAGGTGAATTTGGTGACCTTCTTGAGGGAACAAACTTCCAAGTGACTTTTTTTTAGCCACAAGAGTGCACTGAGCAGACGTGTTTTAATTCATGCAAGCCTGACCTTTGGAAGGAGGTAATTTCACCTCAGCTTTTCCCTAGAGCCAGCCTGATCCTTGGCTGTGGGATGCCGTTGGTGTTGGGTGGTTTTGCCCCAGAAAAATCCAAGATTTGGGGAATTTAGGTGTTGTAGCTTTGGGTGGCTCTCACTGGGGTGTCCGTGAGTGGCGAGTGAGCTCTGGAGCTGGGCTTGGGGAGGGTCTGGTGTCAGGAAAAGGCAGTAGCAGAGCAGGGAACACAACCTGCAATTCCCACGTGTGTTGCCACGTGCTAATCCCTCAATCCATTCTTACTCAGGGCTCCCAGTGCTTTCCCTGCACCAAATCCAACATCGGGGAAGATTTTGCATTCATGAGACTCTGCAGAGGTTGAGTCTTGGCAGGCAAAGGGCAGGCAAGGAGACGCTTTATCGATGACTTGATTTCTCTTGTGTTCCTGTTAATGCATTTAAAAAGGGGCTGTGATGAGCTCAGGAATCCAGGGCCACGTCCCACGTGGAGTGACCGGAGGAAATGTCACAGCCAAGGCTTTGCAGAGCAGTGGGGAATGGAGCACGTCAGGAAGGCTTGGAGAGGATGTTCTGTCTGCTGCAGTCCCACTAATTGAAAAAACACCTCAAATTAGGGATCTGGAAAGAAGCCTCTTCCAGCGTTGCTCAGCTCATGAAATGGGCTGCCAGGTGTTCTCAGGATGTGGGTTTGGGAAGAAAAGCAACTTTATAAGCAGTTCTTGAGTCACCCCACTTGTTTAATTTAGGATGTTTCCTTTTGAAGGTAACAGATACAGAATCATAGCATGGCTGGGTTGGGAGAGACCTGAAAGGTCATCTAGTTCCAGAGGGAAGACTTATGACAGTTGAAAAAAAAAGAAAATATTCTTGTAGGAGGAGGGGGAAAAGACCTTTAAACACCTGTATGGTCTCCAAAACGGCCATGTATTTATTTGATGTTCCTAGAAACAATACCACCCCATCTCACTAGACCAGCCTGTTTGATGAAGGAATTCTTTTATGGCATTAAATGGCAGAAAAGACAAAGCAAACCCAACAGAACTTTTTATTTACCTAAATGGAAATTCACTGATATTCATTGGTGAAGCATCCTTATTTAAAATGGCATTTAGCACTTCCATAAGGAACGGGGGCTTGGAAACGGAGCCATGAATTTTCCATCCAAGGGGTTTGACTTGGCACGGGAAGACGTCACGCAGCCCGCAGCTGGCACCAGACACAGTTAAAAAGATCTGAGGCTATTAGTGCCTAAACAGCCACTAGAAATTATATTACATGATGGAGACTGGCTAATATAATTGAGCCAGCTAGTTATTGTGTGCATAATTGAATTATTTGACAAATTGCTTAGAAACACGGTGTGCTCGCTCCACGCTGCTCTCGCAGCTCCGTGAGGCACGGAGCAGAGGAATTGCTGGTGGTGATCTTGGAAAAGAGATGTTTCTTTGTAAGGTTTGCAAACTTGGAGAGGTTCTGTGGTGTTGTCACAGTGGGGTGAGGTGTGCAGAGATGGGCAGAGCCCGTGGGTACACGGCTGGGAGGGCAGGTTGGCTCGGAGACAGCCAGTGCTGCTCCAAGTGGATACCTCGGAGGCTTTGGGATAGTTGGATAAATGAGCCTGTCTTTATTCTGTGAGTATTTTGGACTTTTGATTGCTGGGCTGTGTGGGCTGAAAGGAACCCATGGAATAGAATGGTTCAGGTTGGAAGGGACCTTAAAGATCATCTGGTTCCACCCCCTGCCATGGGGCTTGGAGCAGCATGGTCTAGGGGAAAGTGTCCCTGCCCATGGCAAGGGGTGGAACGGGATGACCTTTAAGGTCCTCGTGGATGGTGTTCAATGTTCTCATGAGAATTGGGGCCAAATTGTGTGATGGTTGTGAATTGTAAGATAAAGGGCCAGAAAATCCCACCCACCCTAAAACTTCACATAAGAAATTTCGCAGCACTAAGGAGTATTTCCCCATAGCCCTGAAATTTTAGATACATGACTAAGGACATTTCCCTCTTACAAAGCACCTCCTAAAAATGCTTCTTAAGAATCTGGACACCATCTGGAATAAAGCTGTGCTGTAATAATAAAGAACAAATCCTACATCTTCTTGAACGGTACTAAGCAAATCTGAAGACCCAATTGTGTCACTTTTTTTGCAGTTAGCCTTTCAGAATTTCGGAGGCGAAGCTGTTGCCAGAAGATCAGCAAAATCAGCAACTTATTACAAAAATATTTTTAACAGTGGGGAGTGAAATGTCGTTTTTGAAGAAGTGCAGTCAAATCATTTTCACCGTCAGGATGGATCAGGGTGTGTGGGTGCTGGGCAAGGCACCACAACAGTTCTTTGACAGAGTTTGAACAGTGGGGCAGCTCTTCCTGGGGTGTATTTGGGGTGTATTTGGGGTGTACCTCATCCCCTGCTCGATCCAAGTGTCCTGTCAGCCTGTGGCTCCCTCCCTGCCAAAATACCTGCATTTTCTTACAATAGCAACCTGGATTTGGGTGGTTTGCACTTGGATTTCATCCTGGCATGCAGGTGGGAGGCAGCCAGGATAGCTGGGAAGTGGTCCTGAGTTTTCCCTTTAGTTGTACCTTTCATGTCAAGATCTAATGGTGTCAATCTTATATCTAATTATCAGCTGGAAGAAGTTATGGGATGAAGGGGAAAAAAAATTGCCCTCCCGAATTTTTCATTGTCAAGCAGAAATCCTTATCATGGATTCCTGAGTGTTTGGATGTATTTGGATGCCCGTAGATGATTTTGTGATTTTTTTCTGCAGGTTAACTGGGTTGTCAGGGGGTTGATTTGTTTCCAGGTGTAATGGCATTGCCACAGACTCCAGGAGAAGCTCTGCTGCCTCTCCTAGCACAGCTCTTTGTGCTCTTCTCTGAAATAACCTTGACAGAATTTCTGCCAATTTTGTTCATAACAAATTTCGCCTTGTTCTTTGCCTTTCTTCTTCTACAAAGAGAAGATTAAAACCAAGAGAACTCCTTCAACTGAATTGCCTATTAAAGGTCACAAAATTTCACAATTCCCAGCAACACTGAAGGTATCTCGTAGAACCAGACATGGCAGCAGCAGTGGGATCCTTTCCTGATAAACTGGAATTTTGTGAAGAGGGTGAGACTGCAGTGCAGGAACAGGCAGAGGCACCAGAGGCTTCTGAGGTCCCTTATTCACATTTTCCTGAGACCAGGAAAACGGTGCAGAATTTTGCAGGGATTTTTCCATGGTAAATGACCTTTACTTGGGAACTAAACTGATCTCATTCATAGTAACACAGAGCCCTACACTGTGAGAGCATTAACTCTTCTCTGGGTGGTTTTCCTGTAGGCAGCAAGGCTTTTCCTGGCTGTGGCATCTTCCTGGTTCTGCTCCTGTTTGGAGTGTATATAACCATGCAGATTCCATGCTCTGAGCAGTGGGAGAAGTGTCCAGAGTCAAACACTGATTTACCAGGTTTAGAAATAAAATCATGCCTGATATCTAAGAAGTGCCACCCACACTGAAAGAGGGGAAATTTCGGTTGGATGTTGGGAAGAAATTCTTCCCCATGAGGGGAGTGAGGCACCCTGGTTGCCCAGAGAAGCTGTGGCTGCCCCATCCCTGGAAGTGTCCAAGGCCAGTTTGGATGGGGCTTGGAGCAACCTGGGCTAGTGGAAGGTGTCCCTGCCCATGGCAGGGGGTGGAATGAGCTGATCTTTGAGGTCCCTTCCAAGCCAAACCATTCTGTGATTCTGTGAATAATGGATAAAAATGTAAAAACATTGCAATGGAAGAAGCTGTTAAATAAAGGCCCTGCTGTTTGGGTGCGCCATTGTTCCGTGGTTACCTTTTAAATAAGGCTTTGCACCGTGGCGAGAGAGGGAATACGGGAATTTTTGATGAAAAAAGAAATCCTGGGCAGCTGATGAAATCAAAGGGAGCAGGAAGGATGCTTCCATGGGCTGCATGAAAGCCAGGTTAGCTGGAGCACCACTGCAATTAGACATCCTCTCCCTGGCACACATCCTGGTGCCAACTGCTGTCCTGTTGCCTGATGAGGATGGATCCTTTTATTCATCCGTGCTGTTGTGAACATGCAAAAAATGTTCTTCCTCTGGGGGGAAGGGGGGGAGGAGCCACACCGAGTGTGCTGCTGTTGATGGGAGGTTGACATCATCCTTCGTGGATGTTAAGGGCCTCTTCCCACGTTTTCTGGAGGATGGGGAGTTTTTTGGTGTGGTAATGATGCTTGCTCCTCTCTGTTCCCACAGATGCTCCCCTCTTAAAGGAACCTTTGGGAATCATGTAAGATTTTGAGGAGAGGGCAGGCAGATCCCCCCCCTTCCTTTCACCCACTCGAGCAGTCACATGTGACAGATTCATGCCTGCAGCACTTGGAGGTTTTATCTGCTCACTAAATTTTATTTCCCCTCTGTGAGTGTTTATATTGCTTAGAGACTGCCAAGGTTCGTGTT
This sequence comes from Ptilonorhynchus violaceus, assembly GCA_013397565.1. Lineage (NCBI taxonomy): Eukaryota > Metazoa > Chordata > Aves > Passeriformes > Ptilonorhynchidae > Ptilonorhynchus > Ptilonorhynchus violaceus. Next base: position 852,046 of record VZRJ01003545.1, read on the forward strand.
AATCATAAAAAAAAAGTGGAGGTTTATTAGGTATTGCAGCTCTGTGATTCTTTGGTGTTTGAATGTTAATGAAGCTTCGTATGCTCTGGAATAGTTGGAGAGGTGGATCTTAGCTCTGGCATGGCAAAATACCCCGGGGGTGGATTTTTTTCTTCCCTTTCCTCTGGCTTTTAACATCTTACATGACATTTCATCCAGAGCAATTTTACACCATTTATCATCCTGTGTAATATGGTCACGCTGTAATTTTGCAAGTGCATGAAAGGCAGGAGGGTGAAAATGGGCTCAATTACAGCCCAGAGGGAGGGGAGAGCTCAGCAGAGGGACCTGTTCCTGGGCCATCATGGATTGGATGTCAGCACTTTGCCAGAACAGAGGGGGATTTATTATTTTTAGGGACTCAGTGAGCAGACAAGAGGCAAGGAGCCCCTCAAATTGCAGCTCTAATGGTCATTTCCATAGGCTGTGCCTGTACATGGGATTTAGCAAAAGAAGAGATACTCCTGACAGCTCAGTTCTTTCTTCTTCTGAAGGCTGAGTTTCAATCGACATTTCTTTTTTCATTGCATATTTAGGGCAAAGTAGCCCAACTGGAGAGCTGAGCATTTCTTATTTCTGATTTTCTAGCCAGGGCTGCCCCTCAGGACTGGTTTTGGTAGAACAAGGTGTACATCTTGCTTTAGTGCCTTCAAATTAACCTCAGAGGAGACTTGTGTCATTGTCATTGTGGTGTGAGTACCTACACTGGAATTAGAACAAGTACCAGGCCTGACATTCTCCCCTTTTAAATGGGGAAGAGTTGATGGACACGTGTTCTACAGGGGAAAATGCTCCTCCACAGTGACCTGTCATCAGGATTGTGATGGCTCTTTATGGGGAGGGATCTGTTTCTCCCAGGTCTCCTGGTGGAACAAACAGAGTGTACTTAATCCAGGAAGTGTTTCCTTTTTACTGTTCCAAAGCGTCTTTAAAGATTTTTGTCAGGTGAAATAGAACTTCTCTTGGGGACAGAAATCATGTCAAATTCCATTTGCATCTCCCTTGAACCCAGCTGAGACTCCTTCCTCTCTTTATCACCATGAAAAGGGATATGACTTCCCCAGGATGGGAACCCCAGGGCTGCCATAAACCCAGTCTGAAATATTTCCATTCTACCCTGTGGCCACTGACGGAGAGGAGATGGATCCCAAATTTTCTTGGTCGGACTGGTGCAACTCATCCAACTGCTCTCCTTTTGTACCAGCTCCCTCTCCAGCACTCCAGGACTCTCCTACACGTGTTCTCTTCGCTCCAGCAGTAAGTGCTGCTCCCTCTGCTGCTGCCTTTTGCTTAATTGACCCATTTTGCAGCAGATTAGGCCCCAAGGAGGAGGCTAATTCAAGCAGTGATGTTAAAAGGCAGGTCGGGGCTTCAGTGAACTGTTCGTCCTTGGAAAAGCCTCTTAGCCCCAACCTTACCTTTCTACACTTTTTCTAAAATATTCTGACTTAACAATGAACTCAGGAATCTCCCCTGCTAGACAGAGTCTCCACAGCTTTCTCTTTGCTGAGTTTTGGATGTGATGGGTAAGATTTGACACCCCAGATACAGATTTACCTTCACTCCTTTGTCTTAAAACAACCACCAGAATTGTAGCTCTGGATCTTCCAGAATAATCCAATCCCAACGTGCAATGTGCAGGGTAGGAATGCACCCACCAGGCAGCTCATCTTTCTGTGGGATTGGTGGGAAGACTTTTCCTGCCCTGCAAGCAATTCCAGTGGTCCCATGAGTCCGTGCAGGATCGCATATCCCACCAGTCCCAGAACTGCAGCTGCTGGAATGATTGAAGGGGAGAATCACAGCACATTTCAATGTGAACCAATTAGTGTATATTTATTGATATAATAGTACTAATGTTACCTAATATTATTGTTACAAAAGTAAGATTATATTGATTAATTCTGAGATATAACCAGCTTGCTGTTTATTAGCTGCTGTTCCTGACAAACCTGTCCACTATACTGTAGGAATTACCAGTGTTTTCCCACTTTCTGCCATCACCTCTCCTATAAATTAAGTCTCCTATAGCTAAGGAACAACTTCTGCCTGTACCTACTATTCAGTTTCCTTGAACACCCATACAGGAAAATAAGGAATACAGGAAAATAAGGAGGATTGTGACACACTTGTAACAACAAGGTGAATGAACTCAGAATGATGAGATGGAGATGTAAAATTTGTGGCTTTTCCTTGCTAGGGCAGAAAATGATCCTGATGGCCTTTAGGGCAGGTCGGTGCTCTGATTTAGGCAGTCAGAATCCAGAGCCATTTATGCTGCATTTGTGGAATTATGGGACCAAGAAAGCTTTGGGGAAGGGGAGGATGGGGGTGTTTTACAGATCCTTGCTCAGTCCTCAAGGAATACACAGCTCAGCAAAAATCAAGGATCAGGGCCTCAGTCCAGACATTGAATAGGAACAGAAAAGTTGCTGTTGGATGAACTGTTTAGGAGGGACTCAGAAAGGAGGGAGCTACAGCAGAGAAAAAGAATGGTGCAGCAAGGTAACCTGCTTGGGAATGAGGAGAGGGGGAATATTTGACCCCCAAAGAGGGAATTGTGTCCAGTAGCTCCAACACCAGCATCTGCTCTTGGGCATGCTGTGGGATTTTGTCAGTGGTGGGGATATTGTGCTTTTACAGCCTGGAGAACTGGAGAAAGAAGAAATAGCCCTTTCTCCTGCAGGGCACAATTCATCCTTGGTGAATCACCCAGGAGGCAGAAAGGGACGTGTGCTACAAAGGGCTCGATCCTCCTCCCTCCTCACCTGCCTCTGCTCTCAGAAAAGTGGGATCTGCCGTGGTCATAAGGCCCTTTCTCCACACACACCAAACCCGGGATGTGGAGTCTGGCCGCCGGAGGGTCCCGCTGGAACAGCTGAGACCATGGGAACGCAAAGCCTCCGAGGACACCAAACACTACAGCAAAATCCCTACATTTGCAAGGGGTTAAAGACAGGAATGTGCCCTGCTGAAAGTCCCTGGGGGGGATGGGAATGATGTGAGAATCCAGGGTATTGGATCCAGCACTCAGTCAATTACCATGCTCAGTTAAGTACTGCACGGAGCAGTGGAGGCTGCAGTCTGTTGGAATGTCTGCTCCTATAAGTCATTTAATTACGAGGTTGCTCATATGCCATTTTAACATATGTAGAGTAACATTATCCCTCTTTTCTAGGTCACTATTCTCATAAGCCTGGCTCTTGCATTCCTTGCCTGCATAGTGTTCCTCGTGGTGTACAAAGCCTTCACTTACGACCACAGTTGCCCAGATGGATTTGTTTATAAGGTAAGGAACTTCAGAAGGATGAATTGCCCGAGCTAATGACAGGCTCTAATTGCCTGCACGGTTACAGCCCGGGCTGCTTGCTTTGACCAGGCCAAACAGAACATTTGGCAGGAATGTGTTGAAATGGAAAAAGTGTTATGGGAAATGTGGACGTGCATCTGCCTCCATCGGCTACTGTTACAGTGTAATTGTTGGGATTAGCATTTGGTGAACACTACAGACAGATGTTCAGGAACAATCCCTCATATTTGTGAATGGATTTATTGCAGCTGGGATCCCGCCTTTGCTTCCCACACTTCCAAGCAACTGGGGTTTACTGGCATACGTTGTAATGCAGAGCCAGCTCCTGGAGTGCTGACACATGTGCCCTTTGTGAAAGAAATCCAGATTTGCCCAAGTAGTTCACCTTTAGTTGCTCTTGAGCCTCTCTCAAGAACAAAACCATGTAACAATTGCTAAAACCTGAGTACCCAGTGATTTTATATTGAATATTCACAGAGAACGGTTTGCTTGGTCTGTTGAGACTTAAAAAAAAAAAGTTTGCAAAATAATTCACTGTCTCCTCACTGTGTGAAGAAACTCATAAACTCACAGGAGTCTTGACCATGCTGGGGATAATCCATGAGCTGGAAAATAGAGTAAGATGTTGGTGTGTTAGTCATTGTGAATTATTCTCTTAGGTTATATAAAAAGGGAGAATTGAGATCGTTCAGGCTGCAGAAGAAAAGGCTTTGGGGTGACCTAAGTGTGGCCTTCCAGTACCTGAAGGGAGCCTGCAAGAGAGATGGAGAGAGACTCTTGACAAGGGCCTGGAGTGACAGGACAAGGGGGAACAGCTTCAGACTGAGAGGGCGGGGTTAGATGGGATATTGGGAAGAAATCATTCCCTGTGAGGGCGGGGAGGCCGTGGCACAGGGTGCCCAGAGAAGCTGTGGCTGTGGAGTTTTCAGTGCAGCGCTTGAGCAGAGCTGCTCAGCCAGCCCTGCCCGGCCCCAGCAGGACCCTGGTTCTGTGTGTGTGTGTCAGGAACACAGGGAACCGGTCCCACCCTCCCCGCACAGCCCCGGTCCCCATCCCGGCTGGGATCAGCTGCCCGCGGGGTTGCCAACAGCACCAGGTTTGGAAGGCGACTGCCGGCTCGGTGCGTTCCCACGGCACCCGAGGCCAAACAGGGAATGCTGGAATCTGACGGCATCGCTCTGCTTTTGCTTTTCCCCCCTTCCCAGCACAAGCGCTGCATCCCGGCCTCGCTGGACGCCTACTACTCCGCACAGGATTCCAACTCCCGGGGCCGGTTCTACACCGTCATCAGCCACTACAGCATGGCCAAGCAGACCAGCTCCCGGGCCGTGTCCCCCTGGCTGCCCTCGGGCTCGGCCAGCCACGACAGCAAGGCAGCCAAGACAGAAGGGCACTAAAGGGAACGGGTGGAGCGGGAGGGCGGGGGGGACGGCACCGCTGAGCCTTCCCTGCTCCCGGCACGGCGGGAGCGAGTCCGGCCCCACTGCGGGATCATCTCAATGGATATTTCTTTTCGTGCATTGTTCTCGTTGATTTGTAACCGAGTCGAGCTCTTGTACAAAGGCATGTTTGATGTTGACTGTACCTTACGATGTAAAAATATTTTTAAATCATTGCTTAACTATTTGTTAGAAAAATAAATTAAAAAACAAAAAAAGCAAATTAGGTCAAACAGCCAAGAGAGGAGAAAAGCAGCAGAGAGGATCCCGCGAAGTTTTGTCGGTGCTGGAAAGCTGTGACAGAGGCTCCACACGCAGTGAAGGAAGAGCTGGAATCCTTTCAAGAGGGAGTAGAGAGAACCCAGGACAAAGACATTGGGATGTTGTTTGGTTTGCCAAAGGGGGGATATTTTGCTGTCAGATTGAATCCAGTGTCAGTGTTCATTCACTGACAGAGAAATAGAAGCATCCCCTCCTCCCCCAAACGTGCTCACGTGCAAACACAAACCCTGCACAGCGCCCCAAGGAAATCCAGAAAGCTCCTGGCATTCCTAATGAGCCACCACGGTGCTGGTGATCCTGGCCAGGCTGTGACACTGAAATCCAGGCTGCTGTTTGGAGATGGAGCAGGATGGAAGCTGACAGAGGCTGCTGTAGTGAAATCTTGAATAAACTTCTGAGCACAGGACTTGGAGTCAGGAGATCAGGGCTCTCCTGCTTCTGGCATAGTTTTCCCTGCATGAGCTTTGGCAATTTCCATGATGCTTCATCCTTTGGGACCTCTCTCCTGAGGGTCACCAAGACACAAAGAAATGCCATTATGATCTGAGGAGCTTTTCAAAAGTGCTGATAGTATTGAGCCTCTAGCTTTTCAACCCCTAATTTTCCCATGAAATGGGATGCTCCTGCTTCCCTCCTTCAGATAGTTCAGCATTTCCTGTCATTCCAGGTCACCAGAGAGGGACACAAGGGCCCATCAGATCCCTCCTTCAAACACAGAGCAGACCCCAAGCTTAATCCAGTCCTGACCGGTGTAACACACCTCTCCCCACAAATGCCACGTGAGATGGGTGCAGGCTGGTGGCATTCAAAACCCCCAAGGATTTCTCTTTTTCCAGAGCTGCAAACCTTTTCAGGGAGAGCCCATCAGCAGGAGCAAAGTGCACAGGGAGGGCAAGGCTCACCTTGGACTGAGGCTGCTTTTTCAGGTTTTTGGCTAGACTGGGATGGAAATTAGGAACTGGCCCCTTCTTCCCTCGCATTGGGCAGTTTTGTCCTCCGTGTCGGATACAGAGCCACTGGACAGTGTGTGAGGGCAGAACTGCTCAGTCCTACAGGCATCATGATAAATAACTGTATAGTGTAGCTAAAAATGTAGTGCCAAACGCCATCGTCTGATTCCCTCTCCTCCCTCCCCTTTCCACCTGTAAATTCATTTCTCACTCAAAATGTACAAACCGCCCCCTCCACCAACAATCCGAACTCCAGCAAAACCACTGAACAGTTTATAATTTTGTGGTGTATTTTTTGTCAGTAGGTAGCAGAGACTGAAGTATTTTTTGGTGTAATTCTTGAACTTTTCTGACGGGATTAAAATAAAGTTCGATGTGACTGAGCGTCCCCGTGGCTCCAGTGGGTTTTCTTGGCACCTCATTCCCTGGGCTGGGAGATGAGGGGTGGTGGGATTTGTGTGGTGCTGCCAGGAAAAGGTTGCAGCCCTGCACCAGCCCCAAGGTGACTCTGGATTTCAGGAGGCATTTTCAGAGCATCCCATTTTCCCCTTTTAATGCCCAGCTTTTATTCCCTATGTTCCCGCCCATTTCCAATAGGAAAATAGTCATTAAACCCAAGCCCGTCTTCTGCTGGCTTTACAATGGACGTCCCCTTAATTCCCATTTTAAAACCAATGGATTATAGGAACTTTTCCTGGCAGCAGTGTCTCCCTTGCCATATTTTCCTGATGCAATCATTCCCATCTGCTGGAGCAGGCTCCCTTGGAAGGGGTGTCACGCAAAGGGAAATCCAGCTGACAAACCAAGGGCTGTGGCTGAACTTTGGGAAAGTTGAGCTCTGTTCCCAAACTCTGCAGCTTGATTTGTAACAAACCCACAACTGTATTCATCTCACAGGCTTCACAAAGCAGATTGTGTTTCCTCAAATCCTTCAGCTCTTTGAAATGGAGTGATACCCTGGCATTAAATTGACTCATTCCCAAAGGCTAAAGAACATTTTATAAAACCTCTGGATAGCTTTCCTTACCAAAAAAAAAAAAAGTATATTCAGAGTTGTGAAATTGAGCTACCACAGGAGAGAAACCACTCTGGTGTTAGAGGTCAGCACTGAGTGCTTGTGAAATGTATTAAAAAGGATCCAGTGCTGTGCAGGATTGAGTCACGGGATAATTTAACCATGGAATTCTATTGCCACTTTCCCAGTAATACTCTCACTGCATGTTTACTTTAATCTGAAAAACCCAGGAATCAAATGATTTGAATTAAAAGGGTCTAGCTTATTATTAGATAAGTGAGTCAGTGGGGATAACCATTCCTATTTAATAAGGGAAAGATCAAAATCTGTATAGAGCAGAATGAAAAAAAAAAAAAAAAGACCCAAGAAAGACTCAGGGGAGAGCAAAAGAAACCAAACAACTGAATTCCTGTTGCAAGTTCCAGCACTGTGAATATTCTTGTTACAGCTTCTGTACAAGCTGCAGTTGAGCTTCCAAGATCAGCCACGTCTTTTAATCACAGAGTGAAAATGGGAATTGTAGTGCATCATTTTCTTATTTCACTCTTTCAAAGCCTCCTCCAAGGCTGATCAGAAGTTTGCAGTGCTGATTAAAGAGCGCGTTGGTGACGGCCCAGGCTCATCACGGCCGTCAGCTCTCTGTGCAGTCTGAAGCTCTCGAGGGGCTCTGGAGAGCTGTGGTTTTGTGAGCTGTGTCTGGGTGACGGTGAGGGCTCAGCCCTGGGTGGTACCGAGGAACAGGAGCCTTCCCTGTGCTTCTCCCAACGTTTCTGTGATGGCCAAGTCCATCAGCTCCAACCTTTTCCTCTGTGCCTGATCCTGCTGAGGCAGGAGTCCCTTTGGGTGATCATCTCCCTTACAGGTACCAAAATACCCTTGTGGGCCACTGGGTCTGGAAGAGTTGTCAGTCATGCAGGGAGGGGTGCCCGGACTGTTTGCCCTGCTGGAGTGCTAGGAAGGGTGGAATGAGAGCTGTCAGCACAGGAATGAGCTCATCCAGCCGGGATGAGGGCGTCCTGAACAGGCAGCAATGCCGTGGAACCACTGGCAGAACATGTGGGAAAAAATAAATGTACTAAAAGGTGTGGTGATGCCACGGTGGGAACTCAGCTGGGAGGGAAGGAAGAGGCTGTGGCTGTTGGAGCTTGAGAAAGATGGAGAGCAAGAGGAAAGGAGATGGCACCAGCCAAGGCATGGAAGCAGGAGTAACCCAGTGCCCTGCATCCTCCCTGCCCGATCCAGACTGTCCTGTTTGGGAAAAGCTGCTCCGAACATCTGCCGGCTGCAGCGCCCTGGGGGGAATCACTGACTCCAACCCTCTGGGACTGCCTGCGGAGCCAGGCTGAGCAGAGGAGGTGCCCACGGGGCTGGCACGGGGTTGTGGAGGTGACTTTGTGCTTTGGATTCCAAAGACAGCTCCAGGCACTGCCCCGGGATCAGAAAAGGAGCGGTCCCTGCCCCTTTGCATGGGATGTTTTATTCCCTTTATCCTCCCCCGTGCTTGCCAGCTGTTCCTGGTTTGTAATAATACCTCCAGTGATACGTGTAAGGGTCGTGCACTGAGCTGTCTACAATCACATTTTATACGATTAGTCAGGGGTTTTTAAAGCACCCTAATTATTACAGTCAAACCGGATTAAGCCATTCCTCTAATAGATTTTCAGTTCCTGTAAAATAGGCCAGGGAAAATGACTTACGGGAGGAGATGGGGGAAGGAAAGGCTCTTTCCTTCCATCCTTTTGGCCTTTGCTTTTTTTGAAATGCCAGCAGGGACAGGGGCGTTGCAGGGATCCCACTGGGAGCAGTGGGTGAGTGCCCAGCAAAGCTTGGGGGTCTCTGGCACTCGGCTCCCTTTCTCACCTGGTGCCCTTCGAGGGGCAAAAGAGGTAAAATCCTTTTGATTTAAAATGTTACTCCACTCGGGAAGGTGGATGACAAGTCCTTTGAAAGGTTGTGGGTTGCTCCCTCATGGAAAATAATCCCCGGGAAGCACAGGAAGGTGGGAAGTGCAGTCCCATTGTGCCTGAACCGCTGTTGCCGGGGAGGATTAGCGCTGGAGAGGCTTTGTCCTGCAGCAGGCAGATGGTGCTGGGGAAAAACGGAGCGAGAGGACATGGAAAAGCCTCTTAGCAGCAGGTTACACAGCTCATCCCGGCACATCCACAGCGGGATCTGATCCTGATCCCGCTGCCGGCCAGGACCCGTGTGCTGGATCCGCATCGCTGCCCCCGCCCAGGGCTCTGCATAGGGGGCACAAACGAGGGGCTGTGGGGTTTGCCTTGCTCTGGCACAGAGCGTGAGCCCCACTGGGGTGAGCACGAGTGGGAACCTGCACACCGAGCAGCCCCAGTGAAATACTGACCCCACACGGGCAGCGGCGTTTGGGACGAATCCCCCGTGGGGGCTTCCCGTGGCACTGAGTGAGGGATGGGCACATCATCCCTCAGTGCTGCCTGTCCCTCCCCCATCCTTGTGGAAGGCCAGCGTTCTCCAGCTGCACATGGCCAAGGAGAGCCACCCCTTGCCGTCCCAGGGGCTACAAAGAGCCACCCTGCTGGGGCTGTGAGGTCACAGGAGCCCCCAGATCCATGGCACGGGGTGGCCCCAATGGCAGCACAGTGCAAATCCCAGGGAGACACGTGGGAGCAACGCCAGCAGCAATTCCTGCTGTGCCAGCAGCCTCCCAGCCCCTGCTGAGGGCAGAGGTGGCACCTGGTCCCTGCAGGGGCCGTGCATGGCCCCAAATTCCAAGCTCCCAAGCCTTCCATTGGGAATTCCTTCTCCACAGGCTCCTCTGCAGGGCTGGGGGCAGCCAGGCCACAAGCTGTCCCTGTCACTGGGGTGGGAGCAGCACTGCAGCAGCTCAGGGCTCTGCTAAATCCTCAATTCCAGCCCCTCCGGCCGTGGCCACATTTCAGGGGTGGGCAAATTGATTTCCGTGTATTTTTTGTATGCCAGGTTATTACAATTACTCTTCAGGATCCTTTGGGATGAAAGGCTATTATAGAGATGAAAGCTCATTAACAATAAATATAAAGGGTCAAAACTCCCCATAAAAATGTATTAGAAACAGATTCTAGTTTGGAAATGTAAATATAGCATTTGGCAGCGGTCCGGACTGGCTGCTCTGGTGTGCAAGACAGCTTAATCCACTGGGAAGATGTGGCTACTTTTATAGCAGGCAGCAGAATTACTGTGTGAATTATGGAGTTTTGGCTCACTGGATAAACAACTTCTGCCTACCATCAATAAAAAAAAAGGAATTGTTGCAGCGGGGAGGAATAAGATTTCTCCTGCTAAAACCAGGATTTTTGTAGTAGAGCTGAAGAATCTTTGGGAATTTACAAGTATAAATGTTAAAGGGGAAAAAAAAATGAAGGGAAGTTTGGAATGATAGCGGTAGGAATGGAAGTACCTAAACAGTGAGAAAAGCTCCCCCACCATCTTTTTCAGATGTGTTTTCATAAATTCATGCACAAAGGGGAAGCTGAGCCTGTCTTTTCCCAAAAACATTTGAAGCACCAACATTTCCAACACTTTTCCCTTTTCCCTTGAGCAAACTCCAGCTGCCTGACCCACACAGGGGTGCGAAGGAACGGTGGTGACCCCACACTGGGGGTGCCGGGGCTGTTCCTGCATTCCCACCACGGGACTGCATCCGTGGGGAATCCGTGAGCAGGATGCAGGCAGACACTCTTGGCAGTGATTTAGGGATAAGGATTGCTCCCCACATTTCAGCAGAGCTCAGACACAGCCTCCACTGTCGGGTGCTAAAGGCTCTGAGCAGGTTGCAGGGCACACAAACTCATTGGAGCAGATTTTTAGTGCCTCAAGTAATGAATATTCCAGAAGAACCATTTTTCCCAGTCTGATCCTCAGGCTGAAGGTGTAGAACAGACCAACAGAGGTAGAGGAGTGGGTTTGTGGCTTTTCCTGAGGAAGAGGCTCTGGCAGCAGCACTGGGGTCCCCCGGGGCTCCAGCTCAGTGTGAGCTGACTCAGGCTCAGTTCACGGGGGTGCTGCAGTCACTTCATGTTTAAAGATGCAGCATTCCCTCCCTGCTCCGTGTTATCCCCTCAGAAGGCATTTTCCTGGTGGTTTTGGATCAATTGGCATAATCACTGAGACCTTAAGGTGAGTAATTAAGATGTTCAAGTCTTTGGCTCACATGATGACATTAATCTGTGCACTCTGTCCCCCCTCCCTGCACCCCACCTCATGACCTGCTCACTTCTGTGCCTTGGCCATGCTAAAAAAAAATTATCAATGAAGCTTTTTCGTCAAATAAAAACCAACTAAGACACGCCACTTTAACCTCCTCAGCCTAAATACACAAAGAAGGGGAGAAAAATCTATTCCATGCCTTATTCAGCTCCAGGTTTATTGCTTTTCCCTGCTGCATTCAATCTGCACAGCACAGCCACGACTCCTTGTCAAAAAGGGATGCCTGGCTCTTCACCCTTTTTATTTCCAGGGATGTTTTGGGATGTAGCTGATGGAGAAGCTGTTGATTTTTGCACAGGTACATATTAATAAGAGAATCTCAGAGAAGCACAGCCCATGGAAGCCCCTGAAATTCTGTCCAGCAGAGAGACTGGCACAGCCCTGGGTCACCAGAGGCCTCAGCACAGGGATCAGGGCACTGCAGGGACCCAGGCACCCCTTGGCTCTGTCCTGTTGGCATTTAATCCCAGGTTTGGATTCAGCCCCGCCTCTGCTTGGATTCTGCCTTTAGGAAGAGGTTCTCCCTCTCCTTAACCTGGCACGAGTTCAGAAATCCTGGGATGGGGAGAAAAGGATGATTTGTGCCCTCTGTGAGCGAGGGACCAGCAATGCTGGTGGTCCCACAGCCTCGGCTGGATGGCTCTTGAGTCAGATTTCCTGGCTCCCGTGGGATTACAGGCATTTAAATGATGCTGTACTCATTTTGGGGGGGTTTTCTTCCTCTTTTTTTTAATCCTGAATGGCACTGGCCCTGTCCTGCTCATGGAGAGCTGCTCAGGCAGGGAGGGGACAGGGCAGTGGCACTGAAGGGACACGAGCCCGAGCTTTGGTGCCTGTTTAAAACCAAACAGTGCAAATAAACTCTGAGAACACACCAAGGCTTTACCCACGGTGCCTGTACCTGGATCTGCTGGGGGTGATTTCAGCACTCACCGGGGGGAGGATCTCGCTGTAATCACTCGTGCAGGGACTAAACAAGACAACCTAATTACTTCCAGGGAGAGCATTTTCCAGCCTGTAATTGGGCACAAGGATGAGAAGGGAGGGAGTTGGTGTGGAGAGGCTGCTGGTCTGGGATTCCTGATTGCCTGGGATGCAGCTTTTGGTGGGGAATTGCCTGCTGTGAGAAACAAACCCCATCACAGCCCTTTCAGGAAAGCAGCCTGGTGCCACGGTCGTTCTTGATGAAGAAACACACCTCGAGTTAAAGGGAAAGGTGGAAGCCTGTGATGCCAGAGGGATTGTTGCTGCCAGGGGCTGTCGGACCCTTTGGAAGAGCTGGTGTGAGCAGCAGCAGGAGCAGGAGAAGAGCCACAGCAGTTGCTTCCACAGGGTTCCAGCAGGGGATAGAAAATTTCATTTGGAATTTTGTTCCTGTGGGCTGTTTGAAGACCACTCAGTCCAGCTTCCACTGGAAAGAACAACACTGGAATTGAGATTAAATGCTCCATCTCCTTTATTTTCTTTCTTCCTTTTCCTCCAGTTTATTTTGCTCCCCAGCTGCAGCACGGGTCCATTTGCTTGGACAGAAACCACTCCTGCCTTGCCCTTGTTTTGTAAATCTGTTCTTTCTGCTTTCCCTGGACTTTCAAACACCCCAAGGAACACAGGGCAAAGAGCCCCTCTCAGTCCCAATCCCTTCTGGCCTCCTTCAGACACATGGAAATGAGAGAACACAAACTCAGTGTCTGTGTCTGATCCACATCCCCTTTCCCTCGGGGTGCACTGCCCTCCATGGGGTTGGGTGCCCGATCTGGGGTTTTCCTAAAACCAGGCACAGCCAATGCTGCCCTTTCCCTGGAGCAGATCAGGGGTAGCCTGCTGAACGATCTCACCTGAGGCTGCATTTTCTTCGTTTTAACTTAATTTTTTAATATTTTTGAGACATGAAATAGCCATTTCCAGTCCCATTTAACCCCAAGCTGCCGGGTGCATCCCTTCGGCTCCGAGGGCTGCTCACAGCAAGAAGCTGGAGGAGAAGGAGCTCGCTTATATTTCATCCCAGGATGTCATCCCATGGGACTGGGAGTGCCACCACCGGCCATGAGAACTGGCTTGGCTCCAGAACTGAAAAAAAAAAAATCCCATTTAACCCCCTCTCCCCTGTGTACGATTTCACACGGACTGTGAAGCCTGGCTGGAGGGAGGTGAGGGAAGTTTGGGAGAGCTTTTGTTGCTGCTGTGAGACACAGAGATGTGCCAATGGCTCCCTGCTCGGGCTGTGAGCTCCTCGGAGATAAGAGCAGACATTATCGGATTAATTATCAGCGTAATGAGTGTGTCCTATAAAAAGGAGCAGCTACTCCGGCGTGGCTGGGAGCGCCTGCTGGCACACGGCTCGGCACAGGGATAAGGGGATGTGACTGTCTGATCCCCCTGGATGCAGGGAGTGCCAGGGCTGCCAGGCGTGTCCCAGACTAATCCCACCTCCAAACCCCAAATCCCATCTCCCGACTGCTCTGGAGCCGCAGGGGTGGGCAGGGCGGTGCTGCTGCCCCGGGGTGTCCGGTCCCTGCTCACTTGGACACTTCCAGGGATGGGGCAGCCACAGCTTCTCCGGGCAGCCTGTGCCAGGGCCTCCCCACCCTCACAGGGAGGAATTTCTTCCCAATATCCCATCTAACCCTACTCTCTGTCAGTGTGAGGCCATTCCCCCTTATCCTGGCACTCCATCCCTGTGAAGTCTCCCTCCATCTTTCCTGTGGGCTCCCTTCAGGTCCTGGAAGGCCACGATTTCCGAAGACCTGAACAGCCACAATGAGTCCTGATGCCATGGGGGAACAGAACTCTTTGGGAAGAGCATCCCTGTATCTCCATGCCGGTGGGAAGGGGGGAGTCTCAGCTGCCTGAGGATCTCCTGCCACCCTGCCAAGTCCCCACTTGGGGAATGTCACCTGGGGGCAGTTCTTGGAGGTGCTGAGATCAGCAAAAAATCTTCCATTGACTGAAACCCCCCAGATTTCTCCTTAGCTCATTTTCAGGTATAGAACAACTATTTTGAACTAATTTCAAATCCTTTTCTTTGATTCTTCCCTGGTGCTGAGAAACCTCGCTTCAGGGTTTAGTGGTAAGTAGCACAAAGGATTTATTTTTAGTTTTCTAAAACATTTTTCAAATTGCTTTTGCTACCACACACAATGTATATGATGGAGCAGAGTGGCTGAAGGAAATTTTCAGCTTGTTGTAAGTCAGGATGATTTACTCCCAGCTCCCCTGCTAACGAATTCCGTGCTCATCCCAAATTATAACGAGACAAATTTTTTTGGCTCATTCTTGTCTTTCCCTTCAAAAGTGTCTTGCTCAAGTCCCTCGTAGCTCTCTGTGTATCCTAGCAATGGTAAGGACCAAGTGAATTCATATTAATGGAGGAAGTGGCCCTCTGGTTTTTAATAATTCACACCATTGATTTTTCCCTCTGTCTCCATTCCTGCAATCACCTGCAGGTTTTGCAAATTATAATGTAAACCCAAACTGGGCTGCACTGAGATCCATTTTCCTAATACAGTCCCATCATTCCTGCCCTCCAAGGTCCCTTTATGCCAGCTATAACTCTCTTTAATAGTTTTGTCCATTTTCGGCGGTTTTCCTATTCAGGAGCTGAGAAAACTGAAAGGAAATTATTTAACTCAGGGAGGTTTTGAATAAAGAGCAGTTATTCCTCCTGTTCATTAAAATCTGTCATTCTCTGCTCTCAACACCTACATTTTGTCAAGGCACCAGCACAAGGTAGCAGAGTAAACACTTTGATCCCTTATTAATTGAATTAATGTTCAAGGTTAAACCTCTGCCATTCCAGAGGGAAAGTGCCTTTAAAGGATTGCTGATGAGGCCTGGAATGACACATTTCCTCTGACCTCGCTCTGTTTGCCTCAGCTGGGAGAATTCCCAGTTCATGGAGCCTCCTCTTCCCAAACCCTGCTGCCGTGGATGTGCAGCTCCAGCATTTCCTCACGGCACCAGAACTCTCCGGGAAAACCTCCCACAACCTTTTTAAATTTTTTGGAAGAACAGCTCGTTTTTATAAGCCTGAAAGTTGCCGGAGATTCCAGCGGGGAGCGGGAGGAGGCGGTGGAAGGGGGTACAAAGCGGGAGGAGGAGCTGGGGATGGAGGGTGTTTCTCTGACACTCTCCTTTCCACATCACCGCTTCCCTTTTTCCCGGTGCCGGGAAGTTTAGCGCTTCCACCCACTCCCAGCGGGGAGTTAGGAATGAGAGAAGGGTTTTTTTTGTGCCTGCCTTTTGTTGCGGCTCCTTCTGCCTTGCAGAGTCTGCGTGAGCCCTGCTGTCCTCAGCTCCTAATCAGGACGAAGTACAGGATATTAAAAAGGATTTGTGCTCCTCTCAACTGGGGGAGGTCCCAAATGTTCCCTGTCTCTCCCAGTGCAGCCCAGCGATGGAGAGGGATGGACGGGGGTGTGAGTGCCACGTCCAGGCCTTCCTTGGACACCTCCTGGGATGGGGGCTCCAAACCTCCCTGGGCAGTTCCAATGCCTGACCACCCTTTCCATGGAGAAATTCCTCCTGATGTCCAACCTGAGCCTCCCCTGGCACAGCTGGACCCCATGAAATGGAAAGGAGAGGGGGGAGAGATTTAAAATCCCAGCCCGGGGACTGGGATTGCAAACATTGAACAGGAATTCCACTGGGAAACTCCATCCCTGGAAAAACCAAGCCCAAGCTGACCCCGTGGTCCTGACTTTGGCTTTTGGTGACAATGCTCACCAAGGTGACTTCTCCTTCAGCATGAGTACCACTGACTCTGAGTGCTTCAACTTTCACCCTTCTCATCTCTTTGTACAACCCTTACCAGGTTACATTCATACCTGCAGAGGTGTATCTAGATGTAAGTATATTTATTTATTGATTGATTTATTTCTGTATCCAGAAAAGCCCACAGCAAAGCTCTCTTCTACCTTGGGTTTATGCAAACCTTGCCAGGTTTAGGAAATATTGTAAGAGAAGCAAGGAATGAGAATTTCCATCCTCGTTCTCTTCTCTGTTCCCCTCTCGCTGTGCCAGGCTCCCCGAGTGATGGGCAGCTCCTTCCGGCAGTGTCCAGTGCTCAGTCCTGCCTCCTTTGTCCCACTGCGCTCCCTGCCTGCCTCTGGCTCCCTCTGCACATCCTCCTGGAACTCAACTTCACAGCCTGGAGCCGCTCTGCGGAGCTGGGATTACATCTTTCCTCCTTTTATGTGTCCCTTTGCATGTTGCTGCAGACACCACTGTGCTTGTAGTTCCTCCTCTGAATCCAGCCTTGACAAGGCACTCGTTTGCCGCATTATTTTTTAACGATTTTTTTCAAAGGAAACCATCTCCACCTTGGGGTTTTTTTTTTTCCCCCTCCCACTCTTTAATTTTGCATTTCCTGCCTGTCTGACTAATGGCTGTGTCTCATTTACAAGCAGCTCACTCTGTGTTGGTACCAGAACCAGTTGTTGTCCATCTCTGATAAAGTTCATTATCTCTGCACCCTCCAGTTCTGCAGCACTCACACACCTTTTCCCTTGACCTTTCTGTCACCATTAAACATATTTTCATAAAACTTCTCAGCTGTGATGAGAATTGTAAATTCTTCCTAATCCTTCTGTTTTCCATGTCCGGTTTACTCCTGCACCTGAATATTGTACATATGCCTTTTCCCTTGGGAGTGTTAAACTTAGGAGCTTAGCTAATTAAGACTTCATTTTATTTTACTTAACAGGTTTTTTTCCTTCCAAGGAGCTTCTAAATGATTATAGAAATCAATTCTCTCAGTGTCTCCTAATGTCCTGTTAAATGGTCCTCCACCACATTTGTGAAGGGCAGATGAGTACCCACATTTTTTTGACCTCAATATTCTTCCTGTGCACTTCAGAAGTTCAAAAAAAAAAAAAGAGAAAATCTGCAGTTTTAGCCATAAAACTCACATCAACTCTGTACTTCCAGATTTGCCACTAAAAGAAATATTTTTGACCACTCTTTTAGGAATTGAATCGTCCTTCTTTGTGTGTGTGAGCACCTAATCCAGCATTTAACTCGGTACAATTACTGTTATTATAAATGCCACTGCAGTGCTTGTTTCCCTCGAGGAAAATCATGAAAAATCCTCCCCATTTCTATTCCTGGAATAATTTCCCTCCTCCCTGATGCAAGCCCAGCGCTGTGGTGGTGGCACAAGAGGGATGTGCTGTGCCAAGGAGCCCACACAGGGAAAAGGTGGGGTCGTGGCACTGGTGTGGAGGCTCCAAGGAGGGTGTCAGGAGGTTGGGGTCTCTCCCAGTCCTGTTTTGCCATTTTAAGAACTAATGGAAAGTAGTTTTGGGTGAAGGAAAACAAAGTGTAGTGTGAGGTTTAGGGGATGGGGAGAGTGAATGTCTCTTTAATCAACTGGCACTGGGCAGGCAGGGGGAAAGGCTTTATAAACTGGGAACACTCAGACCTCTGAGCTGAAATGCCCTTTCACGGAATTCCAGGATCAATTAGGTTGGAAAAGACTTCCAGGATCATCGAGTCCAAGCTGTGCCCGATCCCCACCTTGTCCCCAGCCCAGAGCACCGAGTGCCACGGCCAAGCCTTCCTTGGACTCCCCCAGAGATGGGCACTCCAAACCTCCCCGGGCAGTTCCAGTGCCTGACCACCCTTTCCATGGAGAAATTCCTCCTGATGTCCAACCTGACCCTCCCCTGGCACAGCCTGAGGCTGTTCCCTCTCCTCCTGTCCCTGTTCCCTGGGAGCAGAGCCCAACCCCCCCTGGCTGCCCCCTCCTGTCAGGAGCTGTGCAGAGCCACAGGGTCCCCTGTGAGCCTCCTTTTCTCCAGGCTGTTGTCCTTCCCCAGCTCCCTCAGCCGCTCCTGGTGCTCCAGCCCCTTCCCCAGCTCCGTTCCCTTCCCTGGACACGCTCCAGCCCCTCAAATGTTCACTGATTCCCTCCGAACGGGGCTGTCCATTATGGAAACACCGCTCATCCCAACCCTCCCCTTGCTCCTGGCGATCCCTCCGGGTTAGGAAGGAACAGGCTGATGTTTTGGTGCCTCAGCTCAGCTGTTCCAGGCTGTCCAGCCCTCCAGAGCACCAGAACTGTCCTAACAAACAGAGGGAATATCAAAATGGGATGCAGAATGTTCACCCTTCTCCCGCACCTTCCAGGGTGGTTAAGGACGGGAGCAGGGATTTCTCTGCTGGGCCACTTGGATTTTTCCTTCACACAGCCTCACCCTGCTGAGGGCTGAGTGAGTCCTGCCAGGAGGATTTTACACTCCCTGCTTGGAGCTGAGGATGCTCAACATCACCCAGAAAGGGCTCCCCAGATCCAATTGGATCCTGGCAAGGAATTCTCGTAGAGAAGCAGCCCTACAGAGCTCTGCAGGCAGCGAGGTAATTAACAGATCATAGGAGACCACTTGGGACATTAAAGACTCAGCAAACCCAATACCAAAAGGGCTGTAAATTCTGCCAAGGCTAATTCAGCTCTGATGCCTTAAAATAAGAAGGGAGAGAACAGAAATAAATAGGTCCAGAGTCTCTCCCACAGCACCCCTGAGCTGTTGCTTTTTTCTCCCATCTCAAATCTTATTAACCTGCAAGTTGGTTTTTTTTTAAATTATTTTTTTCACTGCACTTCTTCTCGATTTCTTGGTTTGTACTACACCCAAACCACTCTGGGGTGAATGAATTCCAAGAAAGCTTTTGAAGTAGTTTGTAAATGCGGCGGGAAATAGTTGTAAACGTAATTGAAAAAGGTAAGAAGAAAGCACCGTGTGCCTCTTTAAAGAGCATTGTTCCCTGGCAAGATCAAATGTGCATTCAGCTCGTTTTGCACGAAGGAATTAAAAAGAGGAAAACAGAAAATCCTCTTGATCTCCGTTCTGCTGGTGCAGGTGAGATGCAGACCCTGCTTTTTGGGGCAGCTACAGAGAGGCTCTTCTCCAGTTTGTCCCCTGCCTCCTGACCCCCACCTCCTGTCCCCGCTGCTGTCACCGTTCCCCCTTCCCCTCTTCCCCACAAAAGGGCTGTGGGAAGTGCAGAATAATCCAGGGCATTTGCTGTGTGCAGGCCACTGTTGCTCAAATGCAGCATTTAGGTCACCAAGACCCCACGAGCTGCCAGCAGCTGTTTAGAAGATAATTTTGCAGTGCTGTTATCACAGAAATGTCAGGTAACAGAAGCTTTAAAAGGGATGCTTTAAAGGGGTTGAAGGTCATTTTCAAAGATCTTCAGCAGCTACAGACCCAAGCCACGGATCTAGACCTTGCTCTAGACCCAGACTTCAATTTCCCCTTAGTTCTTATTTAACCTTTTTTTAAGGACTAATGGCTCTGTCTATTTTCCAGCTCAAGTGCTTCCAGGAAAAGCAGAGTCACAGAGACTTACAGAAAACCTTAGGAGAAATACATGGAACGATTTCTTGCTATGCTAGAGCAGCACTGAAAAGATCCAAATTCTTTGTTGCTAAGGGACTTCTTGCATGGGAAATAGGATAAAGCAGAGCAGGGACAGCGAAGAGTCATTTTGGCTGCTCCCCATCACTAAGGCTGGGAACTTTTGTCTGGAGAGGCTTCAAAGCTCGGGGCAGGAGAGAGAGAACTCGTGAAGGGAGAAGGAAGCACTGAAGCCATTCCTGCTCAGGGATTTCAGCCTGTCACCCTGAACACACCCTGGAGGTGGGTGAGAAGTTCCTGTTTTGTGGGATCTCCCCTGTGTTTCCAAGGAAATGGAAGGGAAATGCTCTCACACTCGTCGCTCTCTGTGGGTAAAGAGAGAAATCGCCTTTAAGGTCCCTTCCAACCCCAGCCCTTCCCTGATTCTCTGATCAACCAGGAGTGCCCTGCCAGCCCCCTTCGGACTCTGGAAGCCAAATTTGGCCAAGCTTCCCTGGGCTGCTGCCACTGGGATTTCCACTGGAGCCAGAAAAACGAATCCTTATCTCTTATCACTCACCCAGGCTGATGTTTTGCAATTTCTGTCACAAAAACCCTTCCCAGCTCTTCCTCAAACGCTTCCTCCTCACACCTCCAGAGCCGCCTGATGCCCAAAGTTCCCCTGGAGTCTGGAGGAGTGAGGGATGGCTCTGAGGGCACATGGATCATGGAGAAAATGCTTTCCCTCCCCTGACATCTCTGTTTTCTCCTGAGACAGACAAGGGGGTGCCTGGGCTGGGGACCTGTGTTTGTGTGAAACACCCCTGGGCCACGGGGCCTTTGCTCAGCCACCAGAGCTGCACTTGCTCACCCCCCTGGGGACAAGCCAGGGCTTTCCTCGTGTTAGAACATCCTGGAGACTTGGGGCCATATTTTATACTTTTTATTTTTTTTTTCTGATGCTGATCAAATCTATTTTTCCAGTCGCCAGTGGAGGGGTTGTCTTTGGCAACGTCAGCATTGGATGCTATGTAACTTCCAAAAATGGGACAGGGAACAAGGGCCAATTGGCAGGAGAGCAGCTGTGTTATCTTAAAAATAAAAGCTAAAGTGGGAATTTTGGCTCTCTCCTTGTTGCTGGCTTTTCCAGGGATGTGATTGTGCACAGGACTTGCGTGCTACAAGATGGAACAGGCAGTGCATTTTTAATCTGATAAATAATCTCGTGTCCCAAATTCCTCCTGCAGAATGAAAATGAGTGAGACTTTCAGGATCCTTTCTAAATCAACATCTTCAGCTTTTCTAAACCTCCTGTGACTGAACTGTCTGGATGCCAAAATAAATAATAATCCTTCCTCCAGAGCATCTTCATAAGACTTCAAACATTTACAGAAATAAAGAAAATAAACCTGGTTATTGTCTGAGTAATCACTTGTTTATTGATGGAGACAAGTATGCTCATTTTTCTTGCTCTCTGGTGATTAGATTATGATAAAATGTGACATTTAGTGATAAATTTGACATGGTTGGTTACATACAGTTTAAAAAAGGGGGCTCTCCAATTATTCTTTGCCGTGCTGGTGGAATGCACTGGCCACCTGTGAAGGGGATTGCCACAGCCCTGAAGCAAAGCCCAGCCTCTTCTCTAAGCAGCTGTGACAAATGCAAAGGTCACATCTGTTCCCTGGCCCGTGGATCTCATTTTTGTGGTCTCCCTTCTCGTGTTCCAGCAAAAACCTGAAGCCTAAGCCAGGATTGTAATGGAAACTGCAGTGGCTGAGCAGAGGATGAGTGCAGGGACAGCCAGGAGCAGCTGGGAGGGCAAGAGAGAGCCAGTTCCACACTCACTGGTGCACCAGGCTGGGAGCTAATCCACCCAAAACACCACTTGGGAAGAGCTCGCTAATGGATCCCAAGGGAAAATTCCCCTGGTGGTTCCTTTCTTTAGGCAGAGCTGAAGTTTCTGGTTTTTAACCCCAAGCAAGGATAAATTTGCAGCCATGCAGGGTTTGAGGGAGGATTGCTGGACATGGACTGCACAGTGATTGGGAGCAAAGCAGTGCCCTGTGGGGAATGAGGGTCTCTGAGCACGCTGCATTCCAACAGGGAGCAGCATAGAAGCTGGAATTCCACATCCTTCCTTTGAGGACGTGTTTAACACAGAGAACTTCAGCACTGTTGGCCCTGTGGGAAAACAGACATCCAGGGACAGGCCACCCTCCGGCTCTGCCATCCCTCTGACCCTGCTCTTTTCCATGCTGAGTCCTCCTCACTT
The DNA here is from genome assembly GCA_013397565.1 of Ptilonorhynchus violaceus. Lineage (NCBI taxonomy): Eukaryota > Metazoa > Chordata > Aves > Passeriformes > Ptilonorhynchidae > Ptilonorhynchus > Ptilonorhynchus violaceus. The sequence goes on from VZRJ01003545.1 coordinate 873,916, forward strand.
CCCAATTGCTCTTGTTCATTGGGCAAAATCATCTCTATCACCAGGATTCTCCTGTCATGAACGTGGATTTCAGGATGCAGCAGCCTCTTGGCAGAAGCCACGAGGCACCCGGGCCAGCCAAGGGGTTAAACCATCCAAACTGAGTGGCTGGGATGAGTTTCAAGGAGGAAAGAAGTCAGCAAAGCCCTGAGGGTGCAGAGCATGGGACAGGCTCGAAGGATGGCAGGTAATTAAATTCTTGGCCGTGTGTGAGGCTTAGAGGAACATTTTCCCTTGTCCTTCTCTGCTCCTTCCCTGGGGCAAAGAGCCCCTGTGCAGGCTCCTCTGCCTTGCCTGGTGCTCTGAGATGGGAGAGCTGCTCCAGACAGATCCAGGGCTTCGGGATCAGCTCCTTGCTCTGTGTATTTGCTGCTTTCCCAGCTCTGTTTCCATGTTCAGACCTTGCCCGGCACCAGAAGGTTCAGGCTGATGCTGGAATGAAGGTCCCTGGCCCTGCCCTGCCAGGACTGCCCCGTGTCCCTGCTGCCCTCCCCTGCCCTTGCCCGTGGCCCTGCAGGCTGCAGAGCTGCAGGAGGGCTGCAGGAAGGGCTGGATGGACTGGGCTCCCTCGCTGTTCCACCACCTGCATTCCCCAGGCTCCAGCCTGGCAGCAGGAGGATCACAAATAACCCTCCTTTCCAGGGAGCTGCCTCCACTCCCGCCCCTGTGCCCCTGACCTGAGCCCTGCTCCAGTTCCAAGCTCCCAAAACAAGCTCTGCTCTCCTCCATCTGGAGCCTGCACACCCCTGCCCTGTGTTCCTCAGCCCCTTTTCTTTTCCTTGCTCTGGGAGCAAGGGCCCCACTGTCCCCAGCACGGGAAGGACGTGGAGCTGCTGGAGAGAGTCCAGAGGAGGCATCAGGATGGGCAGAGGGATGGAGCAGCTCTGCTGGGAGGAAAGCCTGGGAGAGTTGGGATTGTTCAGCCTGGAGAAGAGAAGCTTTGGGGTGACCTCATTGTGGCCTTCCGGTACCTGAAGGAGCTACAGGAAAGATGGAGAGAGACAATTTCCAAGGGATGGAGTGCCAGGACAAGGGGGAATGGCTTCCCACTGACAGAGAGTAGGGTTAGATTGGATATTTGGAAGAAATTCTTCCCTGTGAGGGTGAGGAGGCCCTGGCACAGGTTGCCCAGAGAAGCTGTGGCTGCCCCATCCCTGGAAGTGTCCAAGGCACAAGCTGGGCTAGTGGAAGGTGTCCCTGCCCAGGGCAGGGGGTGGAATGAGATGACCTCTAAGGTCCCTTCCAACCCCAACCATTCCATGCTTCTGTCATGATTCCTTCACAGGCAGTGGTTTATTTTTCTCTCCTCCTGCCCTGATCCAGCCCTGAACATCCCATCTGTGCCCCTGCAGTTCCCCACAGCTCGTGCTCCCCTGGCAGTGGGTTTGAACATCGGGCACAAGAGCTCTGGTCTGGATTTGCTGCTGCTGCACGTGGGGTGTGCACGGATGAAAGCAGCAATTCCAGCCCATCCTGCTCCCAGAGGGGATTGTGACATCCACCTCGGGCTGGGTGACACGAGTGGCCCTGGCAGGAGCAGCAGTGGCTGCTCAAATCCTGCTGAGCAGCACTGGAGAGGCACCAGAGCTCTGGTGCCGCTCAGGGGTGACTCCACACCTCGTGGTGCTGGGAGCACTGGGGCTGAAATCCGGGCTCTGATTCATTCCCATCCATCCTGCAGAGCCAGAGCACGAAGGAGAAGGGGAAAGGACAGCTCTGCTGTGTCAGTGCTGCCCCAGAAACCAGCTGCTCCTCCTGACAATAACAATAATAAGAATAAAAATAACAATAACAATAATGAACATTCCGTGTGCGTATCAGGAGGACATGGAAGGGCCCGTAGGGTACAAATAATTTATTCTCACTCACTGGAATATTAACTCATGGTTAAGACAGGGATATATTGTCTTTGATTCTTACGTTGTTTTTGGCCTGTGCTGCTCTTATTTTCCTTCAGTTACATCTGAATTCTCATTTTCCCCCTCCCAGTTTAATACCCAATGTTTTATTTCTCCTTGCAGCTCTGTATTTCTTCTGTGTGTCATCCTTTATTCTTTTTTCCTTTCCCTTTTATTATTTTGGACTCCTCAGTGCTGTTTTCTTTCCTCCCACCTTCTTTCCCCTCCCCCCCAGTCAGAAAATCCAGCAAACCATTTAAGCTGGTGATTGTTTCCCTTCAAAGTAACAGATGCCAATACTCATTTCCTGAAGGACACTCACAGTGTAAAGGAGCCTTCCTCAGCCATTCCCTTGGGAATCCTGCTTTCCCCCCTCACTTTCTCGACTGCTGTAGTTCTAAGGCAGCTGGGCTATAAATAATCAATATTCCCAGAGGGGAGGATGAGTAGTGGAGCCATAAGAGCCTCAGTGAGGCACAGCGTGGGTGACTCAGAGTATCCCAAGAAATGGGCAAAAACTTTACTGAGCACCACCAGCAACACTTTCCAGGAATCTTTATTTGGGAAATAGCTGACAAACAGCATTGGACAGAGTTTGTCCCAAGAACTGTACACTGAGCTGCTGCAAACAATGATTTATCCCACCGAGTTTGGTGATTAGAAGATGAATGGGCAACGAGAAACGTATCAGCAGGAAAAAAAGGAACCAGTGTGCAGTGACACATTCCTGAATTTATTCTAAACAATCCTAAGCTCTCCAGAGCAGCACATCTTTGACTTTTTCAATGTTTACAACGGAACTGGGAGAGGAGGAGCAAGGGGCAGGGGTTTGGGGCTGGATTTGTGTGAGAGGTTTAGGGGGGAGTGAAGAAGTCAAAGGGAAAACCCCAATAACTCAATGGATCAGCTACTCCAGGTAATGCTCTGTGGAATAAAGAACTCCAAATCCAGCCACACCTGGAGGATTGGGAAAGTTTGAAAATGAGAAAAATTTTAAAATTTCAAACTAAAATAGAGTCTTTTAGGAGGATAGGAAGGTGTCTGCACCAGCTCTGTTCACCCACGGTGAGCTCACAGCTCCCCAGCCAGGCTGGGGACTTTCCTGTTGATGCTTCCTCAGGAGGAATTTCTTCATGGAAAGTGTTGGAATAGGCTGGCCAGGGAGGTTTGGAGTCCCCAGGGAAAGCCTGGATGTGGGATTCGGTGCTCTGGGCTGGGGACAGGGTGGGGATTGGGCACAGCTTGGACTCGATGGACTTGGAGTTCTTTTCCAGCCTCAATGATCCTGGGATTCTGTGCTTTAAGCAGTGGGATGTGGGATGGATTGCCGGTGGAAGAGGTCAGCAGGCTGCTGGGCTGATGCTCCCCTTTCTGAGGTGTCCATAAAACACCCGACAAAATTCCACATGGGAACTGGGCTGGGCTGAGCTGTGGTGGCTGCTGGGGATGGAACCTCCCTGGATGTCCACACAGCCTTGGATCCCATCGTGTGTTCAACCTGGAATGGCAGAGGCAGGAACACTGAGCACTTTGATGCCTTGGAGTGTCTTGTAGGGCAAACGGAAAAAGAGAGCTTTGGCGAAGACCTCAGAGGGAAAAAGAAGAAAAAAAAGAAGAAAAAAGGAAGAAAAAAAGAAGAAAAAAAGAAGAAAAAAAGAAGGAAAAAAGAAGGAAAAAAAAAGGAAAAAAAGAAGAAAAAAAGAAGGAAAAAAGAAGAAAAAAAAAGAAGAAAAAAAAGAAGAAAAAAATAAGAAAAAAAAAGAAGAAAAAAAGAAGAAAAAGCACTTCTAAGTCCTGGAGGAAATGGAACATAAAATGCCAGGTGTGAGCTCCTGCCACATCACAAAACTCAGGATCAAACCCTAATTCCAGCTCTGTTTGCTGGAGACTCACAGCCCCTCTCTGCCGCAGCCATGGGAATGATCCCTGGCCCATGGAATCCCAGGGGAGGATGGGGGTAGCCAGGGGGATGAGCAGCACAGGAATGTCTCCAGAGGATTCCTCCTCGGGGTTTGGAGGAGCTCTGGAGCCCAGGAAAGATTCTCCCACTCAGAGAGCAGAGGGAGCCTGGCAGGAGCTCTGGGAAAGGGAAACAGAGATCCCTTAAAACAGCCCTGAAGAGGGAAAAGCAATTCCATTTCTCTCATCACACAGATTCATTTGGAATTCAGTGCCAACCTTGGCACCGTGGGGGACTTCCAATGTTTTGACCTGTAGGATCATCAACCTGCCTTGGAAACGAGGCAGATTCCTTGTTTTTATGTAGTAGAGGCCAGAAATAAAAAAGAAGAGGGAGGAATGGGGACACTTTGCTTGCTCCTGTGGCTTTAAGATTCTTTGGAAAATCACTTATCAAGAGGTGGCCTTTTTTGGGAGATTCGACGGATATGAGGATGTTCAATTAAGGCTACTGAAAGAAGATTAAGAGACAATTTAATCACAGTTTGTGAGCACCTACACAGGGAGAACATTTGAGACAAGAGGATCCTTTAACAGGCAAAGGCATCAAGTTACCAACTGAATTTAGCAAGGATTAAATTAGAAATAAAATGATTAATTTTATTTTTTTTTTTAACAGCAAGGGCACTTTACCATTGTAACAAGTGATCAAAATAGTCCATAAATCCTGGCTTTAAATCAGGATGAGGTGAACTGATGTGCTGTATTCCCAGAATTGCTCAGGTTTAGGGTCGGGAAGTGTTGCCCTGGGTGCTGTGTGTTCCTGCTGGCTGTAGGTTGTGGAATCATGGAATGGTTTAGGTTGGGAGGGACCTTAAAGATCTCATTCCACGCCCTGCCATGGCCAGGGACACCTCCCACTGTCTCAGGCTGTCCCTTGGGAAGATGGGAGCTGAGTCCAGGCTCACACCATGGTGAGGAGCTGGGGGGAACTTCCACCTCCTTCCCTGGCACGGCTGAGCTCCCTGGAAGGCTGGCAGGGAGCTTGATGTGGATCACACAGAAATAGAATTATTCTGTCAGGAAGGTGACACTCTCTAGCCCTGTAAATCCAAGGATTATCCTGACCACAAACATTGACTGTGAGGAAATGAAAAAGAAAGTGCAAGGCAGTTTCAGCCAAGGTCTGAACTCCTGAGCAGATTCCCACCCTGAGCTATAGAAACAGAAGATTCCTTTTCCAAGCAGTTCAAGCCACATCCCATCACGAAACCACTGGGAGCCATAAATCTCCCTGGAGAGAACTTCTTTTCCTCCTAATTTCCATGTTATCTGCAGTCCACTGCCTTCCCATTCCCGGTTTTGGCATGGAGGTGTAGCACTGATGTAAACATCAATATTTTAATGTCAAAGAAGAATACAAAACGAAATTGAATTCCAGTAAGTATAAAGGAAATACAGCAATGGCTTTCCTATTGAATCCTCTGCAGATCCCAGATAATGGATTATTCATAGACATTCAGCTCATAAAAAGGGGCCCTTTATTCCTGGAATTTGATGCAGCTCTCCCTTAAACTGTGATTATTTTCTGATTCCGTTACCGAGCTCAGTTTTGACACAGTGGTACCATTTCCTTATCTCTCCCTCAAAAGTTGCTGCATTGGGCTGTTTAAATGGAAACGGCAGCATTTTCCGTGTGGATTTTTCCCTCATACGTGTGGTGTTTATTAAAAAGAATAAATCTGGGGGACACTTCCCGGCGCAGCAGAATGGGAAATGCAGCTGTTCCCTGCAGGTGCTTCCAGCTGATAAATGAACCCCACTGCTTGGCCACGCACTGCAGTGGATTTTAACGGGCAGGAAAATCATCTGGAACTCCAAGCACCGAGCTGGAAACAGCAGAGATGAAGGATTTCTGCAATAGGTGCAAACTGATCCCAATTCAGCCAGGAGCTGTTGCTTGGCTGGTCCAGCTCCGGCCACTCATTCCCCCAAAATCCAGTGTGCACACAAATTCCTCATGATTGGGGCTTGCTGGGGAGGGAATCCACCAGCTCAGGGGGTTTGGGGTTGGTTGTTGTGTTCAACACAAGGATCTCTCTCAGTCTGGCTCTTCCTTGGGAATATCAGCTATGGAAACGTGGTGCAATTCAGAAATGCAATTCAGAAATCTCTGCCAGCTGCTGAAATCTCTGCTGCTACCTAGATGGGAGAATTTGTCCTTCACAGATCTACAAGTTCCCTAATTACTCTACCCAACTGTTCCCCACATTTACAGAGAAGTTTTGTTTCTATGGCATTTTTTGAGATACAAAATAAGGGTACAGATTGATTTCCCACTTAGCACCATAAAAAAAATCACCCAAAGACTTTGAATTTATTTTTTTTTAACGAGTTTTAAGAGCCTCTGCTGCATCCAGTTCAGCCCATTGTTTTTGGAGGATAATCCTACATTAAAAGGGGAGTGACTCAATGTCCTCCCAGGCTTTTCCCCCCTTTGGCTTTTGTGATCCTTGGCCACTGATGTTCAGTCTGGCTTTGGAGAACTTTGAGGGCTGCATTTTCCTTTGTGAAATGCTCACTAATTTGACAGGGTATTAATGGGCTTAATTAATATTGCAAACCTCTGGTAGGTTCAGATGTGAGACCCTCCAGAAGAACTGGCTGAAGAGCAGATAAAACCATCATCCACCATCAACTGTTCCTTCCTAATGAATTCCCAGCCCTGATCACAGGCCTGCAATGGGATTGAGCTGCCTTCTTGTCCCTGGGACTGGAATCCTCTGGGATCTGCATGACCTGTTGGTGTTACTTGGAGGGAAAAGCACCATCAGGACGAGTTTAGCATGGAATAAGAGCCTGTTTAATAACAGAGTTTACCAGAAGCAGCTCACTTTGCAGGAGAATAATTGACCTTAACACAGCTCTGTGCCTTTGCCTTTGATTTGGGCCACACAAGTGAATTTGTGGGCAATTACAGAGGGAGCGTGAAGCCGTAATTAAAGGTTAGCAAGGGGTGCACGCAAGAGGAATGGCTCTGGAATTAAAGCTCACTCATTCACTCTGCTTGTGGGGACATAAAGAAGCTCTGAGCTCTGCAGAGTTCACAGGGCCACCTGAGCAGGTAACCCCAGCTCTGCATCACCACAGGTCCCCAGGGCAGCAGAGACACAACATTCCCATCTCTCTAAATGGATGAAAGAAATGGGTTTGGTCTGACTCAGCTTCCTTTACATTAGAAATTACACTTTCAAACAGAGAAAACTGATTTCTGTGCTTCCAGCCATTGAGTAAAGACACAGAACCCCAGCCAGGCTCAGCATGGTTTGTAGACTTCTTGATCCTCAGAAAAAAGGCCCTGTGGTGGTCCATCCATGTACATCCACGTACAGCCCTCTGGATAAGGAGGATGCATCTTTCAGAGTTCAAATTAATGAAGTGAGAGCGATATTTGATTTCCTATTATCCTCTCCTCTTCAATGCAGTTCCAGCACGACCTCAGATAGGTCACCTCTCCCCCTCATTATTTCAATTCCCTACCCATAAAGTGGTTATAATTATATTTATACAGCACCAAGGAGTGCCACAAACCTCGTTTAGTAATGTAGATTTGGAGATCTTCACATGGAACGTATTAATTATGAAGTATTTTAAGAAATCCTGCAAAAACAAGTTGGTTTTTCAGGGTTTTGTGATCCAGTATAACCTAATGAAACCCAGCCCTGAAAGAACCCAGGGTGCACCGCTGAAATGGCTGCAGTCCCTAAGGATAAATGGAGGCACACTGGGAATTCGTGAGCCCACAGCTGCCTGGGATGTGCAGGAGTTCTGAATTGGGGAGGGATGGGTACGTACCTGTTGTGGGGTGACTGCTCTGGGATGATGAGGAAGCAACAGACAACCCAAAGGATGGAAGGCAAGCAGGAAAAGTCCACTGTGAAAGCAGCAGCCCAGAGAACTTGTGTCAAAAGTGAATTATGAAAATAGCCCTGAACATCCACGGCAGCAACAACAGAGTGCAATAGGATTAACAGTGCCCAGAATTATTTCTACCAATATATTCTTTAAAGAGAGTCGTTTTAGTTCTCTCTTTGCATCTGTAAATGGGAGCTGAATTAACTATAAATACGACCAGAGCAACAAAAGATTTTGCATTACATTCCATTATCCGCCCTCTCCTCCTGCCTGGAAGTGGCGTGGAGATTTTCCTTCCAGCTGAACTGCAGCTGATCCTGAACCCACTGAGCCGTGGCTTGTGCAGGGCTGGGGAGGAGCAAAAACCCTCTCAGGTCAGTGGGTGATTCCCTGCCAGGCTGTGGGATCCGTGTGGTTTAATATTTCACTGGAATGCAAATCCCCTGCTGGGATCTCCGGGCGCTTCACAAACACTGAGGCTCAGAGTCGCACACGGTGCTTGCCCTGCGTGGGGAGATTGCCAGGGAGGAGCTCTGCTGCTGCCCCAGGGCCACAGCAGGGCTGAGGCACCTTCTGGAGAAGGCAGATCTTGGTATCAGTGCGGGGAGATGTGGTATCAGTGAGGGTGGGCACGATATCAGTGAGGGTGGGCATGATATCAGTGAGGATAATAGATACAATATCAGAGAGGATAATAGATATGATATCAGAGAGGATAATAGATATGATATCGGTGAGGGTGGACATGGTCAGGCCTCAGTGAGCTGTCCGTGAGCAGCTGGACAGCAGGAGAGGCTGACTCAGGGAAAGGAAGAGCCACTGCTGTGCCTGAGCTGTGCCACCTCCCTCAGCCGGACTAGGAAGCTGGAAAAGCAGCAGGCTCAGCAGGAAACGGGCTGGTTTGGGCACGGGGGGTTATTATTCCCTGGATGCAGCTGGGAGGTGGGTGAAGGGCAGCAGGGAGTGCCCCGGGCTTCCCTAACCCTTCGCTGGGAGGCGTGGATGGTGGAGCAGCCCCTCCATCACCTCACCACTTATCAAAGTGTGGAAACACCATGCATGGGGCACCCACTGCCTCTGGCTTTTCTCAGGCAATCCCATATCCCTCCTTTTCCCTCTGGCTTCACCACGGAAATCCGTGCATGTCCAATGGCATCAGCCTGTGCTTCCCCACGGGGCTGTGTCCCACAGGCGCTTAGAACTGGAGACTCCAAAAACTCCTCTGCTCAGCTTGGCTTGGCCTCTGCTTCCTCCTTCTCCCGAGTTTCTCATAAGCCCAGGAGTGTGTTTTAAACCCCAAATCCTAACCAGGCAGCAAAACGAGCTGAAATTCAGCTCCTGTTTAGGCAGGCAGCCTGGCTATCAGCATCCTGCCAAATGCCAGCTGGAATTTGCCTCCTCCCAAGGCTCAGCTCCTCTACCTGCACATTCTGCTTGGATCAGGATCCCTCACTCCAGAGCAGAGCCGTTTGTTGCTGTTCTTTCAGCAGCTCAATTTTGCCCGACGTTCTGGGGAACAGCCTGCCTCGAGAAGTGACTCAGGGCATTACTTTACTTTTACCAGGCTGCTTTAAACAAATATTAGAGAGCAGTGCTCCCTCGGGTACCGTTACAGCAAACAGCAATTTCCAAGCGAGCTCCAGAGTAGATTGCTACCGAGATGCTTCTGTACTTGTAGGATGTCTATTATGCACTTATGGCACTTGTGAGAGGGGTGATGGTGGGGAAAATTTCACTGGCCTTACACAGGAATAACAGTGTACCGAGCTAATAAACTCTGCAGCTTCCTCGGAGCGTGCAGGGGCTGTCTGTGTCTCACACAGCTTTATTTTTATTTTCCATTTCTTTTTGGAGTGCAGACCCAGGGCTTGTGATGCAGCCCCCTCCGCACAAAGGAGGGGGCACAGTGGTGGGACACGGGGTGTTTGCTGTCCCTTCCCGTGGCATCCCTGCCCCCCGAGCCCTCTGTCCCCATGGGGACAGCCCGAGGAGCAGGAGCATCCCTCTGCTCCAAGCAGCCTTTCCCAGGTGCAGTCTGGAAAGCTTCCGTGGGATGGGCTGAGCCAGAGGAGGAAGGGGCTTGGCTGCGCTCTTAGAGCCTGCACCTTTTGCTTCTCCTTCCCCCAAAATTGCCTTATCTCCCTCTCATTCCCAGTTAAACTGCTCCTTTTTAATCACCCGCTAAGCTGTGAGAAAAACTGAGTTGTGCCTGTCTCAGTGGCTGCCTGGTCACGGCAGGGAGAGAATTCCAAGCATTTCTGATGTGTCTTTCCAAATGTTTCTCCCGTTCATTAGCTAAGGGGGTTTGGGAATGCTGGGCTGGAGCTTGGAGCTGGGTGCTCTGCATGAAGAATTATCCTCACATTCCAAGGTCCACCTCTTCCCCCCTGCTTGGAAGCTTGGTCTGCAGTAGTACTGACATTCCAGGAGGGATGAGCACATTCCTGAGTGTACGGGGAGGGAAACAAGTATTTGGAAGAGTCTGGGAATTGCCTGGTGCTGGATCAGGGCAGGGAAAGCAGAGCTGCTGCCTCAGAGGTGCTTCGTTGGTATTCGGGAGGCAGCTGGGCTGGAGAGCGCACAAAAGTATTTCCCAACAGGAATTACAACTGGAAAAGCAAAATGAGAGGGATGGAGAGAATTCGGGGGGCATTTGTCGGCTGAGAGCCTCCAGGTTGTGTTCGAGCTGATGACAGAATAAACACCAGAAAACCTGAACCAAACAAATGGTGCTGCATGGGTCAAAAATATAAGATTCTGCCACGGAGACTCAGCGTTAAAAGGCTTTTCATCGTGGGGAGAGGAAGTGATTCCGATCAGAACCCACCAGGAATGGGAAAACGAGAGTCTCCTGCTAAACACAGGCCGGCCAGGGAGTGCCGGCTGGGGCAAACCCTGCCCAGCCTTCCACAGCCACATTTATGCAACAAAGCAGCGACGCCTCCGTGAAGCCCCACTCCTTTCACACCTGCTTTGGGCTGACAGACACGAGCCTTAATTCTGCCAAATTTGTCAGTCTTGACCTGCGAGTCTGATCTCGGGGAAATTCTATTCATTGCCGAATAAATAATGCATGGGCAGCCATGCATTTTTCATGCTCAGACTTTTAAAGGCCACTGTAGTGATGCATGTAAATTCAATTTCCCCCCACCCCACCCCTCCAACTCCTTTCTCTGCACACTCAACTGCTAAATAATTATTAACATCTGACTCACAGCCAGAGCATCCTCTGTTGCTCTGACACTGCTGCCTCCGCTCCACCCTCCAGAAAGCCAAGGAGAGAGAATTCCAGGCAACACCAAACCAATCTGGCTCTGTACCTCCCCCTCCCCTGTTTGTTTTTTGGGGTTTTTTTTAAATCTCTTTTTTTTCTAAGGCCCTACAAAAGCACACGCGCCTGAAGCGGAGCAGAACAAAGGGACGGGCTCGTGGGTTTGCCATTCTCCTGGAAGCACATTCATCCCTTCCAGAAGAGCCAGGCTGGTGCCTTTATCTGTAGCTGGTGGCTGATGTGTGCCAGGGAGCTGAGCTGGCCACGGGGCTTCAGCAGGAGGAAGGGGGGGAGCAACGCTGCTGAGCAAGGGCTTAGCAAACAGAGCCAGAGAGCAAATCCCGTGTGGTGGAGGCTGGAGAGGGAATGTTAAACCCCCTCGGGTGGACTCCCTTCGTGTGGTGGGTGAGATGAGGACAGGAGCTGCCTGCGTGGGGCTCAGGGATGCTGCTGAGGCTGTGTCGAAGCACAGAGTCCTCCCAGGGCTGAGATGGAGGAACCAGTGGGGTTTCTGCCAATGTAGAAAGGATCAGGAAAATCCCCCCTGCGCCATCCTGGTCTCCTTTTTGGGAGGGGATGAGGGAGTGAGCCTCAAAATCTTCATTAACTGAGCCAAAGTGCCAGGCCAGCCTTGCAGGGACTCTCCAGACTGACTGCTGGAGCAATAAATACGGGAAAGACAAACCCACTGAAATGCCTTTCAGTGCCCATCCCCTGGGAATCAAGCTGCAAATGTACTCAGGGCTCTGCTGCAGCAAAATCGAATCGCCAGCAGGTCCAAAGGGATGTGGAGAGGACACCACTTTGTGTTGGTGTTGGCATAAAGACAGAAAGATAAAACACCTGGATTTTGGGCACTTCCAGACCTACTGGCGGAAGCAAAGTGCTGATACAGTTGCTGCAGTCGTGTCTTGAATAATTTCCCCTCTAAAGGCTCAAATTTGTGCCTGCATTACCCTGATTAGTTTGCACGCTCCCATTTTGGGCTACCAACTCCCCCAGTCTGGCAAAGAACAATGTCATTTTTCTCACCAAAACTCTATCTCTGCCCACAGCCAGTGAGACTCCTCTGGTGCTTCAATGAGAGCTCATGCTTAAATGCTTAGCTGCCTTGGGACCTGCTTTTATCATTATATGCTCAGCTTGGTGACATTTCAGACCTGCAATCTGATGTGAAGCCAGGGTGAAGCAGACTGGTGGATTGTTTGCTTCAGTGCTTTTTGGGCTCCTCTCAGGAAATCTGTGAGGCCACTCCACGGGTCAGGAGAGGTGATTTTGCTTGGTCAGAGTCAGGGCTGCTCACAAGGGGAGGGCACAGGACTGGATATTTGCAGGGAGAACTGCAGCAGTTTTATTCAGCAGTGGCAGAGAGAAGGATTTGAGGAGGAAGGAGAGATCCTGGTCTTCTGTAGTAACAGGAATGTGGAGAAAAGAAATTTATCCAGGTGCAATTTCTACTTATCTCTGAACCAGCAGCCTGCACGGAGAGATTTTGGCTGAAGCCCCTCACAAAACACACGCACACACTCATAAACCTATTTCAAATTCTCCTCTCTGGGCTGAAAAGCACTTTGGAATACGGATGAGAGCCGCCTGCAAACACATCCAGAGAACTTGGAGGGAAACCTGAGACAAATTATGGAAATGAAATGCCCATCTTTACAGATCAGTGCCAGGGAGTCCCTGGTGGGGAGTACATAGATCATTTAAAAGACTTCTCATCCTGTTCACTGGGATTCAGCTCCAAAGAGCCCTGGCTGATGGGGAGGGTTGTTAATAGCACTGGGATTAGGGAATCAGCCACCTCTGCATTGCCCATGGACTCCTCTGGCCCTTTTTGTTTTAGACTCTTTTGTAGGCTGGTAATAAATTTGCATTTAAATGAGAGTACAACTGGTCAGAGTGAGGATAGAGAGGGAAGAAGGCCCTTATTGATCCTGATGGTGAAGCCTTCCCCTCGGCCAGGCTGATTTAATTGACAGCAAACATAATAAATGGCCCAACCTGCCTAGGAAAGAGATCCTGCTCCTCGGTTTGGAATCCTGGGCCACGTCACAGTGCTGCTTTGTGCACATCCCTCCCTTCTGGAGCAAGCTCGGGTTGTTTTTTGTTCAGTCTCAGGGGATGGGCTGTGCCAGTGGCTCTGGGGCTCTCCTGGGTGCCCATCCATGCCCTGGGACCGAGGTGCCTCCTCTGAACGGGGCCATCCCTTTGCCAATGTGCCAGAATTCCTTTCCAGGGGCCAGGCTCTGCTGTCCCTGCCAGGGAGAGCTCAGGCTCGTGTCAGGAAGCACATCCAGCACAGTTGTCCATCATGGCAATGAAGAGGCTGAGGACTGGGGTGGGAAGGCAGTTCAATAAACCACAGCCGTGCTTTGCATTTCGGGGGGCGTTTTTCACGTGTGGCTCACAGGATGTCTCAGGAACCCAGGGGAAGATCTTTGTTCCTCCCTCACAAAGGGCCAGAGAGACACCTGGGGACAGCCAACAGCTCCTTCCAGGTCAGGGTCAGAGGAAAGGCTCCAGGCTGAGGGGCAGGGCAGGCTGGAAGAGCAGAATATTTGGAAGAAGGGCCAGGAGTGGTTTGAGGGGCAGGGAGGGGCTGAAAGGGCAGCTCTGTCCAGGAGCCACGCAAGGGCTGGATGCAGCACCACTGAAGCTTCCAGCAAAAGCCCCAGGGATTTTTCCCATCCTGCAAGGACCATAAATTGCAGAAGGTTCCCTCTGGTCATCACTGAGTCTTTGCTCTGTGTGTGTAAGGGCTGGGATTAGAGACAAAGTGTCCTGGTGGCACAGAGCACGCAGGGACCGTGACACGAGGCTCTGACAGCACGGGCACTTGCTGTAGGTGGAACTCTCTCCTCCCCACTCCCGACACCTTCCAGGCCTTGCTTTCCACCCCTCCAGTGCCAGCGTGGCATCAGCACCCCAACACCCATGTGGACAAGCTGTAAATCCCTCTCTTCCATAGAAAACATGGATGGAGGTAGAAATGAAGCAGCAACCCCGGGCATGGCTGGAGAGCTTTCCCCATCCTGCCACTGCTGTCCCCACCCCCGGGAAAATCAATCCTTCTCTCTTTTTTGCCTGGACCAGCCTCAAAGAGCTGCACCCCGTTGCTAGGCTACCTGGCTGCCTTCCACACATCCCAGAGCTGCTGGAAACCTCGCAGCAAATTGCAGCTCACACGGTGGGTTATTTTCGGCTCTTTGGGAAGAAGGGGGATGAATGGACACTGGAAGGAAGGAAGGAAGGAAGATATTCAAGTGCTTGGATCCTCTGGTCGTTGTGTTGTTTGGCACGTGCCTGAAAAAGCTTGGGAATAGGAACCTGTGTGTTTCTGCTTCCTTGAATAGGTAGAAGAGATGTGGGATCAAAATGAAACGTCTGGCTGGGTAATGAATACCAAGTGTCACCTTTTGTGCTATTTTGGATCCTTGATAATTTGTCTTGCGTCCTGCAAGAGCCAGGGAAGAGCTGGAAGAAGCTTCACAAAAGGCCCTGGTGCACCAGCAACCTGTGAAGGGCTGGCAAGGGAGGGAGGAACAGCTCCTGGCATTTGCACAGCCCCAGGATCCTGCCATGTGGCTTGGATTCGGATGATCTCATCGGGAAGAAGGCAAGAAGTTGGGGTGGGGAAGTGAAAAAGGGTTGCAAATCAATGATTCCCATCCCCCCTGGGCACACAAGGCTTTACTCCCTTGTCCTGAGCTCATGCCCAGCTTTGTGTTTTCTCCCCTGCTTTTTTCCACGGGTGGTGAAACTGAGGCAGGCTGAGGAAAACCGTGCCTGGATCCCAGCGTGCTCCACGTCCCGCGGGATTAAAAGGAATTATAGAACATATCCCCTCGTTTCTTCTGTGTTGCTGCCAGGACCGAGGGTTTCTGTGCACACCAGCAACAGGCTGCAAGAAAATGAAGTTGCTCTGTGGTTTTTCCCTATCCCTTTTCTTCCCATAAAATGTGCTGCAGTCAGATGAGGTAAGAAACCCTCTGCAGCTCCCAACACCCTCACTGCTTTTTGCTGGGTTACAAAAAACCCTTTTTGACTCTTTTTTCAGGTTCTGAGGAGAAAGAAAAAGGCTTGAAAAGCGGTGTTTTAAATCCCCACTCTTCTCCTTTGCATGAAGTGAGGTCCTGAGCTGGGAGGTGGATGCAAAGCACCAGTCAACCCCTCCCTGGCTATCCAGGGATCAAGAGGGACACAGAGGGACCGGGAAGGAGCTCCCAGGAAATGGCAAATCACAGGCAGCAAAATGCTACACACAGTTACTGCAAAGGGGGAAAGAGAGAAGGGAACCCCCCCCCACTGCTTAAGATCCATTCAAACCTCACCCTCTGGAAACCCTTCCCAGAGCTGTCAGCAGGGCCTGTTCCTTGCTCTCTCAGCCAGGATTCTCCCTCAAATCACGCCGGTTATGGATGAAATAAATTCCAGCCGTAAAACTGAGCCCCAGTCAGGTTTCCTGCCCTCGTTCCCTCTGTTCTCCTGAGCACCAAGCAGCCCCCAGGGCTGGGCCCTGGCTCTCCCCACGGGAGGGGTTTGGGTGGCAGCCACAATCGGGGCTCCATCAGCGACAGGGAGATTATTTCTGTTCTCCCAGCAGCTGTTTGAAGGGGAATAATCCTGGAAGAGCCTGATGAATTAGCGTGAGGAGGGTTATCTGAACTAATGAGAAGGAGTGGAAATAGGCTGAGGAAAAGGGGCTGCTTTTCAAAGGAGTGCAGTGCCTTTATTGGCTCTCTGCTGCTTTGGATGTTCAAAGACTCTTTTTTTTTTTTTTTTTCCCCCTACAGCAATTTATTTCCTGAGCGATTGAAGAACAAAAACAATTACAAACTGTAATTTTCTTTTTTTTTCCCCTCTGAGCTTTCTCCTTTTCACTTAGCGAGACACTCAAACTTCCTTCCCATCCTCCCTTTCCCTTCCCCCTTCTGCAAGACCAGAATAACTGGGGACTAAAACCAAAACCAATCCAGAGCAGCCGAAGTCTTCTGGGCTGTGCAGGGTTAGGCACTGAGCCACAGCATGCCAGTGAAATTAAAATAAAAACGGGAAAGGAAGGGGAAAAAAAGAAAAACGTCTTTCTGGTGCTTGTGAGATCAAAGGAGCAGCCTTTGAAATGTGATGGTTGGGAACTTGTGAGAAAGGAGTTGTTAAAGCATCCCTGACTTCTGTGTCTGTTTTATCAGCAGGGAGACAGTGACACTGTTTGAACTCGACACTGACTCTTCCCCACGGAGGTTGTGTGATGATTTCCGAGCGTGTTCCCCAAGGCTCAGGGTTTGCTGGGAGAGATCAGGAGCAGGGGAGATGCTCCCGCTTCAAACAGATTCCAGAGGCAGCCGAGGAGTGGGAGCTTCCTGCACTGCCTGGGCAGCCAGACTCAGCTATGGGACCTGGTTTGGGGTCAGCCCCACACAATTCTCACCCATTTTTCTCTCTCTTTTCCTCCTCCCCTCCTCCAGGGCTCACAACGCAGCCTTTGCTTCCCTGGCAAACACAGGTCTCCCTCCCTCCCAGGTTTTTCTCTTTTCAACACCAAAATTATTTCATGGGAAGACGTTTAGTGTTTGTTTCTCTGTGCATTACCACTGACAAAGCAGGAAAAGGTTGACCCAGCAAGAAATTAAGGGAAGGATTTGAGTAAAAGCAGCCCTGGATCTGAACCCCCTCCCTGGGACTGACCCTGTTGGACACAGATCTTCTCCTGGCACAAACAGGGAGGGCTGGAAAGGAAAGTGTCCCCAGCATCTCCACCTGGGCCCCAGTGCCCCTTGGCCAGGGCTGAGCTGCTGCCATGGCCACTGCTCAATGACCTTCAATTAAAACACATCAATCGAGCTGGGATCTGCTATTTAAATTAGCTCATCTTCCTTTAGGAACAGCCTAAAGAGCAACCGGATGAGCCCTTGGCAGGCAAGGGTGGGAGGCTGTGACCTGCTGGTGACAGGATTTGTGGCCCCATGGTTAAGGACGTGTTGCACACACATCCCTGCTCCCAGGGTATCCTGTGATTTGCACTAAATACATTTAATTGTTCTTTTTAGACAGTCTGCACACAATTTCTGCCCCACACACCCTTCAGCTCACGCACAGAATCACCAAATCCCAGGAGGGGTCAGTTTGGAAGGGACCACAGTGGGTCACTGGTCCAGCCTCCTGCTCCAGCAGGGCCATCCCAGAGCACAGGGTGCAGGATTGTGTCCAGACTGCTCTGGAATATCCCCAGGGAGGAGACTCCAGCCCATCTCTGGTCTCTGTTCAGGGCTCGGGCACTGCCCAGGGAACAAATTCTTCCTCGTGGGTGTCTCTGCATGTTCAGGCTGAGTTTTCCCTGTTCCACTGCTCTGATCCCTGTCCCTGCTCCAGCCCGGGAGCTGCACATGTGGTACCACCAAGGAGGACACTGAGACCCCTCTCAGCTTTGTTCCACCCACAGGAAGGAGCAAAGGGACCGTGTGACATCATCCCTGCAGCCCTACACTGGATTTGGGGAGGGAATTCCAGGGGAACGGGGTCAGTGGGACAGCACAGGAGCTCTCCCGTGGCTCGGGAAGCAGCACAGCCTGGTCTGTCTGGGCCTGTGTCCCGGGATGCCACAGTCTCCCTGGAGTCCTGCCCTTTTGCCACCAGTCCTGGGATGCATCCAGAGCCGGCTCAGTGAATTCTCCCGGCACGGCGGGGCCTGGCAGGCGGTGCAGAACTGATCTGCTCACCAGTAGCTGCTCCACCCCGGTGCTGGGGGTGCTGGGGTGGGGAGAGGCATCTCCTGGCTGTGCTCTGGGTGCACAGGGATGGGGGGTGAGCTCAGTGGGGGTCATGAGAAATGGAGCATCCCAGGCAGGATGCATCCCAGAAGCATCCTTGGCATCTCGTCAGGCTCAGCAGTGGGAAATGGAGCATCCCAGGCAGCCACAGAAACTTTGTGAGGTCCAGCTCTTCTCTAAGGCACAAAAATCCCTAAATTGCACCCCACCTGCCTCCTTCACCTGACCTAATGATCAATAAACTCCTTATCTTTTATCTGGGTAAATTCCAGGAAGGAAAAAATAGGAGCAAGCATCCATATGGAAAAGGATTTGGCGAGGCCTCCTTTGAGTACCCGTTCTCTGCTTCTGCTTTACTTTACTGAGGAAAGAAAGTCTCCTATGCCAGAAATGCAAAAATAATACATGAATAGCAGAAAGTAGCTTAAGTAGTTGGAAATAGGAGTGAAGCCGCTTGATGAAGGTTCATCACTCGAAAGGAAATGAGTGAAGCGAAAGAAAGGGAGAAAAGTTGAAATGTAAATCCAAAGTTTCAAATCCTCGCGTCGTTTACAAATGGGGGGATTGTAATGGCGGGGCAATTTGTTTAGAAACAGATGAATGTTAACGTTCTCTGTCTCGCTAAAATTACGGTTTTAAAATTACATGAAATATTCATGGGGGACGGGGAGGGAACTCGCGTCACCTTTGCTTTGCTGCTCTCGTGAAACAAACCGGAGCGAAAAAGGCGGGCAGCGACTGAGGAGCTTTTCATTTCAGGGGAGTGTGCGGGAAAAAAGAAAATTTCCCCTTCCCTGCATTCAACGATTAGAATGGGAACGGCTGCACGAGAACCCAGACAGAGAAATTTCCAACCCCTCCGAAACTCTCTGCAGCCTGCAATTACACAGAGTCAGATTTATCGCGGGTGCCAGATGGCACAGCAGGAATATTGGCAGGCATTTCTGAAAGAAAGGAGGAAAAATAGCTGGCCCATTCCGTGCCTAGCTTGCCTTCCCTTCTCCCTCCCACCCCCAATAACCTGTTCCTATTTTCTCTCTCCGTGTAAATTTTCTTTTCTCTTTGCAAACCAGCAATTTGGGGAAAGAAACGACCGCATTTACTTGGGGTTCAGCCTTTGTCTGAGACACCTGTGGGGCTCCCTGGGTGAAATCCCTGAGTTCAAAGGCTTTCCTTGCAGGCAGCCCCGTTATTTTCAGTGGGATGAGGATGGGGAAAGCCCCTGGCGCTGCAATCCGTGAGCTGGGGCTCCCTGCACGGCCAGAGATGGGGCCAGGCAGGGGCTGGTGGCACAAACTGGAAGCAGAGAAGAGATTTCTTTGTGGTGACATTTGCAAAAAAAAAACCACCCCAAACCCAAATCAACAGATGATGTTCATTGCACACCCCCTCAAATGCCTGATCCAGGTTTTTGCAAGGGCTTAGAATTCCATTTGGGAGTGCCCAGCAAGCAGCTGCTGCTCTGGTGTCACTTGTGGTCAGGTTTTCAAACCCTCTCCGTCCCCTCCAGGAGCGCTGTGACAGGCAATCTGCTCCCTGTCTCCGAGGAGGCGAAATTCCTTCGAAATTCTGGCCCAGATGGGCGATGTCAATCAATTTTGGAAAAGCTTATAATGCCCAGCAATGTTGAGCTGGGCATCTCAGAACGATGAACGCAGTTGTGACTCCAGGAGGGAGCTGGACTGTCCTGGATAAGGTAAGGAATCCATGCCAGAGCTCACTGTAGTACCCAGAATCACAGAATCAGCTCTTTCTACTGACATAAACTTCGATTCTGCAAGGCAACTTGAATGGCTGCTTTTTGTTTCTTTGGGAGTTAATCACCTGCCTGCATCTGGAGATACAGTCCCTGGCCTGTCTGTGTGTCTGGGTGTCTCTCCTGCCATCCATCTGCTTTATTCCACTCCATCACTCACATCCCAGCATTTGGGGGCTGCTCTCAGAGCTGTGTCAGGTGCAGCATTTCCATATATTTTTTCTTTTCCTGAGCAGTGTTGACAATTCTCACTAGCAGGGTGTAACAGGTTAAATACCCTGTAGTGCTCACACTCTCTCTCTGTGCTGAAGTGAACACCTAGAGGTAAAAAGGAGGCAGGAAGGGAAGGATGCACTTCCTGCAGCTTTAATCTCAGCCTTTGTGCATGGCACCGTTCAAAGGAAGAGCCCTAACCCTGCAGCACTTCAGGGTTTTGATTCCCTGAGTGGGTGGGTGTGGATTTATCAGTAGAAAGGAGACTGCACAGGCAGGAGAAGGCTGCTCTCAGTGCTCAGATGTCTACAAGAGCCCTCGTTCCTGTGTCCACTCCCCCTTTTGTCCAGTGTGGGTCACTCAGGAGTATCTGGAGGGTGAGTTCCCAGCACTCCTGACTCCTAGGATAGGAGGGGATCCTCCAGGAACAGCAGATGGGAGCTGGATGCAGAGATCTGAGCATTCAGGGTGGCGACTGGACACAGCCCCAGCGTGGGCACTGGCTGAGGGGGGGGTCTGGTGCCTCTCAGTGTGCAAAGCCAGGTTAGGAGCGATCACTTCAGGAAATTAAATGCCTATTTTGCTCTTTCTTTGCTCATCTTTTGCTCCTGAACGTGTCAGCTCTGATATCCTCCTGTCAGCACCTTGCAGTGTGTGTGGGGCCTGGGAAACCCTCCGGATGCACAACGTGCTCTGCCACAAAACCAGGGCGGGACAGCACCAGCTGGGGCTGCCTGGAGACTGCAAATTTCCCTGCTTTTCCTTTCCTTTCCCTTCCCTTCTGCTTGAATCAAAGCATTGCTGAGCAGTGGGGAGGCCCTGCTCTCCTCCCTGCCTCGCAGCCCGTTGCTATTTCGTGTGTGTGAACTCCTGCCACTGTCACTGCCCGCGGTCTCCACGCGGGTGGGACGCCCTGGGAGAAGAGGAAAGCGAGCGAGGGGAGAGCGTGATGATGCCACAAATAATTGTCTTGGCGTTCTGGAGGAGAAAGGCAGAGGTTTGTGCCTGGAAAACAGCTTGTCGTTTGTCCTCAGCGTGGGGTGATCGCAAACAGATTTCCTGCAGACGCCGGCCACACATTGAACTCGTTGAAAATCGTGTTCTTGTTGCTTGTTGTCCTCTTCCCCCCTGGCTGCCACGCTTTGTCCCCTCCTGGGAGGCTTGGCCACGCCATCCCTGAGCTCCCAGGGTGTTAATGGGGGTGATGCCTCGTGCCAGGCTCAGACAGCGCCCAAGGAAACCTGCACTGCGCCGTCAGGAGGGGCTGAGGATGAAAAGGGATGAGAAAGGTTCCCAGCTTTCCCAGCTGGAGGGTTGCAGATGAGGCTGGAGATTCCTCCATGCCCAGTTGGCTTCTCTGTTCAAATGGCCCTGAGAGATTTTTCCCTTGTGTTAAATGTGAGATATTTCAGTGCATCCTGCATCCTTGATTTTCTCCTATAGAAACACTGCCCTGGTTTGCTCTGGGCTAACAGGGCTCAGCTACACCCACCTGACAGGGGAACAGGAGCCCCCAGCCTTGGAGGGGACGGGTTGGAGCCGCAGGCAGCACTGAGCAGTCCCAAAAGAGGGGCTACAGCCCCCCCTACCATCCAGCTCAATCTGTGCCTGCCTCAGAGCACGAGCAGCTGCACAGACAAAGCTGGAAATTAAACCACAGCGTCCAAGACAAGCCTTTAACATTCCCATTCCTGCCCACAGGAGAGGGTGTTGCCTCCCAGGGCTGAGTGGTGTCCCACATGTGGCCTTTCCCTTCCACCCTTTTGGGCTCCCACTGTCCCACAGCGGGGTCAGCGTCCCAGGAGAGCAAGGAGCACCTGCCCAGGCTCCCTCCCCTTGGGGACAGTGACCTTTCAGGGCTGGCCAGGGCAGGTCAGGGTGGGACTGAGGCTCACGGGGTGCAGAAGAGGGAATTGCAGTCCTGGCTGGAGCAATGCTGGATCTCTGGAATGACAGGGAGGCCAAAGGGACCGTGCTCCTGATGGCACTGCCACAGCTCCCACCTAACCTGAGACTGGGTGGATCTAAGACAGGGCAAGGTGGGTTCCTGAAACAAAATTTCTGTTCAAATTCCAATAAATGATTTCCCTCTGCAGCCTGTGTGGAAATGTCAATAAATCATTTCACCCTGAAGCCAAGGGCCTCGCCAGAAACTGATACCAGTTTCTGAAGTACCTGGAAAAGGCCTGGTTGCTAAAAAAACCATCCTCTTGAGCAAACTTCAGAAAGCTGGGCTGTGCCAAGCTACCCTTGGCAGGATGAGGGCCTCCAAATCACTGCTCTCCACTGAAAACTGCCCTCCCCATGCACTCTGGGGTATTTTAACGGGAGAAAACCAAGGGGATCAGCAGCTCCAGAGCCCACACCGTGCACTGCAACACCAACCCACCGTGCCCCTTCGGGGAGGGAACGTCTGAGGAAAGGGTTAATTCTGTTTTCGTGCCTTTTTAAGATAATTATTTGTTGTCACGGTGAAGAGTGACTGATAACAATAATCACAGCACCGCTCACTTCCCCTCAGAGGGGCTGAGTGCAAATCAGCCAGCCCAGGTCGGTTTGTGAGCGTTCATAATTATGTTCCTACCATCACATTCCCTCTTTTCTCACAGAAGGGGAGGGGGAAATGCCTCCTGGAGTATCACAGGGAGTTTTGCCTAATAATAGAAGCTTGTTCTTGAGTGATGGCTGAAACCCAGGGGGGAGGGGAGGGAACGAAGCAAACAAGGGCACAGTTTATCCCGCAGCATCCGTGCATTGTAATTCCTTTATTTTTTTTTCCCCTAGTTGCCTTATAATATTTTAAAGAGAGCTGTAAAATGGTGCTTGGTTTAACACTGTGCAGAGCTCAGCTAAATCATCTCCCTGATCATGTCACCTTTTCATTCAGTGGCTGCAGAGGCTTTGAGACCCAGTATGAGCTCCATGGTGAGATAGCGTCAGCTTGAATGGGAAAATAATGTGGAATATTTTCTGAACTGATTTTAAAAAGAGAAAAAAAGAGAAAAAAATTCTTCCCTGTGAGGGTGGGGAGGCCCTGGCACAGGTTGCCCAGAGAAGCTGTGGCTGCCCCATCCCTGGAAGTGTCCAAGGCCAGGTTGGATGAGGCTTGGAGCAACCTGGGATAGTGGAAGGTGTCCCTGCCCATGGCAAGGATGGGACTGGATGGTCTTTAAGGTCCCTTCCAACCCAAACCATTCCATGATTCTATGTAAAGAAAACACCAAAGCCTGTGAAATTACTTGCTCTGGGGTGGTTTATTTTGTCCATGTGAAGTCTCTGCCTATTTCCAGCAAGATTTGCTCAAAACGGACCAGGAATTTGAGTACCAGCCCCTTGGAAAACGCACGGCGATCCCGCAGCCCGAGCACCCCCGCAGGAAGCTGGTGCAAGAGTGGGTGGTTTTATGGTCATCACACGAACGCAGGACTCATCTGGAGAGGAGAATTTTGCAAAACGCCTGGAGGACACGCAGACAATGAGGGAGTGTCTGCAGCGACAATGGAAAGCACTTTCCCTGATGGGAAACATCCTCATCATTCATCCCATGCCCTGCACCGCGTGGTGAAACGCAGGGCGGATCCAAGTCCCCCCCCCC